>JARLTB010000088.1:117500-487500 GCA_030141615.1 Unio pictorum | reverse complement strand
TAAAGTTTTAATTCATGCATTGTCACATTGCTAAAAATCTACCCTCCCTCCCTCCAGCATAACGGTATACAGGGCTGATAAAATCTGATAGCCCAATTTTCCAGATTACTAATTTTCTAAGTTGGGCAAATAAATTTTTCCAAGTCACTCCACTCAGGCAAGTGTCATTTCCTTTCATTTTTAAAAAGTGAGGTATGTTAGTATGTTTATGTTTTAATCACTTTTTTTGTATTTGGGCATTCATTCCCTCTGAGCATACTAAAGACTTCATTCCACCCCTTCGCTGTTTACATTTATATCCTGTTTTACACCCAATGGTGGTCATTGGATAACTGGCTCATGTATGTATGTTCTATTTTTGCTGAAATGAACAGATTGCAATTCCAGAAGTGTGGTCTCAGATAAAGGGGACAAGCAAATATGTTGCTTGGAAAACTTGATATTGAAGCTGGGCAACCAACTGACTAAAAAAAAAATCCAGCCTGACAGGCATTTTTTTAAATTGAAAAAAAATAATTATTAAAATTATTTAGGTAGAATCTGCAAATAGTGCAAGTAGTAAAATAACAAAATTAAATAAGTTACAATACATGACACTGACATGGTGTGTGTATAATATATATGTGTGTGTGTGTGTGTGTGTGTTCACAATGTTACAAAAGTCATACAGATTAATTAGGAGGAGGATGTTAGAAGAGCTCCCTACAATTGGACATTTCTGGTTGGTCATGGAACTTTTCTGGTCCACATTCATTTTGCTACCAAGATCTTTATGATTATGAAATTAATCTCCATGTTTATTTGTGATTGAAAGTGTTTTCTGTGTTCATTGATCAATATGTTATTTATTTTGTAGTGAAGAACCACTGTAATTCAAAGTGTTGTCTTATAAATTTTCTTAAAATTTACTGAAACCTCTAATTTTCTGCTAACTTCCAATTTTTCTTGCAGTAATAGTCTACTAAACATCAACAATCATGGTAGTAAGGACATATCAGGAGGAAATGAGTTATCTGGAGAAGATTACACCTAACAGCTGGAGAATCAAAAAGGGATTTGTACCAAACATGAATGTAAGATGCACTCTTCTTGTACAGGCAATGTTTTTCTGATGTTGGGGTGTTTCTTTTTGTACCAAATATGAATGTAAAATGCATCCCTGTTGTATAAGCAATGTTTTTCTGATGTTGGGCAGTTTTTTGTTGTATCAATCATGAATGTAAAATGCATCCCTGTTGTACATGCGATGTTTATATGATGTTGGACTGTTTCTTGTTGTGCTCCTTGCAAGTATAGACTTAATTGGTGCATTTAATGATTTTGTTTTTACTGTGATATTGATTAAATTGTCAAACCACATTAATTAATTAATTAATTAATTAATTAATTAATTAATTAATGTCCATGATCATGTACAAATTTCAGAAGAAAAAACCTTTAATAATACCTTTATAACATTATTTAAGTGATACATTGAATATTGTAATACAAGGTACTAAACTTGATAATTGCATGAGAATCAAAGACTGGTCTTTCTCAGGAGAATTGGGGTTCACTTAAAAGTCAATAGATTTTGGCAAAGTGTTATTAACGTTAATGTATTGGAGACAACAAGGTAAATAAATGTTGCTGATTTTTGTTTCAAGCCTGCATTTTAAGGTTGATCCAAAAATTGTTCAAAACATGAATTGACACAGTCGATATTTTATTGATCCAGTTTAGTTATTTAAGGGTTGTGCCTTGATTTGTGGGATTACCTGCAACTTTAAGTCCTGTGCCTCCAAATCTTGAACACTGCTTAGGGACATATTGAAAAATCTGCCTATACGAATTTGAACTTATCAACTTCCATACCTATGTTAACAATACTATATGTTCAGTGTCACTTGTTTCAGTTAAACAGAATAAGCCATGGCCTTTTCATATCAAAGACTTACAAAATGGCACTTACAGCTGCTTTGCTTGGCACTCAGCACTGAAAGATTAGTGTTAGGAATGGTCAGTCTGGTGTCAGGATAATATGACTGGGCATAATGCCCCAGTGCTAGATATCACTATAACTGTCATGCTGCAGACATTGTAGAGATATGTCTAAAAAAAATTTGTAAAGCTACGTTAAACATCCTAATCTCACAAACATATGTAAAATATTCAGTGATTGAAATACTAAGTGTTTAGTAAGCTGTCTGAAGCATTAGAGCAAAGACACTGAGGGTTGTTTGTTACAGTTTAGTGCTAACTGTATTGTTGCTTTTAATTACCAAATCACCAGTGCTGTTAAAAGTTCTCAAATGGTGATTGATTTAAATATAAACATCACATCTAGTGGTTGTAATTTTGCCTGTGAATTTTTACATTTGATGTCTCTGATTTTTGCTAGCAATTTTTTTAACGGTTGAGCTAATGATGTAACAAATACATTTTTCTTAAAGAAACCTGCATAATTAGGCAGTAAATGAAAGTTCCATAAGTGCATCCATTGTCTGGTACATTAGATGATTGTATTTTTTTTCTGGCAGACCTTGGTGACATCTGTGGAAATTTTATCACTGACCTAGTTTTAGTATTTGTAAGCTTCTTACACTGAAGTTTTGTCATATCACAGTTTGCAGTGGAAGCAGTGGTGTGATGTGAAACATGTTATTTGTGAGATTTAATATTAAGATTCACAACTTTATCCCAAAACATAATATTGCTATGGACCTGATTTCAGGTGGAGGGGATATTCTATGTAAATGATTCTCTGGAGAGGCTGATGTTTGACGAGTTGAAACAGTCTTGTAGATCACAAGGCTATGGAGGGTTCTTGCCAGGGATGAAACAGATTGGCAATGTTGCTGCTTTACCAGGAATTGTTGGGGTATGTGCAGTGTCATTTGAAAGATTCATAACTGTCACAGTCCAAAGAAAATGCTTTTTATTTAAAGTATTGATCTCAAGTATTTAAAAATTCACATTCTTATTTCAATCCTTTCGTCACTTTGTTGGATACATAATAACTATAATATGGTGTGCAATTTTACATTTATTCATTAAAAGTAGCCATCATAATTTAATTCAAGCTTAATTAAGTACTATTGTAGCAGTCAAAGTGACGTGAGGCCTCGCAAGTTGCTATGGACATTTTTTCATGTGATATGTGCACCGGAATTCAAGACAAACATTCCAAGTTTGATTATTCACTATGACATCCTAGACTTTAGTATCCTAAATATCAGTTTGATCATCTGCTATGGCAAACTGCACTTTAGCGTCTCAAATATTGGTTTAATAATCTGCTCTGGCGGCCTACACTTTAGCATCTCAAATATTGGTCTGATCATCTGCTATAGCATCCTACACCATAGCATCTCAAATATTGGTCTGATCATCTGCTATGGCATCCTACACTTTAGCATCATAAATATTGGTCTGATCATCTGCTATAGCATCCTACACCATAGCATCTCAAATATTGGTCTGATCATCTGCTATGGCATCCTACACTTTAGCATCTCAAATATTGGTTTGATCATCTGCTATGGCATCCTACACCAGAGCATCTCAAATATTGGTCTGATCATTTGCTATGGCATCCTACACTTTAGCATCTCAAATATTGGTTTGATCATCTGCTATGGCATCCTTCACCAGAGCATCTCAAATATTGGTCTGATCATCTGCTATGGCATCCTACACTTTAGCATCTTAAATATTGGTCTCATCATCTGCTGTAGCATCCTACACCATAGCATCTCAAGTATTGATCTGATCATTTGCTATGGCATCCTACACTTTAGCATCTCAAATATTGGTTTGATCATCTGCTATGGCATCCTATACCAGAGCATCTCAAATATTGGTCTGATCATCTGCTATGGCATCCTACACTTTAGCATCTCAAATATTGATTTTTTATGGAGCAACCATTATTGGTAAGTTGAAAGTGTATATAGCTTGCAATCCAAGGATTACAAGTTGAATACCTGCCCATGTTAGCCATAAGTGTCACTGTGTCAGGGAGAGAATCTTAGCTACCATTTTCTGAGCATGATATGGTTAAATTAAGCAATGAAAATGCCATTGAAAACTAACTTACCAATTTTACATAGATTTGTACCAAGGTTTCTTTTCAGACCATGTCTACTTTACAGTTACCAAAATATTGTGTGTGATACATTATTCATGTATCAGATTAAAACCAAAGTATTGTGTGTGATACATTATTCATGTATCAGATTAAAACACTTTTAATGCATAGTTTGCTAGTTTTATAATTAAAGAAATGTTGACTTTAAATGGCAGACTCTTTTCCATTCGTCAGAGAAAAATAAATCTGCATCTCATATCGGTGTTATCATTTTAAAAATCTATATCAAGACAAATTATATGATTTTTTTTCTGATTTTAGAAATCCATAGGTCTTCCTGACGTACATTCGGGTTATGGATTTGCTATAGGTAAGATTTACATGCTGCAGAAAAGGCAACCCATTAATGGATTATTTAAAGATAATCATATGTTGGTATGTATGACTGTGTGAGAAATACACTTAGAGAGTGTTGTCTGCTTTTGAAAAGGGAGCTTGTGGATTCAAACCAGGCAGTCATACCAAAGGCTTACAAAAATGGTGCTTACAGCTGCCTCGCTAGGTGCTCAGCATTAAGAGGTTATTGTTAGGACTGGTTGGCCTGGTGTCAGGATAATGTGACTGTTTGGGACGTCATGCTACATGTCTGTGGCATGATGCCCCAGGGCTAGACATCACTATAAACTGCCACACTGCAGGCATCATAGCGATAAGACAGAAACATCACTAAAGCTGTGTTAAAAATCCTAATCACACACTTCGAGAGACACAACAAATGTTTCAACCTCATCTATAGTTTTAACTGGAGAAGTTTCGTGTAATCCTAAGATAAGTAACTTTATTGCCAAAATATGTCAGACTTCCATTAAGATGCATTGAATCTCAATTACCATTTTGTGTATCTGCAACAAGATCCCAATCATTTATTATTTTCAAATCAATACTAATGTACATGAATTACTATTGTTGTAAGAAAAGATATTATTTCAGCAGGACACATATATACATATTGAAGGAGAGGTCATTATTATTATATAGATTCAGTTTCCATCTTTTTTTCTTCCAGAAAGTTAGCCAAGAACGTGTAATGTATTTACATAACCTATTTGTTTTGATTTGTAATTGAAAATCATTCCGCTATTGGTGATTTGGCATTTCTTCTTACTAATATTTGGACAAAACGTTCTTACAATTTTGAGATTATTTGATGCCAGCACTGTGAATTCTCTTTTGTTTATGGAATACCATTATTGTATTTTTTCATAATTGAAAGCTGCAATAAGCAAAATATTCATCCATTGAAACAGAGGACCCCCATTGGATATTGACAAGTTTAAGCACTAACAAAAATGTTATTTTCTTTGCTAAAAAAAACCCTAAATTTAATACTGCCCCCAACGTAAGTACATTCTCAGTAAATATTTGGGATTCAACAATTTTCAAATATGCATTACAATATCTGTCTCTGTAAAATGATCAGAATCTTCAGGGCTCAGCTCATCAAGGTATTTCAATCTTTCAGGCTGGATATCTTATCCATTCATCCATAAACAAGTTTGTTTCACAATATAACACAATATAATTGTTTAATGGCATGAAACTTTATTATGATGAGACCCGGAAAAATTGAAATTTCCAGCTTGTTTCTGCAACATAATATTGTGATGTTTTGTTGGAACTCAACATTTGTGTAGGCCTTTATATTGATGAACCCTAGAATAAGTGTGATTTCCAATTTTCAGTGGCTTCATTTTTTAAGTTTTGTCCCTAAATTGCCAGTCTCCCTAACTTTGATATCTGCAGCATTGCTTTACCAGGAATTATTAGGTCTCAACAAAATTTTGCATGTATTTTTGTTTCAAGTTGATCTTGAATAAGGTCAATTTCCAGTGTTCCATCCAACCATTTTCAAGAGTTATTGTCCCTGATTTCCCTCATTTTGTTTCCATAGCATAACTTTAGTAAGGAATATTGGATTTCTGGCATATATATTGATGGGACGTTGAATGAATTAGATTTCCAGCATTTAGCATCCTTTTTAGAGGAGTTATGTCCCTTTCTTGCCCATTCTTCTAACTTTGGTTTCAGAGCACATGTTCCTTGGTATAAGTTCCTGCTGACAAATTGTAAATAGTGGGGGTGACTAATAGCTCTATTCAATTATATGTTTCATATGTTAATGTTTGATCTTTGTAAAAAGTATACTTTGTGTGGTATTTTTTCCTTAGGTAACATGGCAGCTTTTGATATGTCAGATCCTAAGTCAGTTGTCTCTCCTGGGGGTGTGGGTTTTGATATCAACTGTGGAGTGAGATTGTTGAGAACAAACCTCACAGAGAAAGATGTGCAGCCACTGAAGGAACAGTTAGCGCAGTGTCTCTTTGATCACATCCCAGTTGGTGTTGGATCCAAGGGAATCATCCCCATGAATGCTAAGTATGTTCATACTGCCTGTAATTTTGATACTTTATATTTATTTTTTGTTTCACTGATTTAAGCATGACATATATGACCTCACCTCCCCGAGAAAGAGTTTTTCCCCTTTAGATGTGAATTATTTGTATAATTTATTAAATATGATGAATTTATAAATTATTTAGTAAATATGATGAATTTATAAATTATTTGAGTAAATATGATGAATTTATAAATTATTTGAGTAAATATGATGAATTTATAAATTGTTTGAGTAAATATGATGAATTTATAAATTGTTTGAGTAAATATGATGAATTTATAAATTGTTTGAGTAAATATGATGAATCTAAAAAATTGTTTGAGTAAATATGATGAATCTATAAATTGTTTGAGTAAATATGATGAATCTATAAATTGTTTGAGTAAATATGATGAATCTATAAATTGTTTGAGTAAAAATGATGAATCTATAAATTGTTTGAGTAAAATGATGAATCTATAAATTGTTTGAGTAAAATGATGAATCTATAAATTGTTTGAGTAAAATGATGAATCTATAAATTGTTTGAGTAAAATGATGAATCTATAAATTGTTTGAGTAAAATGATGAATCTATAAATTGTTTGAGTAAATATGATGAATCTATAAATTGTTTGAGTAAATATGATGAATCTATAAATTGTTTGAGTAAATATGATGAATCTATAAATTGTTTGAGTAAATATGATGAATCTATAAATTGTTTGGGTAAATATGATGAATCTATAAATTGTTTGGGTAAATATGATGAATCTATAAATTGTTTGGGTAAATATGATGAATCTATAAATTGTTTGAGTAAATATGATGAATCTATAAATTGTTTGAGTAAATATGATGAATCTATAAATTGTTTGAGTAAATATGATGAATCTATAAATTGTTTGAGTAAATATGATGAATCTATAAATTGTTTGAGTAAATATGATGAATTTATAAATTGTTTGAGTAAATATGATGAATTTATAAATTGTTTGAGTAAATATGATGAATTTATAAATCGTTTGAGTAAATATGATGAATCTATAAATCGTTTGAGTAAATATGATGAATCTATAAATTGTTTGAGTAAATATGATGAATCTATAAATCGTTTGAGTAAATATGATGAATCTATAAATCGTTTGAGTAAATATGATGAATCTATAAATCGTTTAAGTAAATATGATGAATCTATAAATCGTTTGAGTAAATATGATGAATCTATAAATCGTTTGAGTAAATATGATGAATCTATAAATCGTTTGAGTAAATATGATGAATCTATAAATCGTTTGAGTAAATATGATGAATCTATAAATCGTTTGAGTAAATATGATGAATCTATAAATCGTTTGAGTAAATATGATGAATCTATAAATCGTTTGAGTAAATATGATGAATCTATAAATATGATGAATCTATAAATTGTTTTAGTAAATATGATGAATTTATAAATTATTATGAATTTATAAATTATTTGAGTAAATATGATGAATTTATAAATCATTTGAGTAAATATGATGAATTTATAAATTGTTTTAGTAAATATGATGAATTTATAAATTATTTGAGTAAATATGATGAATTTATAAATCATTTGAGTAAATATGATGAATTTATAAATTATTTTAGTAAATATGATGAATTTATAAATTATTTGAGTAAATATGATGAATTTATAAATCATTTGAGTAAATATGATGAATTTATAAATTATTTGAGTAAATATGATGAATTTATAAATTATTTTAGTAAATAATGATTTATAAATTATTTTAGTAAATATGATGAATTTATAAATTATTTTAGTAAATATGATGAATTTATAAATTAGTAAAGATTATAAATAAGACTTAGAGCTTCTAAAACACATGTCAGTATCCAAGTGGTGAACTTTGATAGTTTTCAATAGAGATATATGAATGTTAATGATCCATTGTTATGTTTCTTTTAATATGTCATTTTTTCCATGCTGTTTATGACTTCAGCTTGAACATTTAGAATAACTCAAGCTGTGACATCACTTTGTTTATATCTTTTTGTTTATATTTTATTAATTTCTTATAAACAACTCAGTTGCATAACCATTTATTGATAAAGTCTTTAATTTTGTATTTGAAACACTAATAATAAATTGCTTAAAACATTTCAAAACATCGAATTGTATGTAGTTATTAATGACCATGTCTCCAATTGGTTTGGTATGAAAAGATTGTGAAGAGAAGTGGATCCCCTCTCCCCATACATTTTATCATGTGTTTAGAGCTTTTAGCCATATGAAGAAGAAAAAAAGATATTACGAGAATGAATATAAGTAATATAACACGCATACTCTCTCAATATACTAATGTTTGTCACTTGATCTTGATGGTTCAGAGAAATCTACGATGTCAGCTTTGCATTGTTTTGATTTTTGACCTTAGTGTAAAGTTTAAGAAATAAAGTAGTTTGAATCAGAAATTTAACTAAATGAAATATTGTCCATAATATAAAATTGACAGGGATGTGCTGAGTTTACTGTCTTAGATGTTTTCAACTAATTTGGAATCCGTTATTACATTTCTTAATTACTCGTCCCAAATATGAGAAATTAAGAAGCTGCTAATTTGGTGAAATCAAATATTTTTTTTTTTCATTTGGAAAGATAGCTTTAATGAATATTTAGCTATCTTCAGAATTAATTGTCTTTTACTGTCCTGACAAAGTATTAAAAATGAATAATGCATTTAATAGTGTGACTGCAATGAAACTTACATGTCTTACAAGAATGTTGTTTGTGGAATCTAAATGAAAAACTCAGTTACAATTTTCGGTAGAAATTATTGATAGTTTCTTTTGATTTGAGAGAGATTTTATTAACAATTGTTAACAAAAAGATCCCAAACTTGGAATTTTTAACTTGTTGAATTAGAAGAGAGATTGGCAGTAATGTTTCTTACTGCAATATAAAACTAACAGACATCCAAACCTAGATGGTTGCAGTTTAAAATGTTACATAGAATTTTAGCTACAAATATATTCCTCAAGAGAGTTAACATTATTCCAAATGAGATCTGATTTTTCTGTATGTTGCATGCAGAGATAATATCATATTTTTAGGGGTTATGGAGTAAAACATTTTATTTTTGTCAGTGACACTATATCATGGATAAATGTAAGTGTTGTCACACATATTATTTGAAATTACAGAAAAATAGATATTATCTTTGGAATTAGAGACAATACTGATAATGTAATTAATTTAATAATCATATGCAAAACAGCAGTATATATATATATATATATATATATATATATATATATATATATATATATATATATATATATATATATATATATATATATATATAAATATAATATAAATTTGTCCCAGTTCAAAAAAATCTTTGCTCTTATTATCAATGTGCAAAAAAAGTACTTATAAAAACTGTCAACAGGAAATGTTTGACAAAAGATGGTTGTTATACAAGGCAGTAAATATAGAGATAGGTGGACCTCTGCCTGCTTTTAAGTATTTTTTTAATTGGAAGTTTGTAGCCATAATGTGCACAATGGCATGCAAATATATGATTTCTCATGTATATTACCCAGCAGAAAAGATTGTATCAGATACAACATGTTAAGAATACTTTAGGGTATTTTGTTAGGTTATAAATAGCATGCTTAGATGTTTGTTCTGTTGAAATTCCAATATGTTCAGTATTTAAACAATAATTTGAATTCATTCTGATGAAGCAATACTGCAAATCCAGGTACAGATTTTGCATGTTGCTGTTGCTTATTTCTTTAAGGATTATTGCATAAGCATGGCAAGACATTTGCATTACATTCTAGCAGCAGTACTGGCAACATCAACATTTTGCATTTGATGTTTACCAGATATAAATGCAATAGTTCTCAGCCTTTAACACTTTTGAAAATATAAAACTAGACTTTGGTAGGTGCATATCCATTTCAGTCAGAATGACTCAAAATGAAAGGAAATGATGAAAAGAAGCAGTAAACTAGCAAAATAAAAGGGGCTCGTTTAAAAATGGAACAAAGGATCTGATCCTTTAGTGTCCCTGTATATAAGTTTCATTGTAGTTTGAAACCAATCATCCAGGATCCAATACATTGGTTACTGTATTGAAAATTAGCATCTAGAAAAATGCCAATCTTTTGATGCAAAAATATATATGATAACAAAATTTACATTTTGTAAACTTTAAGATTGTGTACTGTGACAATTTTGAATGAAATAATTATAATTGCTCAGCATACTTATGGATATACAATTTCAGTTTTCAAAGAACCATGTTTACAAAGGAATTGGTAATATAATCTTTTAGACTTCATTGTGTTTTTCAGAGACTTGGAAGAAGCACTGGAGATGGGGATGGACTGGTCACTGAGAGAAGGTATACAAATAGTTTGTTACAGTCATGTTTAAAATGTAAGCAGGATAGAAGATTTACATTGTCCATATGCATATATGCCCATACATGTGTTTGAACTATAACGTAATTCAATAGGCCTATTGAAACCCAACTGACTGTTTTTTTAAATCTTGGACTGGACTACAAACACTGGTTGATTATGACTCATCAGAAATTAGACAAATCACATTGTGCTCCAATTCCAATAGCTTTTCTTGCACTGAAGCTGCAATCCGAGTTTATCAAGGGGACTGTGTGTCTGGCAAAAAAACTAGGTTATTACATTACAGCCAAATTTTTTAAATAGTGACCTATGCCACAGAAAAAACATATCATTTGACCTATAACTCACTAACAACTATACTTTTGGTTGTATATCTTACATATGTGCTGACAAAATGTATTTGTGTTCAAAAATTATTTCTGACAAAGTTGTTGAGTGAAACAGAAGATCAGATTTGCAAGACTTAACCTTTAAAGGTAAGGTTTCATATATATATATATATATAAAAAAAACACTGTACAATGATTGATTTTTACAATGCTGAATTTCATGCTTGCAGTTTGGTGGGTTGGGGTTGTTATCACTTTGCACTGCCGTGAATTGGAAATTGTTTGCTGGATTAAAATTTTTAATAATTATTCATTTTCAGTGGAGGTTTTTTTCTTCTTTATGGAAGACTGATTGGTGACTAATACAGCAAAAATACTCACCACACCCACACAAATAGATAGTTTATAGCAAAGTGATAGATTTGCATCATATGTATGTTATTAAAGAAAAACAGGAAAAGACAAAGGGATAATAAATTGCATATACATAAAAGGGTTTCATGACTTACAAAATATTTGTACTTTAAATATATTGTTAAAATAATGGAAATGCTTCTGTGTTATCCATTGTTGGTTTTAAATAAAATATAGTTGTATCATTTTGTAATATTTAATAGAAAATTAAAATATTCCAGCTGTAAGTGCCTTATCTTGACAGCTAATGGAGAGCAAGTAAAACCAAAGCAGTACTTTTGTTAGCACCATTTTGAAAATGGAATAAGTAAACAGATCTTTCTGCAAAGCTAGTCAGTTTGCAGGATGATCTTCCAACTTTGGAAGAACCCATCTCTCACACCACCTACTCCACGTTACAACATTTTCACCTTCACTCTCACATATATCCCTATTAATAAAATTGAATAAATCCATTCATTCATTCAGTTTTTATCTATCCATCCATTCATAGCTTGTTAATTGATTTATTCATTTTCAGGTTATATCTGGGCAGAGGACAAGGAGCATTGTGAAGAATATGGTCGAATGCTGCAGGCAGATCCATCAAAAGTCAGTGGTCGTGCTAAAAAGAGGGGTCTGCCTCAGGTAAACCTTGTTGAGATAATTTTATTTATGTCTTGTGTGCAAGGAATTATCCCATTAAAGATTGCATGGTCCCATTCTCAGAGTCGTAATTGCTATGAATCACATTGCTGTGAAAGTGTAATTAGATGTGAATTTATCCTGTACCTGAATGTTCTTGAAAAGGAGGTTATTTCTTTAAGAACTAATTTTTTAAAATTTGCCCTTTTTGCCAACAAAAAAGGGTCTCTCAAGGCAGTTGGTCTCTCTTAGCAGACATGTACCAAAAATTGATGGTCTCTCTTAGCAGACATGTACCAAAAATAACAGTTTCCATGTTCCAGTTTTAGAACAATTTCAAGAAAAATAACCTCAATCACTGTACATATATTCTATTCTTTATCAATGGTACTTGCTAAAATATTGTATGCATTCATCTAAAAGCAAAAGTATATTGCAATAAAGATATACTTCTATCATTAAACATGAAATCACTTTTACATTACAAGATCACATATTTTAGAATATAAAATTGTTTCTGAAGTACTCCATTTCCAATATAACAACCTAAATTTGTTTTACCGATGTTTTAACCGCTCTTTTTGCAAGTGGTCTGCATTTTTTCACTTTCAGTTACCATAATTATTTTCTCAAGCCTTAAAAATTGTCTCTTTTTAGTTGGAGATTCATTCATTGTTATTAAGGTTCTAGGGTTTAAAATTATTAGTGCTCAGTTGTAATATCGAACGTAAAGATGGTTTTGTCTGGGTTGTGGGAAAATATGACAAATCTTTACATGTACATTGCATATATGAATGAATTAAAAAGAAACAGTTATGTCATCTGGAAACAGAACCATTTACTCAGAGACAAAAGTAAATGGCTTCGTTTAAAGATGACATACTGTGATTAACTCTATAAGCAAAGTGTGTAACCTGGTCACACTAACTTCAATAGACGACAGCTTTATGATTGGGATGTAATCACTTCACATCTGGTGGGGGGTGGAGGACAACAAACGTCACAAGTCTTGAGCAATATCAGTTGAATCCTGCAAACAATGCTCTTGAGCTGGTTTAATAGACAATGACCTTATTCACCCCCTGCAATACAGATTAAGTCTAAAGACAATTTACACAACCACTACGTCAACTTTGGCATTACAATGGCAATTCATGACATGTGCATTAGCCTGGTTTACAGACTGTAGCATCTATCACCAATAGCAGTGATCCTTTTTATTAATATTCCTTTCATATCAGAACAGTCGTTACTGATCAAGCGATCATTGTAACAATTGATTACATATAGGTCAGTTGAGTTTGTTTGTTCTTGCGATATGGCATTTCATAGGGATGACAGGTTTTATGATAAGGCCAGGAAGCAGCCTAAGTGCGGGAATAATTAGTCTGTTCCTTGATTTGTACGCTTTCAGCATTGCTCACCCCTATACAAATAGCGTAGAACAACACTTGGAGCATACAAAGCTGGGAACCAGACTAGGAAATAATCTACCTTTACATTAGTCTGGTTTATGACAAACTATAAAACACTATAAGCATAGTAAAAATAATTCAGACATTGTTAGCAAGCTAATTGTTTTATTATTTTTTTAAGAATGGTATGTACAGTCATTCTTAAAGGGAATAAATAAAGGTCAGTGGAGTTTATCCTCGTTGTTGTGATATGTTCATTTATAACAGTGTCAAAATGCATATTTTGCCAAAACATCACAGTCGCTGGTAGCATTCCGCTGGTGGTCGATTCTAACAGAGCGTGTATATAGTAAAATCGACCCTTGCATTATGATTGTGGTTGGAAATGACAGGTGGGCGTTCATAGCAGAGGTTGCTCATAGCAGTTTTTACACTAATCCATCATTCTTCTTGGTTAAAATAACCCCAATGTGCAAGCCCCAAAAAATTATTTTTACAAAGTTACTGAATAGCTGGGGAAAAAAACTCACCAAAGTTTGGTCCCACATGCACAAACATGATGAAAGTAAGGCATGGCTTTTCTGGTAGTGAGTGCAGCAACTGTGGTATCAACAATGTCAAAGTTTGTATAATTCTGATGCAGTGGTGGTACAACAAGGCACTGATGCAGGGAGACATTGGGTTCGATAGAGCAATGGTTCTTCAACAGAATTTGAATGGAACGTTTTGTGTATTTGTAACCATTTAGCATTTACATTTCTGAAATTGTATATTGCAGCTTGGAACATTAGGTGCTGGAAATCATTATGCAGAGATTCAAGTAGTGGAGGAAATCTATAATGACTTTGCTGCCAAAAAGATGGGAATAGACTTCAAAGGACAGGTGTGCGTTATGATTCACTGTGGCAGTCGTGGCCTGGGTCATCAGGTGGCTACAGGTAATTGAATGGCTTAGAGTGCATTAGCTTTTTTTCAAACTAACCACGCTATGAATTATTTTTACTTGTAGTCAAATGCTGGCTCTTTGGTTGTTCTAATATTACAGTATATGTTTAATTCAGGTTCCCTCACTGCTGTTATTGTTATCCATGTTTGCGCTAATATTTTGTTTATTTCACACTTGGCTGCTTGTAAAGACCTTTCCTAGGTTGGGATATTAAAACAGATGCTATTTATATTTGGAGGTGAGCTTTGATGTTTAGTTACGCATGTAAGAATTTCAAGAATTTTCATTCTTAGTATGCATTGAGCTATCACAGCTCCAAACAAACAAAAAATAATTTGTAACCCCAATGATCAGAGTTTACTGCTAAGTTGTTGAATTTATTTATATTAGCATGGCTTCTTTTAATATTTGAAATTTACAATTACCCATAATAAAAGAAACATGTACAGAAAATGCAAGAGAGTTCAAGTGTTTTGTATTATGTATATATATATATATATATATATATATATGTGTGTGTGTGTGTGTGTGTGTGTGTGTGTGTGTGTGTGTGTATCTAAACATGTTTGTAAAAGTAAAATGTATATATATATAACAGAAATGAAATGGTAGACTTAAAATATGAAAGACATTTTTATATTACAATTGAAAATATACATTTTTGGGGGTATTCTTCCCGGAACCTTTCAGTATAGTATGTCATGAACACTATAATGAACAGATATAATGTTTCAAATACATGTCATGAACACTATAATGAACAGATATAATGTTTCCAATACATGTCATGAACACTATAATGAACAGATATAATGTTTCAAATACATGTCATGAACACTATAATGAACAGATATAATGTTTCCAATACATGTCATGAACACTATAATGAACAGATATGTTTCCAATACATGTCATGAACACTATAATGAACAGATATAATGTTTCAAATACATGTCATGAACACTATAATGAACAGATATAATGTTTCAAATACATGTCATGAACACTATAATGAACAGATATAATGTTTCCAATACATGTCATGAACACTATAATGAACAGATATAATGTTTCCAATACATGTCATGAACACTATAATGAACAGATATGTTTCAAATACATGTCATGAACACTATAATGAACAGATATAATGTTTCCAATACATGTCATGAACACTATAATGAACAGATATAATGTTTCAAATACATGTCATGAACACTATAATGAACAGATATAATGTTTCAAATATATGTTTTGAGCATATGTTAACCGAGAGATGCTGAACCAAGTGTTGATTTAATTTTTAAATGTGCATATTTGTGTACATGTACTTTTGGAATATTGTCATGTTTTTAATAGGTAGTGATTTTAATGTGCCATAATTCACCTCTTGTTAAGGTTGTAAGTATTAGTTTGATTACCACATTGCCTTTGCATTTGATCTAGAATATTTGGTTATATTAGTAGTGCTTGGTCCATGTTAGTGAACTTGAATTGCAATTATTTCACAGCAAAGATAAATTCATCGCAAAGTCACCTCAGGAATAGAGTATGCTGTATAACTTTTGTGACGAACCACACTCTTGGGAAAGAAACTGATATTACTCAAAGAATTATCCTATAATTTATGGGACAGACATGAAGATGGTTGATAGAGTGCTTCAAATTATGTCAAATTTCACATGTTAACAATAACTATTAGAATTATGAACAAAACAAGCCCAGATAACTGACAAAATGTTGCCTTTTTGTGTACAAGAAAAGAGAATCAAAGATACAGCATTTACAGTTATTTCTATAATCTTTAGAAGTTAAGGTGCATTTCAAAAGTAGAACCTGCATATTTTTTTGTAAACTTGGATATAATGAAAAATTCCAAGCTATGACTTAAAATCTTAATTAAAAAGATTAATTCTCCCATTTGCCTGGTTGACTGCAGTCATTAAGACAAATACAATGTTTTTGTTTTACTTGCATCTTCCATTCTTAGAGTAAATGAAAGTAAATTAAATTTTAAAAATTATATTTAGCTTGCACATGATCAGCAGATGTGATTACACTCATACCCTTACGCTGATGCATGTTCACTCTCATGCTGATGTGTAAACCTTTATACTGATATGTGTACACCTTTATACTGATATGTGTACACCTTTATACTGATATGTGTAAACCTTTATACTGATATGTGTACACCTTTATACTGATATGTATACACCTTTATACTGATATGTGTACACCTTTATACTGATATGTGTACACCTTTATACTGATATGTGTACACCTTTATACTGATATGTGTACACCTTTATACTGATATGTGTACACCTTTGTGCTTATTGTTTGTACACTGATGTGCATTTATTCTTATGCTGATGTGAGTACACTCTTATGCAGATGTGTGTATGCTTTTATTCTGATGTGTGTACACGTGATTCTGATGTATGTACACTTTTACACTGATGTGTGGACACTTTTACACTGATGTGTGTACACATTTATGCTGTGTACACTCTTATACAGATGTGTGGACACAGTTACAGTGTACAGATCAAAAATGTTATGTAAGGAATAATGGAATTACTTGATGACAATGTATTTGCATTCTTTTTTTTTAACATAGCTTTAACAGTTGTAGTCATATCGCTAGTGTTTACAGTGGTGCAGTTTATAGTGAAGTCTAGCACTGAGGCATCATGCCACAGACAATGCAGTATCGTGTTCCACCATTCAAATTATCCTGACACCAGGCTCACCAGTACTAACACTGACCTCTTAATGTTTAACACCAAAGCAAGGCAGCTGCACTTAACATTTTTATAAGTCTTTGAAAAGACTTGTCATGTTTGAACCTATGACCTTCTGCATCCAAGCCAACCACTTAGGCCACTGGAGTGGTATGCATTGATAATGAGCTGTTTTATCTTGATAAGACGTGTTATGGAAGCCACTCGGGGAGTATTTACTTCTTGTCAGACCATCTGGCCTTGTGGACTATTCTTTATAGGGAGATTGTGTTTTAACATCTTTGTTGATAATAATGTTTACACATTGATGACTTCAATTTCTGGCATATAAGTAAAAGATCTGGCAGTTAATGGGACTTTTTTTGGTGCTAATTTGCAATACTGGATATAAAATTTAAAATATATTACATGTAGCCAACCCTTAACAGAAGCTTTCTATTAGTTTCTCATCATGTGAATAATTGAAAACCAATTAGACTGTTCTGATATTTATTCAGTGGAATAATAAATTAAAACATCTTTTTATGAATACGTTATTAATTGATTCTAGAATACTCATCCATCCACTGAATCCATGCAAATGTTCTATTGTTAAAAATGGACTGGGTCAATTACTTGAATAAAGTTGGATAAAGAAACATTTTATCGAAAAATTGATCAGACTGAAACCAAATCCCAAAACATAATGGAATCTCAATGAAATTCATTTCAAGAAAACTAAAATAAAACTTTTGTTATACCCCACTAAGAAACTCTTTCTGACCCATCACCTTTTTGACAAAGGAAAGGCATATCTGTTAATTAGTTATTGCTCTAAAATATGTAGTATGAGTGTCACTAAAAACTGTAATGGCAGATTATTAGCTTCGTTCCAGGACACCATTACATACTGAAGGCAGTAGCTACTTTTTGGAAATGTATTTTCACATAAAAGTCTACTTTGGGTCCCCCAAGGTTCTGTATCCATTCTTTTTGTTTCTTTGTATATATATATATATATATGTATATATATATATATATATATATATATATATATATATATATATATATATATATACATACATACATACATACATACATACATACATACATACATACATACATACATAAAGTTCTAGCAAAATAATTTAGATTAATTACTAGTTTTCTAATTAAGATAAATCTTTTTCAGATTCTCTTGTGGTGATGGAGAAAGTGATGAAGCGAGACAACATTGATACTAATGACCGACAACTGGCATGTGCTCGCATCAATTCTCAGGAGGGTCAGGACTATCTGAAAGGAATGGCTTCGGCAGCCAACTATGCTTGGGTCAACCGGTCTAGTATGACCTTCCTGGCCAGACAGGTTGGTAACTGCTTTTTTATTTACATCTTTTACTGTTCATTGTAAATGATATTTTCGGCAGACTTGGAATTAGGCAGTTTCATTAAAAAGAGCTGGTAATGCATTGGAGAAAATTATGTTTGACAGTAAGGACAATGAATTAATATGGGTCTTTGGCAATAACGCAATTATCTTGCAACACAGGTTCCTCAGGAAAAGTATTCAAAAACAATTAACTCAAGTTTGATTAGCTTTCAGCACTCATGGCCTGCTTTTTTGTTTTTGTTTTGTTTTAGAACAATTTTAAATGCCAGGAATCAGACCATAATATATCAGGAAACATACACTACATCACAAACCCAGCACTCCTAACCATAATATATCAGGAAACATACACTACATCACAAACCCAGCACTCCTAACCATAATATATCAGGAAACATACACTACATCACAAACCCAGCACTCCTAACCATAATATATCAGGAAACATACACTACCTCACAAACCCAGCACTCCTAACCATAACAGGAAACATACACTACCTCACAAATCCCGCACTCCTAGCCATAATACATCAGGCAACATACACTACATCACAAACCCAGCACTCCTAACCATAATATATCAGGAAACATACACTACATCACAAACCCAGCACTCCTAGCCATAATATATCAGGAAACATACACTACCTCACAAACCCAGCACTCCTAACCATAACAGGAAACATACACTACCTCACAAATCCCGCACTCCTAGCCATAATACATCAGGCAACATACACTACCTCACAAATCCAGCACTCCTAACCATAACAGGAAACATACACTACCTCACAAATCCAGCACTCCTAACCATAATATATCATCAAACATACACTACCTCACAAATCCGGCACTCCTAGCCATAATGCATCAGGAAACATACACTACCTCACAAATCCTACCGTTTCAGTCATAAATTGGGAGAACATCCATTACCTAATAAATCAAGCCATCCCAATCATAATACATCAGTAAAACATCCATTACCTTGCAAATACAGCTCTCCCAAGCTAGAAAAGATGTTATCCACATCTTTTGACTTGTTTTAGTAATTAAAATGCTACAACATCATTCGCTTGCTGAAATCAGTGTGTGGCAAGACTGGTTTCTCCTTGGATAAAGGGATTGGCACCAAATGTTGTCACTCGCCATTTGCTACTTCAACTTGTGTCTGGTCAGATTGCTCTCACAAGAGACCTTAAAAATACCTTCCATTTTGTGCTTTTTGACCAATTTGATAGGTTTCTTTAGGCTTTTCTCGTCACAGGCAAGTTTATTCCATCATTCTACAACATTTTTCTCAGTTTTCATCATACACAGATATCTTGAACTTCAGTTTTTGGTCTTGAATGCTTGACTTCATTCTCAAAGTACTTGCAGTTCATTTCAACATTAACCTTTTTGGAAGTCATATCTAGTATATGATCGATTTTTTCAAGTAATAAGGGTTCTGAATTTATCTGTATCATTTATTTTCATTCATAGCACTCATTTAACACTGTGCTTAGCATGACGATTGAATGATTTTACATGTATAATGCCATTCTTTTGCTATCTCTGATAGTAACAATGGGCATGATTTGAATTGTAAGGTTCAAGGTCAAGGTCACTGCCACTAGCATAGAAAAATGATTATTAACAATGTTTTTCTTTACATCATTATAAATTTTCAGAATGTTTTGTTACCCTGTGAAAATTGACATTTTGATTATTACATATATTTGTAATATACTGTTAATTTATATTCATTTATTTAGGCTTTTGCAAAGATGTTTAACACCACACCTGATGACCTTGACATGCATGTGATCTATGATGTGTCACATAATATTGCCAAGGTAGAAGAGCACTTTCTAGATGGAAAACAAAAGACCCTTTTGATCCACAGGAAGGGGTCTACCAGGGCCTTCCCTCCACACCACCCACTCATTCCAGTGGATTATCAGGTACAGGTTCTATCAATTAGTCTGTCTGTCTCCATGCCTGTTAACCTACCTATTTATATATATTTTTTTTATTCTGTTAATTGCTTTTCAACAAAATCTCTTGTATATGCATAGCAGTGTTAGAAAACAGATTGGACTTATAACCTGATGTTATTCTTTGGACCCCAAACATCTTATTATAACAGGGTTTTACATCTAATAGTGTTAGCGAACAGGTTGCAACATATCCAATTTACTTGGGAGGCCAAAAGAATGATCAGTATCTGCTGTAATGTTTTTATTAATCTTGAGTTCAGATAGGAAACAAATCAAATAAACACAGGAATTCAAATTCTTAACCTTGATTTTCCTATTGTCAGTTGACGGGTCAGCCAGTGTTGATCGGCGGTACAATGGGTACTTGCAGCTATGTGTTGACAGGCACAGAACACGGCATGGTGGAAACATTTGGTACAACCTGTCATGGAGCTGTAAGTTTTATTATTGACTTTATAACATATTCCTATACTGTATTGCATGAAAAATCAAAGATATTGCTTTAAAAAAAGTGCAAAATAAATTAACCCTCTTAAATTATATAAATGTAACTGTAGGCACATTGTAGTGTGGGATTTTTTGTTGGGGCATCAAAAGGAATTTTGTGAGAAAAACTTTCTGGATAATTAAATGTCACTATTCATGTTTCAGGCTTAGATTTTAATTTTCAATTTTCCTTCAAATATGTTCCCCAATCACATTAACGTTAGGATATAAGCCTGCTACCTCGCGAATCTAGCCCTACTAAAATACGAAAATTCGTCTTTTCTATGTCCTATAGACAAAGGTCAATAACTCTTGCCCCTTATCTCCCCATGCCACCGCCAGGTGTTGCCAGTTTTTTAAGCTTTGCTTGTACTGTTCACAACGTACAATTACACCTCCATATAATCCAAGCCATCTTAGTGTAAAATCGGACCATCCGAAGTTAAATTTGGAATTATTGTGTTGGACAATCATTCTTCTACAGGTTGTATACATTATTTTACAATATTTTCAAATTTTGAGTGACTTTGTCACCTTGTACGGACTTCGTCTTTTGACGACCACATTGCAACACGCTAATGCGGTACTTGTGTTGTCATTTATGAGTTAACACGGCACTGAATAATTTCGCTTACTCCGTTAGTAATGGTTGTGGTATTAGCGAATTAATGACATGCTGAATTGCTAATTTATGCGTTGTTTTATCTTCTTTTGTCGTTTTAGTAGAAATGTCAACCAAATGCATGAAATGCATAAAGTTCAAACAAAAGAAGACATCCATGACACTTGTATTGTATGTACCAAGTGTACATCATCTATACCATGCAGCGTGTGTAATGCGTGGAGAGAGCCAATGTGGCAATGGGGAAAAATAATGTTGACATGGTACAACAGTCCGCCTTTGAACAGATGCGTTGTTTGGTCCAGGAAACTATGATGCAGCTATTGACATCAGGCTAGATATTACCTCTTTCGGGGAGTGTTCCACCATTTTGTGGGCTTCCCAGTGGGCATAAGAACCCCCGCATGTCTGAGCATGGCCTTCGGGCCTGTAAGTCAGGACACAAGGGGTTTTTACCGGATCCATTGGATCTATTTCATTATACAACCTCGACGTCACCAGCCATCCAGCCGTTCCAGCATGGGGACCTTATTGCTAAAACAGTCCGACCAACTATGATTTAGGGGGATTTTAGTGACAAATCGGTCTGTCAGGCTGTACCACCGGCAACATGCCAATACTATGACGGAGGTTTTAGTGAGAAATCTGTCCGTATAGCCAGGCTATTGGAGCAGCCGGTACCAGTGATAGCCGGACCGTCACCGACATTCAGGCCCACCATTAGCCATACAAACCAGGCGGCAGTGCTGGCCGTCCATATGTTCATGGCTTCTCCACAAGGGAGAAGGGGTGAAATTGTCAAGGATGACGAAATTGTGTCATCTATGTCACCTGGTATGCTCTGTCCAGAGATGCAAGCTGTACCAGAACCAACGTTCCATCTAAGGGAATGGTAGATGTGCACGCAGTGCTCGCTGCACTGCATAAGCATTACGAAGATGAGAAAAATTTAACATTGGATTGAGCAACAATTGTCAATTCAGCTGCATGGGGATGCCTGAGCAGCTGCGCATGCAGCTTAGAGGGAACGTTGACCAGAACACGACTTGGCACACAGTGAGTGTGACGAAACTCTTGCAAATCAGCTGTACACAGATTCAGTCATGGAACAGACTGAGTTTAGCTTCAAGGCCACAGTGGAAGAAATTTATAGGGTGTTGGCAACTTCAGAATGCCCACCACCTCCTACCGCCATTCAAGACTACAAAGTTAAGGCGTCTGTAGATCTTGAATGGGAGGAAGAGACGATGTCTTTCCTGCTCCTTCCCCAGTTGGCAAAATGCAGAAAGCCAAGTACCAGCGATGTTATAGGTAGATAGTACAACCCTCAATCAGATGCCTTCAGTACTGATCTCCAATGCCAGGTCAAAGCTAGTCCGAAATGAAGTCGCTAAGTCTTCAATGTTAGACTTGGCATCACTAGCCATTTTCCGACTCCCAGGAAAATCCGGCAATGATCACGCTTGGGAACCAATGGCCTGGATTGCTAGAGTTATTAACAGGGCAACTCACCATTCCATGTCCAATGTGTTGACTGCTTCTGCCAACTTCGACCTGATATGACGTGACTCATGTCTGCGGTCTACGTCGCTCAAGCCCCATCCTACTCTGGCTTTATGGATGTCTCCATTTGGGTCACTTTTACTCTATGGGGGAAAATTGAAGAAGTTCGGAGGCAGGCAGCTCAGGAACTGCCCCTCCAACGTTTGCAGGCGTTTCGAAACAATCATCCCCTGCCACAGCAGAGGGATGATAGGCGGACCAGGGAAAAGGGATCCTTACAATCAAATGTACAGTATAGATCCCAGCCCAATGCTGGGAGACAACAGTCTAATCAAGCTAGGAGGCAACCATACAGAGGCGGCAAGAACCCAAGTTTCTCCACCTTCAAGCCTCCTAACTCTGGACGTTGACATACCCTGCCCACCACCCGTGGACAGCCTACCTGTGGGCGGCCGCCTCCTGCAATTTCAGGACCACTGGACCACTTTATTACCTCAGAACAATTGGGTGATTCAGGTCATTTCGAAGGGACTTTGGATTTCATTTATCCATCCCCCTCCCCTGTTCTCCTCTCCCCTCTTCACGGATGTACCGTCAGATCAGGAGAAGGATGCCTTTCTAAAAAAATAAATAAATAAGCCCAGCAATTGCCGGGGTTTTATTCCTGGCTGTTCTTATCAACATCAGCCCTTGGGCTTTTATCAAGGTTATGGATTGCATCGTCACCCTGTTCCACTCAACTTCATCTATAGAGACGGCAGTGTACTTGGACGACATCCTCCAGAAACATATGTTAAGTTCTACTCTGCTCAAAGGCAGAAACGATCTTCTATCACTTTTAGATCATCTAGGCTTTCTCGTGAACTGGACAAAGTCCAATCTCTGTCCATCCAAGAGTTTTGGTCCATCTGGGTGTGGAGTTTCTCACTGATCTGAATCTGGTATGGCTTCCTCACGTTCAAGATCATCATCTTTTAAGCGCCCCTTACAAATGATGTTACTAGCATAATGGCGCCCTTCTTTCAAGTCCCCTCAATCACACAATAATGATCATGCCCGAGATAAGATCATTCTTGCGTCAGTAGCACAACCCCTGTAGGCTGTCCACAGGGTTTCCTCTGGAGATACCCCAAGTGGAGATAACTGTATGTTTTGCCGCCAGTACTACGGTTGGGGTGCCCACCTGTTGCCGTACTTCGATACCTTCAGCGGCACATGGGTGCCAGGGGAGAGTCCTCTCCACATCAGCCTTTCAGACATAAAGGCTGTTATCAATGCTTTTCATTTCTGGAAGGATCAACTCTTATTCAAAACTGTCCTCATTATGTCAGACAACTCTGGTGGTGACTTGCCTCCTCAAACAAGGGGGCACCAAATCACCAGACCTGTGCATTCTGATCCAGCAGTTTCTACATTGGTGTGACAATCTCCACATCAATGTACAAATCAGACACATTCCTGGCAGACTCGACGCCATGGCTGACACTCTACCCAGGAAAGGTCAAGTCATTCAAACGTAATGGTCACTCCATCAATCGGTCTTTCTTCCAATCTGCACTCTTTGGGGGCGTCCGCTGATCGATTTTTTTGCAACAAGGTGGAATTGCATGTTGCCCACCTTCGTCTCTCCAGTTCCAGACCCAGAAGCTTGGGCCATGGACGCTCTTGTCAATCAGCTGGGAGGGTTTGTGGGCATTCTCCTACCCTCACACGGGCTTGGTACTGAAAATAATCCAGAGGTTAAGGGGTCATAACTGTCAAATGATTCTGATTGCCCCTCTCAGATGGAACAACTCCTGGGTCTCCGATCTACTCGATCTGGCGATAGATCTACCCAGGAAGATTACAGTCAGCCCAAATCTTCTCAAGCAACCTTCGATTGTGGAGAGAATCTTGAGAGCAAGAAGGCTCTCTACTCTGAAGGCTTATGAGGGAAAGCAAATTTTGTAGTAAATTATGTTTCTCCGAGAATACTTACCCGATCACATTACTTTAGGGATATTAGCCTGCTACCTCGCGAATCCAGCCCTACCAAAAGACGAAAATTCGTCTTTCCTGTCTATGTCATATAGACAAAGGGCAATAACTCTTGCCCCTTACCTCCCCTTGCTACCCGCTAGGTGTCGCTTCTTTAGTTTTTAAGCTGAGCGGTATATAAAACACGAGGATGCTCGCATGGCGGGGTGGATGGGAGGGTTTCTTAGTAATGTGATCGGGTAAGTATTCTCGGAGAAACATAATTTACTACAAAATTTGCTTTCTCCTTTGAATACATTCCCCGATCACATTACTTTAGGAGAATAAGTAATAGGAGGAGGGAATGCGGAGCATCCGACCTCCACCCCGGGTATCCTCTAGGGAATGATGGTTGGATTCCCCATGTGAATGATAACCCGGTCTCCTAATTTTCAATCAGCAACACAGCCCAGGGTCACGTGATATGTGACCCCTTTATATGGTTAAGAAGATAGTTATTGAAATCTTCTTACCTACGAAAATTTATCTGGCGAATCCAGCGAAGCTAATAGGCTGTGCTGATTGTTGCACATGGGTCTGGTGGGCGTCTGGACTGCCCAACACCGGACCTACTAGAATCAATGTTTGCCTCTGCGAGTACAAACTTGAAGATAAAACTGTAGAAGGTTGACTCTGCATGTCAGCCAACAGCTTCTATAAGGTGACTGATTTGCGAATTCTCAGAGTACGCCGAGCGTATAACCCACTTCAGCCATGAAGCAAGGGCTTGAATGGAGATATCTCATGTCCCAGCTATCACCAGAAGAAAGAGGTGCTTGTATGTGACCTGACTCACCTGTATGCATTGAAATGGTGCTAGAGTGCACAAACAGGATCTTACATGGCTGTTGATCCTGACTTATCTATAAAGAAGCGAGCTAATGACGACTCGTTGATCGCCAATGTATGGTAATCTATTTTGGACTACGAAGCCTGGCTGCGTCAAGAGGACCATGAAACCCTCTGATCGGAACGGAAGAGAGTTCGGGTCACTAGAAAGGACATGTAACTCGCTCACCCTGCATGCTGAAGCTAAGACTAACAAGAAACCCAATTTGTATGATAGTAGCTTTAACTAATCGTGGGTTAAAGACTCAATACTGTCTGAATTGAGTCATGTTAAAACCCAGGACAGATTCCATTTGGAAACAGGGTGAGGGATATAAGTCGATTGAATTTTTTAAAGTGTCTAAAAGATCTGACAAATCTTTGTCATGGCTGATAGCACATGTACCAGAATGGCGGAATGTGTCTGATATCATGGAGCGGTAGCATTTGATAATAACTGGAGCCAGCTGTTTCTCCTCGAAAAGCCAGAGAAAAGTTGGCCCGTTGAGGGATTGTGACACTCAGAGGAACAATGTGAATGATATGGTACCAGTCCCTGAAAACATGCCACTTGCCCTCGTAAACCTTCAGAGTAGAGGGCCTTCTTGCTCTCGAGATTCTCTCCGCAATCAAAGATTTAAATTGTTTGTCTTGCAAGGCCGTCTGGACAAGAGCCAGGCTTGAACATAAAGACGGTCCGGACAGGGGTGGAACACCCCTGGCCGCGGTTGCTTGCGAATACTTGTGCTGACTGTAATCTTCCTGGGTAGATCTATCGCCTAGATTGAGTAGATCGGAGACCCAGGAGTTGTTCCATCTGAGAGGGGCAATCAGAACCATCTGACGGTTCTGACTCCTTAACTTCTGGATTAATTTCAGTACCAAGACCGTGGGAGGGTAGGAGAATGACCACAACCCTTCCCAGCTGATTGATCGAGCATCCACGACCCAAGCTTCTGGGTCTGGAACCTGTGAGATGAAAGGTGGACAACTTGCAATTTCGCCTTGTTGCAAAAGATCAATCATCGGACGTCCCCAAAGTGTGTCAATTGGAAGAAAGTCCGATTGATGGAGTGACCATTCTGTGTGAATGACTAGATAGAGTGTCAACCAAGACATTGAGTCTGTCAAGAATGTGCCGGAATTGTACATTGAGGTGGAGATTGTCGAACCAATGTAGAAACTGCCAGCTCAGATTGCACAGGTCTGGTGATTGGTGTCCCCATGTTTTTAAGGCAAGGCACCACCACAAAGTTGTCTGACATAATGAGGGCAGTTTGTAATAAGAGTTGATCCTGCCCGAAATGAAAGGCGTTGATGACAGCCGTTATTTCTGAAAGGTTGATGTGGAAAAGGCTCGCCCCTGGCACCCACGTGCCGCTGACAGTATCGAAGTCCGGCAACAGGTGGGCACCCCAACCGTAGGTACTAGTGGCAGAACATACCGTTATCCCCGCTTGGGGTATCTCCAGAGTAATCCCTGTGGACAGCCCACAGGGGTTGTGCCACTGACTCAAGAATGATCGTATCTCTGGCGTGAGCATGACTGTGGGATCGAAGGGACTTGAAAAGGGCGAAATTACGCTAGCAACGTCCTTTGTAAAGGGCGCATAAAAGGACGGCTGAGCAGAATCAAGTCTGCTGCCGCATTGAATAATCCGAGGATCTGCAACTCTCTTGCTAAATGCGCATCCTGTTGGAAACGGACTCTACGAGTGCAATTATCTGGATGAACGCAAACTCGAGGAAGCCTTACCAGATTCAGATCGGGAGAAACTCCACACCCAGATGGACCAGAATCCGGATTGGACAGAGATCAGACTTTATCCAGTTCACGAGAAAGCCTATATGATGTAAAGTGATATAAGATCGTTTCTGCCTTTGAGCAGAGTAGAACTTGACAGATGTTTCTGGAGGATGTCGTCCAAATATACTGCCGACGCCATAGATGAAGTCGAGCGGATTCAGGGTGACGACGTAATCCATAACCTTGGTACTAGCCCAAGGGCTTAAGTTGAGGCCAAAAGGTATGACCTGGACTGATAAACCGAGTCCCGACAAGCACAACGGAGAAATGTCCGCTACTCGTGGGATAGGGACATGAAATGTGCGTCGGTCATATCTAGACTGACAGCATACCCGTCGGATGGTTTGATCACGCCATCGCCACATTGACTTTCAGGGTGGTTGAGGCGGCTCAGGTCGATGAAGGGCCTCTGGATAAGAAACAGCCATGAATAAAACCCCAGCTATTGCAGGTTTATTAAGATATAAATATATATATATAAAGGCATCCTTCTCCCGGTCTGACGATACATCCATGAAGAGGGGAGAGGAGGACAGAGGAGGGGATGGATAAATGAAGTCCCAAGTCCCTCCAAAATGACCTGAATCACCCAAATGTTCTAAGGTAATAAAGTGGTCCAGTGGTCCTGAAATTGCAGGTGGCGGCTGCCCACAGGTAGGCAGTCCGCTGGCGGTGGGCAGGGTATGTCAACGTCTAGAGTTAGAAGGCGTGAAGGCGGAGAAACTTTGGTTCTTGCCGCCTCTGTATGGTTGCCGTCTAGCTTGATTAGACTGTTGACTCCCAGCATTGGGTTGGGATCTATATTACACATTTGATTATAAGGATCCCTTTTCCCCGGTCCGCCCATCATCCCTCCGCTGTGTCAGGGGATGATTGTTTCGAAACGCCTACGAAAGTTGGGCGATGAGTTGGACGGGCAGTTCCTGAGCTGCCTGCCTCCAAACTTTTTCAATTTTCCCCCACAGTGTAAAGGTGTCCCAAACTGAGACATCCGTAAAATCCGAGTACGATGGGGCCTGCGCGACGTGGACCACCTACAGACGTCACATCGTATCAGGTCGAAGTTGGCAGAAGCAGTCAACGCATTGGTCATAGAATGGTGAGCTGCCCTGTTAACAACTCTAGCAATCCAGGCCTTCACTTCACAAGCGTGGTCATGGCTGGATTTGCCTAGGGAGTTGGAATAAAAATGGCTAGTGAAGTCAAGTCTAACAATGAAGACGTATCGACTACGTTTCGGACTAGCTTTGACGTGGCATTTGAGATCAGTACTGAAGGCGTCTGATGGAGTTTTCGTACCAGCTACACTAGAACGTCGCTGGAAGTTAGCTTCCTGAATTTTTTTTTTTCCCCGACTGGCAAAGAAGCAGGAAGGACATCGTCTCTTCCTCCTCATTCAAGATCTACAGGTGCCTGAATTGTGTAGTCTTGAGTGGCAGTAGGAGGTTTTGGGCATTCTGAAGTTCCCAACAACCTATAAATCTTTTATTCTGCGGCCGTGGCGCTAAGCTCAGTCCGGTCCATGACCTGATCTGTGGACGGCTGAAAGTGTTTCGTCACACTCACTGTGTGCTGAGTCGTGTTCTGGTCAACTCAAGCATCCATTCGCAGCGGAATTGTCATCCTTTTTAATATAAATCTCCATAATGCTTGTGTAGTGCGGCCAGCACTGCGCGCCCATCTACCATTCGCTCAGAGGGAATGTTGGTTCTGGTACAGCTTGCATATCTGTACAGCATACCAGGTGACCTAGATGACGCAATTCTGTCATAATTGACACTTTTACTAAATCTCCCTTGTGGAGAAGCCGTGAACATATGGACGGCCGGCACTAACGGCTAATTGAACTGGCGAATGGTCGGCCTGAAAGTCCTGTTCTGGTAAAGCTGCCATATCTGGGTAGCGCATACCAAGTGGCATAGATAACTCAATTCCGTCATCTCTGATAATGTCACTAATTCTCCCTTGTTTTAAAATCACACCGTCACGTATTTGACGTGACGGGAGGTGTACACCGGCAATACCGACTGATTTGTCTGGTATATGGTCGGCCGGAATGTCGGCGAAGGTCCGGCTATGACCGGCACCTGCCTCTCGAATGGTCTGATTGGACGGAGATACATCTATAACATCTCTCTCATGGTAGTGATATGTAACCAGTAGTATAGATTGACTGACGGGTACATCACTATAATCTCTGTAAATCCGATGTACAGCCGGTGCAGGTTGATGCCGGCTGGAAGACCTGTGCCATTTGGGCTGAACGGTCATTGCCGGATGGACGGCCGGTGCAGGTTGATGCCGGCTGGAAGGTTGGCTGGACGACCGGTGCCATTTGGGCTGAACGGTCATTGCCGGATGGACGGCCGGTGCCGGTTGATGCCGGCTGGAAGGTCGGCTGGACGACCGGTGCCATTTGGGCTGAACGGTCGTTGCCGGATGGACGGCCGGTGCCGGTTGATGCCAGCTGGAAGGTCGGCTGGACGACCGGTGCCATTTGGGCTGAACGGTCGTTGCCGGATGGACGGCTGGTGCCGGTTGATGCCGGCTGGAAGACCGGTGCCATTTGGGCTGAACGGTCGTTGCCGGATGGACGGCTGGAAGGTTGGCTGGACGACCGGTGCCATTTGGGCTGAACGGTCGTTGCCGGATGGACAGCCGGTGCCGGTTGATGCCGGCTGGAAGGTCGGCTGGACGACCGGTGCCATTTGGGCTGAACGGTCGTTGCCGGATGGACGGTCGGTGCCGGTTGATGCCGGCTGGAAGGTCGGCTGGACGACCGGTGCCATTTGGGCTGAACGGTCGTTGCCGGATGGACGGCCGGTGCCGGTTGATGCCGGCTGGAAGACCGGTGCCATTTGGGCTGAACGGTCATTGCCGGGTGGACGGCCGGTGCCTGTTGATGCAGGCTGGAAGGTCGGCTGGAAGACCGGTGCCATTTGGGCTGAACGGTCGTTGCCGGATAGTCGGCTGGTGCCGGCTGGAAGACCGGTGCCATTTGGGCTGAACGGTCGTTGCCGGCTGGACGGCCGGTGCCGGTTGATGCCGGCTGAAAGGTCGGCGGGACGACCGGTGCCTGTTGACGCAGGCTGGAAGGTCGGCTGGCCGGCCGGTGCCATTTAGGCTGAACGGCCGGTGCCTGTTGATGCAAGCTGGAAGGTCGGCTGGCCGTCCGGTGCCATTTGGGCTTAACGGACGGTGCCGGATGGACGGCTAGTGCCGGTTGGTGCCTGCTGAAGTGCCAGCTGAACTGACGGTGTCGGCTGGACGGACGGCTGGACAGCCGGCGAAAGTGCATACTAAAATGGATCCAATCGATCCAGCATAGACCCATGCGTCCGGACTTACAGGCCCGAAAGCCATGCACGGACCTGCGGTGAAATTTACACCCACTGGGCAGCCTAAACCATGTCAACATAATTTCCTCCATTTCCACATTGCCAACACCCATTTTGCCATTCATGCCTTCGTTGTCGACTTTGCTACTGAAACGACAAAAGAAGAGAACAAAGCACAAATTAAAAATTCAGCATATTATTAATTCGATAATACTATAACCGTTACTAATGGAGTAGTCAAATTATTTCGTGCCATGTTAACACTTAATGACAACACTAGTTATCGCCGTGAGCGTGTTGCAATGGTTTGTTCAAGACGAAGTCTACTGAAACGAAAAAGATGATAAACAAAGCACAATTAGCAATTCAGCACGCTATTAAGTCGCTATTACCATAACCGTAACTAACGGAGGAAGCGAAATGATTAAGTGTCGCGTGAACTCGTGACTACAACACGAAGTCCGCCATTAAATAGTCGCAACTTGGTCGTTCAAAGACTTTTTTGAAGTCTACTGAAACTACAAAGAAGGTAAATAAAGCACAAATTATCAATGCAGCACGTTATTAAGTCGCTAATATCGTAAACGTTACATACGGAATAAGCGAAATTATTGAGTGCTACATGTATTACATGCTAGTACCGCCATAAGCGTGCTTGACCACGTTGCAACCTGGTCCGAAGTCTAGAAAAGGTGACAAAGTCACTCAAATTGGAAAATATTGTAAAATAATGTATACAACCTGTAGAGGAATGATTATCCAACACAGTAATTCCAAATTTAACTTCGGATGGTCAGAATTTACACTAAGATGGCTTGGATTCATTGGAGGTCTAATTGTACGTGTTTTCGCATACAGCGAAGCTAAAAAACTAAAGAAGCGACACCTAGCGGGTAGCAAGGGGAGGTAAGGGGCAAGAGTTATTGCCCTTTGTCTATATGACATAGACAGGAAAGATGAATTTTCGTCTTTTGGTAGGGCTGGATTCGCGAGGTAGCAGGCTAATATCCCTAAAGTAATGTGATCGGGGAACGTATTCAAAGGAGAAAGTGGCATGTTTTCAATGACTGGTACCATATCAGTAACATCGTCCCTTTGAGCGTCTCAATCCCTCAACTGGCCAACTTTTTTCTCTGGCTTTTCAATGAAAAACAGTTGGCCCCAATTACTATCAAATGCTACCGCTCCATGATGTCAGACACATTCCGCCATTATGGTAAAGGTGATATCAGGCATGACAAAGATCTGTCAGATCTTTTTGCCAATTTAGTGTTCAATCGACCAAAATCCCTCACCCTGTTTTCAAATGGAATTTGTCCTGTGTTTTAACATGGCTCAATTCAGACAGTATTGAGTCTTTAGCCCACAATTTGTTACAGCTACTATCATACAAAACAGGTTTTTTGATAGTCTTAGTTTCAGCATGCAGGGTGAATGAGTTACAGGCCCTTTCCAGTGACCGGAACTATCTTCAGTTCAGATCAGATGGTTCGGTGGTCCTCTTGATGCAGCCAGTCTTCGTAGCCAAAAATAGGTTACCATCCATTGGCAATCAAAGAGTCGTCATTGGCTCACTTTCTTCCATAGATAAGTCAGGAGCAGCAGCCATGCAAGATGCTGTTTGTGCACTCAAGCACTATTTTAAACGCACAGAGGCGTGTTGGGTCACATGCAAACACCTCTTTCTTCTGGTGACAGCTGGGAAATGGGATATCACCCCTCAAGCCCTTGCTTCATGGCTGAAATGGGTTATACACTCAGCGTACTCTGAGGTCTCACAAGATCAGAGTCGCCTCATGAAAATTACTGCTCATGAGATTAGAGCAATCTCAGCGAGCCTTGCATTCAAACACAATGTTTCAGTCTGAGATATAATAGAAGCTGTTGTCTGGCATGCAGAGTCAACCTTCTCTAGTTTTATCTCAAAGATTTGACCTTGCAGAGGCAAACCTTGAATCTAGTAGGTCCGGTGTTGGTAGCCCAGATGCCCACCAGACCCATTTAAAACAATCAGCACAGCCTATCAGCTTTGATGGATTCGCCAGAACATTTTTTTGTAGGTAAGAAGATTTCAATAACTATCTTCTTAACCGTATACAGGGGTCACATATCACGTGACCCTGGGATGTGTTGCTGATTAAATTAGGAGAACAGGTTATTGTTCAAATGGGGAATCCAGCCATCATTCCCTAGAGGATACCCGGGGTAGAGGTAGGATGCTCAGCATTCCCTCCTCCTATTACCTATTCTCCTAACGTTAATGTGATTGGGGAATGTATTTGAAGGAAAAAGCAAACTTTTAAAGTAAATTATGTTTCTCCAACAATACTTACCCAATCACATTACTTAAAATCTCTCCCAACCACCCCGCCATGTGAACATCCTCGTAGAGTATATATCGCTCAGCTTAAAAACTAGCGACACTTGGCAGTGGCAAGGGAAGGTAAGGGGCAAGAGTTATTGCCCTTTTTGTATAGGACATAGACAGAAAAGACGAATTTTCGTCTTTTAGTAGGGCTGGATTCGAGAGGTAGCAGGCTTATATCCTAACATTAAAAGATTGGGTAAGTATTCTCGAAGAAACATAATTTACTTAAAAAGTTTGCTTTCTAGAAAACTTGGTAACTACAAATTTATTTGTGTTGCAGGGAAGAGCACTTTCTAGAGCCAAATCTAGACGTAATCTTGACTTCCAGGATGTTCTTAATGCACTGGACCAAAAAGGAATCAGCATTAGAGTTGCCTCCCCTAAACTGGTTATGGAAGAGGTTAGTAAATAATATTTTATAACTATGGATATATTTATGCGATATAGCAGTTTCAATCTACATTCTTACCTAATATTATTTTGTTAACATATCAAGCAATGATGTTTCCAATGAATAGTTATCTGTCCACTTTAAATGATGGCTAGAATGACTGTATAGGAGATTTTTTTGCTGAAGTATTATTTTGCTATAATCATCTGAATTTTGTGAACAGCTATATAAAAATAAAATAAATTTTAAAAAATTCAAATAGACATCAGCATGAAGGAGAGACTACAGTGAAATATAGTATTTAAACATTAAATTTTTGCAGTTGGGAAATAATCCAGCTGATGGCAGTTGTATTTTATGATTTTATTATAATTCTCATTTAATCTTATTTAGTTAATGTGATGTTCAACATGGCTGTTTCATCCATTATTTCCTTATTGTACACCCAGACTGGTCCTATTCAAATGAACCCAGACTGGTCCTATTAGATACATGCAGACTGGTTCATGTAGGTACACCCAGACTGGTCCTATTTAAGGACCCTCAAATTAGACCTATTTAGGGGCACCCAGACTGATCCTATTAGGTACACCCAGACTGGTCCTATTTAGGTGCACCCAGACTGATCCTATTTAGGTACACCCAGACTGGTATTATTTAAGGGCATTCAGATTACACCTAATTTACTGCACCCAGATTGGTCCTATTTAAGGGCACTCAGATTACACCTAATTTAGGGCACCCAGATTAGTCCTATTTAAGGGCACCCAGACTGGTCATATTTATATATACCCAGATTGGTCCTATTTAAGGGCACTTTGATTAGACCTATTTAGGGGCTTTCACTGCATGGCAGTAGCTTGTGATACATCTGAATCAAACTTGTATAAATCACCATTTCTTTAAATTCCATTGACATTGTACATGTCTATGTCACATAGACAAAACTATATATGTTTTGTTCCAAGTGGGCAGAACAAACTAGTTTGATATGGCTTATTCATTCTTGATATTTTAAGTGGACTATTATTTTATATTTCAAGTTGTAAACTTAGTTTTAGATTTTTTTTATGCAATAAGAAATTTTAGGTGCACTATACGGAATCACTGATTGAAAATCTATATTTAATGCCAGGTCAGCTATAAAGATCAAATGTGTATGTAGTACATTATTTGGACTGCACAAGTGTGGTATGTAATAAATACAAAACTGAATACACGGTTTGTTTACAATCTGAGGAAAGAACTTGTTTTTAAAAAATATATCTTGGCCTAGATGATGTTGGTTTATCCATGGGCCATATCAAACTGGTTCTTTCTGCCAGTTTGTAACAAAACGTGTTTATAGTTTTGTATATGTATCAGAGTATGATCTTCATACTTAACACAGACCGGGGCCCTGAGTGGTCTAAAGCGCTCTCTGTTACAGATCACTGCCATCTCACCTCTGTCTGCGTGGGTTCGAGTCTAAGATTCGACTAATGTAGTTATGTGAGAGAGCTTGCCAGTAGCTTCTCGTGGGTTGGTGGTTCTTTCAGGGGGGTTTCCCGGGTTCTTCCTCCACCAATAATACTGGCTGCCATGTATAGCCTATCATGTGCTGAAAAATGGCATTAAACCCTACAACAACAACAACAACTTAACACAGCCATTCTTAAAATCGTATATTACATTTTTCAGTTTAATGTGTTACATAATTTAAATAGCCACAGACCTTTTGTCTCCATTTTTCTCTCAGCAAAATTTGCCCTTGTTTATATTTCAGGCACCAGAGTCCTATAAAAATGTTACAGATGTGGTTGATACATGTAAGTCACATTTTTTACTTTACATTTCAAACAGGGTTATTTTAATCTTTGAAACACTGTAACAACAAAATTCTTTGTATACATAGATGCATGCTAATTTTCAGTTGACATATTTTACATTAAGAATCTCAACAGACAGAAAACTTACACTTGCTGTGTCTAAGTTTTATAGATTATCTGAAATCATAAACCTAAGGATAAAATTAGTGGGGAGTCATGATTTAAGTTTGGAAGGAAAAAATATTTTTTTTTTATCTGACCATTAAGTCAGGCTTATTATTTTATAGTATTGTCCATACTTCCATTAAGATTTGCTTGTCCAGTGCATAAGATGGTAGGGGTTTGTGAATTTTTTGTGAAAATTTGACCAAAGATATATTGTGGCTATTTGGTGTGTTGTGTACCATAGCCATGGTTGCTGTCTCCTGATCAAGGTCATGGTAAGGGACTTTTATCCTTGTCCAGATTATAGCTTTTGATCACTGAAAATTTACTCAGGTCCACACCTTGTGTTTTCTGTGTCATTGATTTAGACCTTTCACCCTGATTGTAATCCAATTTTAGTTGTTTGAAGTGTTTGATAATTAGTCCCCAGTTAGTTACGCCATTAGGAAAATTGACTGATTCATAAGTTGAAATTACAGACTCAGTCTTTCTTCTTACTTCTGTGTAGAGTTATTTTTCTACCCTAGCATTGTAGCAGAAGCAGTTCTATTTTCATTGTGTGTGATACAAATAAGGTTTCTTAGATGGAATTCAGTTAAAGTTGCTTCTGTGCATTAACCTATTTTATCCTAAATATGACTGCAGTTGTAATACCTCATTCTATCCTGAATACACCTATGGTCGTAGTATCCCATTTTATTCTGAATACGACTGCGGTCATACTTGACTAGGTATGTGTGTGGTGTCTCAATAATTATGTGTTATACATTACAAATATTTGTGTACTTCTTCACCAACATCAGAAATGGTTAAAGCACACATGCATTTTTTGACATTGATTTGGAGAATGAAGCTGACTTTGAAGGCTTTTAAGAGGTATGGGTCTGGGATAATTTGTCACCTCGGTTGTAGCCACAATTTAAATTGATAGAATATTGTTAATACTGACATTGTGATGATGTGGACTAATTAATTACTTTTATCTTACTGAAAGATTTCTAGGATTAATTTGTGAAACGTTTTCATGAAAAACTGCACTCTGAAATGCATGTTCTAGAGTGTGAAGTAAATAAATTTTTCCATGTGTTTTGTTGTCCAATGTTAGTAAAATTATTATAACTTTTGAACTAACAGTACTAGAAACTTTAAATTTGGACCAAAATACTAGAAATAGAATTATCTTTTTTATTGACATACTATTAGGAGTATTTCATTCATCTTCATAAACAAAAGATTCACTGAACATCATGGCAAGTTTTTAAAATACAGTTGTATGTGATTTGATAAATGATAACAAAACATTTATCACTGTGTTGCAAATTGTTATTATACTTTCAGAAATACAGTTTTATATATACTTTAAAAGAGAAATAAAAACGTTACAACATTTTTAGTAAACATGGTGAATTTCATCACAGTTGATGCTGATGCTGCTGTATGATGCTCCATTTTACCACAATGTATTTAGAATTGCTTCTCTGGAATCATTCACTGCAGTAGATATTGGTAAACAGGATAAAATAGGTTAAATGCTGACATCTTTGTCAACACAAATTTTTTCCAAGACATCTTAGACACAAATGAATTTTTTAAACAAAATATCAACTAGTAATCTGGGAAAATCTATGCACCAAAACTTGAAATACACCAGGTTTGGCTCAGTGATGCTAGAAATATCATTCTCACAAAACACCTTTCCAATTTAGGCACAAATTTTTGCTCTTTATCCTTTTATGTATCACACTCATAATAAAATTCTGTTTATTTCAATTGCTGTATTTTACCTTTCATTGATGTGTGTCTGTGTTTGTGTACACATGCATGTATGCATGGATGTTTGCAAGTTTTTTTTATGTATACATTGTACTTCTCCACATCTTCTGTGTGTTCTTTTTTTTTGCAAGTTATTTGTGTGCTGCTGTTGGGGATTTGGAGAGATTAATTTCAAAATTCTGTTGTTGAACTTTTGAAGTTTCCACTTTCATTACCCTCCCCACTCCCAATTTGTTCAAATTTTCTTGGTTTGGCAGTTATGTCTTTTTGTTTAAGGCAAAATTTACCTTAATGTCTTTTTTCTTGTCAGGCCATGCAGCAGGAATAAGCAGGAAGACTTTCAAACTCAGGCCAATTGCAGTGATCAAGGGATGAGTAATGGTTGGGGGAAGAATTATGTTATCTGTGATGCTTTTTCAGCTACAATGCTATGGATTATTTCGCTATACAAGTTGTCCCTTCACAGACATTGTTGACGAAGCCAGTCTTTTTCAAGAAGATAGACTTTTCTTTTGGACATACAAGTAGAACTAAAGCCATATTCTTGAAGATCCTTTATTTGTTGTCCATATGCAATCCTGTACAAATGTGACATATTCTTTCTTGAGTGAAATTATCTGCAAGAGAAAATAAATGTTTATTGTATTTTACACTGAGTTTGCCCTATATTAGACTTGTACAGTAAGATTGTTTATGAAATGTTTACAGAAGTCTGTATTTTGATTGTTACTTACTCATAGAACCTTTATCGCTGCTAATTTTTTCACTCTTTATTATGTTACTAAAAGGACTGCAGCAGGAATCAAGTTAATGATTTGAATACTCAAAATTGCAGATTCAGTTTGATCTAAACTGCTCAAGATTGTGGTTGCCGATGGCACTGTCTCTAGCCAGGTCAGAGAACATGTGTTCCAACCCAACCCCTTCCCACACAATATTGAAAAATATGAATAGATTTTCTATCATAAAAAAATGCAAAAGTTTGCTTATATTTTTAGTATACGTACACTAAAATCTTCACATCAGTTCGTCAGGTTGTATGGAAGAATCCTTCCTTGTATTTCTGTGATTGCATAGACCTCACACTTGCGTAATATAAAAGAAAGAAGGAGATAAGCAGTGGTTATTTTAAGGCAGATTTAACTTAAATGATCTGTAACATTTCTTTCAAAAAAGTTTGTGTTATTTGTCTCCACTTTTTTGCAATAGCTGAATTGGTTGTGGTTGGTATGGATAATTTTCTTTCAAGAAAATAGCAATTTCATATCAATTCAGGGAACACCCTTTATGTGCATTATTACTTATGGAACTAAGCTCTTTGCTGCTGTATGTGTATACAGATTGAATGTGTTTATTTGTGTTTTTGATCATAGATGTTTATTCTACAGTATTCAGAAATGATTTTAAAAATAAGAAAGGCTCTGTTTTATTGGGCTGTTGTAGAATTCCATCTATAGCTACTCAGTGATCTTTACCTATGTTAATGTGTATGTGTTTTGTTTGGTCAGTCTAAAAATATACGAATGTCAAGTATGTATTGTGATCCAAAATGAGAAACTATTAGGATTTCCCTTTAACTCAGATGGGAGAGTTCCCAACTTCCAGAAATGTGTTCAATCAGTTTGGAACTGCCATTTTCTCATGAGTGCTATATGATAATTTTGAGATTTACAAAAGAAGATTTAAATAGGTTGTGTCTAAGAGGCAAGGGAGAGTTATTGTACTTGCCCCAGTTTTGGCATTCACACATAAGAAGTTCATCCTCTTGGGATGGATATAAGGGGAGGAAACTAGTATTTTATTTGTATTTTCTTAATTAATTTTTTCCCATTTAGTCCATGACCTCATAGGTTTATTGCACCTTGTATGCATGTATCACTTGATCTAACAATGTTTAAAGTTTGCTAGGCCATCTAGTAAGTGGCTACGCTTTGCCACCACCATGTTGGCCTCTTGTGATGCTAGACTGTTTCTCATACCTTCTATGTAAAGAAAGATATGAATATCAAGTTGACTTTGAAAATGAAAGTCTACTAGAAAAATCTAATCCCCATTGAGCATTTGGATTAACTCAGCATATATGTTTATTGCAAATGATCCATAATGCACCCTCCAAATATTCTGGTTAGAACTTGATAAATTTAACTTACAATCAGTTTATCTATGGCTCAGTTACCTAATTGTTTTGGGCATCATTTGGTGACAGACAATGCCCGGGTTTTTCTGACTTTATTTGCAAAATTCACAGTCAGGAAAACAATTCTCATTTTTCCCTGCTTTTTCCAGATTTCCTGGGAGCATGGGAACCATGTTATACCCACTCACAGGGGCCAATATATCGTAGGTCAGGATTTCATACAACTGTACACCACATATAAATTAATATTGGATACACAGAGCTTAATGTACATTCTTTTTTTGTCCATGAGGTTTTTGCAGTTTTAGTAATAACACACTTATTTTACCTGTTGTAAATGCAGTACAGTAACATTGTCCTATCTTAAGATTGTTGGACATCTGTAAACACAAATATTGATTACAATACCAAGGTATTACAGTCAAAAGACTTAATAAAGCTATCATTTCATGCAAGATGCTTTTTATTTGCTATGTCTACTCGTCTATAATCCTGAGCATCTTATGTGATGGCCTGTTGTATATTGTTCAACATCCACCTGGTTGTTAGCACAAGTTTATTATTGCTACTTCGAAAACTACACAAATGACTGACTATACTGCATGAAAACATATCAAAATGAAGCCTATGTTTTTTTGTTTGGAATAAGTTTTTAAGTATTTTTGATGGCACTTCATCACTGATTGCATAAATTTATGAAATATTTTAAGATCTGTTCATCCTGAGAGAGAGAGAGAGAGAGAGAGAGAGAGAGAGAGAGAGAGAGAGAGAGAGAGAGAGAGAGAGAGAGAGAGAACAGAAGGACACAAATGGAATAGACTTAAATAACAGAATATAAGTTTGAATAACATAAAAAAGGGAATATATATTTCCTAGATGGGAGAACAAAGTAGTTCCAAAAGTGATATTATCACCACCATGGCTGTATTACACATTTCAATATCTCGTTAAGAAATATGTAATAAAATAATGCTTTATTTGCTGTGTTAAAATTATTTTTCTCTCCTGTTTTGCACACCATAGGTATTTTAGTTACAAATGATTAATACATTTTTTTTTTATATTTGCTTACATCAGGCTTATTATGTAAATATATAATGTTATCACATTATCTGTCTATTCATCTAGCATTCATCATCCAACCCATAAGTCTGCAGGTTTGCAGATTTTAGGGAGATTTTATGAAACTTTTGCCAAGGTAGACATGACAAAACATCACAGGTCAAAACCCATATTCAGAGAATGAAAAAAAAAAAATGCAAGTTAGCACCCTGAATCCTTTCATTGATGTAAGTTGTAACTGCTGAGAATATTTGTTGACACTGTTCAACCAACCAAAGATTTTTACCTTTTGAGTACAGGTTTGGTCTTCTTGCTAATTTTTGGGACACAGCATATGATAACGAGTCATAAGGATTCATAGGTGACATATTTGTACATGAAGTTATTTTATCTTTCTTGAAACTTTTAAGAGAGCAATTATTTGCGCCGTATGTCTCTAGTGTCATTTTGGGCATTTTCCACAATGTGTGATTCGGATTTTTAACGTAGCTTTAACAATTTATCAGTCATATCACTACGATGTCTGCAGTAAGGCAGTTTATAGTGATATCTAGCACTGGGGCATCATGCCACAGACATGTAACTTGATGTCCCACCCAGTCACATTATCCTGACACCAGGCCAACCAGTCTCAACACTAACCTCTTAATGCTGAGCACCAAGTGAGGCAGCTGTTAGTACCATTTTTATAAGTCTTTGGTATGACTTGGCCAGGGATCAAACCCACGACCTTCCACTTCTGAGGCAGATGCTCTAAACACTAGGCCACCAGAGCGGTTTCCGCAATGTTGCACCATGTAGTGCTTGTTTTCAATACATCATTCAATACATCAATATAATCTGTGTCTCTGTAAACTAATAGTTTATATCTTTTGTTGAGTGATTTGAGATTAAAACCCTAATGGAATATATCAATCTATTTTAATTATCTAAACTTCAGTTGAATGATTATGTTGTAGACTTGCAGTCAAAGCAATACTGTGATTCAAATGTGTGCTTTCTGCACAATTGTAACTTTGCTACATATTGTATTTGGCATGATTACAAGTTTGTGTATGTGGTTCAATGATGGCAAAAACTTAAGCAAAGCCAGTAAATATGAAATGTAGGTCACAGGGACCTGTCATTTGTATATTTCTTTATGTCTATTAATTAATCCTCTATACATTATATCTGTGGAGAAAATTAATTTAAAACAAATTCGATGCCATGACCATTTAACAGTCAAGTTAAGAATTCTCACACTTAATGTATTTTGAATTTTAAATAATCAAAATAAAACTATAATTTATTCATAACTGCTCCAGTTATGATGGTCATCAATTTATTAAAAGATTTATTAAAAATGTCTTTGATGAAGAAGTAACAATCATACTGAACAGCTATGCAAATTTATTTCTTTTAGTAGGATTTCAGAATGAATAATTTCATCAAAGATGGAGAAGAAAAAAATCATTTATTACAGAATAATTAAGTTTATTGACAGGTTTAGATTCATGGGACAGGCTGCAGAATATCTGACTACAAATGTAAGTGATGTAAAATTGACAGATAACTTGTAACAGTTTGCAAAATAAACAATCTGCATACTTGAGAAAGTTATATTCCTCTAGACATGCCAAAGCAATCCCAGATGAAATACTAGAGTAACATAGTGATGGTGAATAGGAAAGTTCTAAGTTTAGAGTCAGTCATTTTGTACTTGGAAATTAATAATAATTGTAGTAAGAGGATTTTTTAAATACATGTCTTGTAGGTAAAAGTCTTTAATGAGTAACAAATGATCAACTAAAAGGATATAATGAGGTTCGAAATATAAAATATCTGATATTGATTGTATTTTAGAAGTGGATTGGAGATTGATTTCTTGCATAATTTTATTAAATGCCAATTTACCTCCAGAATATTTCTAGATACAAATCATTGCCAAAGCTTCAGAAGAAGTTGATAAATCATTACAAGGTTACAAAACCAACTGTAGCAAATCTAGGATGTATATACACATGAAATATGCCACTCACTATGGAAATCTAAACTTTAATATTTTTAATTATATTTAATTTGTATTCTTTGTTGGCTTTACTGAATGATTGTTATGTATATCCATTTTGTCCTTGATACTTGATCTTGTCCAAAATCAAGTTAATGGTGTACATGACGAGTGACATTTATAATGTAAACAACATAACACAAAGCTAATATTTATATACGAGTATAGATTAAATGTTCAGATAAGTTTTAATTGTAAACATGTTTACTTCAGTTTGAGTTAAAGATAGTCTTGATTCTGACCAACAAAAGCTTCCTGTAATGAACTTCTTATTGAGTATTTCCAGAAAATGGAGGGAATTATTACCAAAGTCAAGTAGAGGGATATATGATCTTTTTAAAATTAGGATTATTCATTCTTGCCTTAACATCCAAAGCAGAATCAGTTTTATTATTGTGTTCAGTTCTTAATTTGGGTAGATTTATTTATTCAAGTTATTTAGTGGAATTATGAAGTACTCAGTAATATCCTTGGACATTATTTTGTAATTATAGTGAATTCAGAAATGGAAAATTTTGGAGTTCATTTGGAACTAAATACATTTGGACAAATGATAGATTTGTTGTTGTAGGGTTTAACGCCATTTTTCAGCACACGATAATACATGGCGGCCAGTATTATTGGTGGAGGAAGAACCTTGGAAAAACCCCGGAAAGAACCACCGACCCACGAAAAGCTACTGGCAAACTTTCTCACATAACTACATTAGCCGAATCTTTGACTCGAACACGTGGAGAGAGGTGAGATGGCAGCGATCCGTACCGGACAGTACTTTAGACCACTCGGTCACTCGGGGCCCCAGGACAAATAATTGAACTTTTAGGACTAATTTTAATTTAATTTACAATACTGTAAGACCTTTCTAAAAGTTTATACTGTATTCTAGGGAAATAAATTATTTGTTCAATTAACAAAACATGTTGGTTTTCGCTCTTTTATGTCGCCTTTTTCTAAGATTTTTGAGGCGTAACAATGTATAGAAAGGTTTCAAACTGAAATATGCAGCTCCCTTATAAGATCACATCAGTGGCTACAATCATACATTTAATTAAATACAAGACTAAAGCAAAATGAAAAACAAAATAAAATTCTGAGAACACTTGTCAATTGATGAATAACAATGCTTGGAAAACAGAATTTTTAAAAAAAATAGTTTTGAGGGTGTTTTTGAAATAAGTCAAAATTTTCCAACTAATTCATGTACAAGTTTTTTAAAAAAATACTGCCAAAAAATGAGACTTGTCATGACCTTTACTGATTCATCATGTGTTCTCGCTGAAATAGAGCACTTTTGCAAAGATATGAAGAAAAACTACACCTTTTGTTACAAAAGTGACTATTTAAAGACAACAGCTTTAGACTACCAGTAATTAATTATAACATTAACACAATTTACAAGAATGACATTAATATTATACTGAATAGTAAGTTTTGTGCATGAAAGTAAAAAAAATCTAATTCAGGATTAAGATTTTTTTTAAAAGGTGTGTAAAAATGTAAAATGTAATATAAAAAAAGAATTCAAAATTGTTTAATCTCCTAAAATTGTTTATTCACAAACAATTCATTCACAGGTAAAATAGATGAATTTACTAAAATCTCGCAACCAGGAGATAAATAACATCAAAATTAATATAAACAAGTATTGACCTAGTGAAGTGACAAGGGTCATCATGGATTTTAACGCACTAAAGCAACAGACAGGTGCCACAATGTGAAATAATAGCATCATAATAAAATGATCGTTAAATATTAAGTAAATTTTATAAGATAGCAAATGAAGTTAACAAGAAGTCACAATGTAAAGATTTATAATAACAATATCGAAAGTATTAGCATGAAAACATACAAAATTTCAAACGTCATGATTAAAGGTATAAAAATGAGCTTTAGGATGAAATTAGCAAGTTAAGAAAATGACAACAAAACAAAAAATTAACATTGTCACAAAGATTTCTTGATGCACTTAAATGCAGTTACTAATCTTTCATTTTACTTTTTAATGTTTTAAAGTTTGGCAACTATACAATTTAAATTGAATGACTGGCGTTTTCTAAAGTTATAGGCACAACAACAAAAATGTTGATCATTTATTACCTACCTGCCTTTGCTCCTATTTTAGTATTTCGTTGCACCAAAGGACACAAAGATTTCAACTTGTGAAATTTACAATGTATAGATGCAGAAGAAAATTTATCCGAACGAAAGTGACATAGAGATGTGCGAGATACTTTAAAAGTCGTTTTATGAGACATGGGAAGACGACAAATTATCCGAATGTAAGTGCCATAGAGATGTGTGAGATATTTTAAAAGGTGTCATATGAGACATGGAAAGACGACAATATATCCGAATGTAAGTAAAAAGAGATGTGTGAGATACTTTTAAAGGGGTTTTATGAGACATGAGAAGACGACAAATTATCAGAAAGTAAGTGAAATATAGATGTGTGAGATACTTTTAAAGGGGTTTTATGAGACATGGGAAGATGGCACAAATACATGACCCATTGATATGTCAGCGGCTTGTAACAATTTTAAATATGTATGCCTACGAAATGACATGATATTTAAACCTCATTTTTTTTTCTTTTTGACAGTGTCGTTATTTCACTTTTCAGTTAATTTGAAAGAAAAACAGCTTCCACTGCTTTTTATTTATCTTTTACTGGCAAACACAAGGACACTAATTCTTATTGAAGTCTTTGATAATTGAGTTGTAAAACTGCACAAGAAGGAGAAAATTGATAGATTTTATTACTAAAGTGGTAATATTTCTGGAACAATTTAATTTCCTATTTATGAAATATATTTGCAATTATTTTATTAAAGTAAATAGTTTCATATTTAGACCAATTCCATTTCTTTTTCTTCTTTCTTTCTTTCTCTTCATTATCATCAGCATCATCATCATCATCATCATCATCATCATCATCATCATCATCTTCTTCTTCTTCTTCTTCTTCTTCTTCTTCTTCTTCTTCTTCTTCTTCTTCTTGTGTTAAGATACAAAATAATCTTAAATGAACCAGGACTTAGCATTTATGCAAGCAGCAAGGCGGTGCCAAAACGCATAAACTCCAAGAACATTCAAAATAATTTGTAAAAAGCCAGCCAAAGCTGAATGTTAAAATAAAGATCAAGAAGAGTCACAATATTACATGAACATCGAATAGAAATTCGAACGAAATGTTTTACTTGATAGGCCATTGTGCAGCTGTCTTAGATATTTTGTTTTTTTGGTTCTTAACAGTCGTCAACATGCAGTGCCAGTGTTACAATATGTGGCAGCAAACAATGATGACTCAATCAAATGACAACTGCAGAACCAGTACGCAGTGTTACAACAGGATTACACTATTTCTGTTGTCTACAACCTGTATTCTTAAATGCTAATATGTGAAAGGAACAATATAAATAACATCGTTTACCATGCAGCACTAAACGCATATCCTACAGTTGTATACAACCTGACAGTCGTATACAACCTGATTTCTTAAATTCTAATGTGCGAAAGGAACAATATAAATAACATCGTTTTCCATGCAGCTCTAAACGCATATCCTACAATCGCATACAACCTGACAGTCGTATACAACCTGATTTCTTAAATGCTAATATGTAAAAGGAACAATATAAATAACATCGTTTTCCATGCAGCTCTAAACGCATATCCTACAGTTGTATACAACCTGACAGTCGTATACAACCTGATTTCTTAAATTCTAATGTGCGAAAGGAACAATATAAATAACATCGTTTTCCATGCAGCTCTAAACGCATATCCTACAATCGCATACAACCTGACAGTCGTATACAACCTGATTTCTTAAATGCTAATATGTAAAAGGAACAATATAAATAACATCGTTTTCCATGCAGCTCTAAACGCATATCCTACAATCGCATACAACCTGACAGTCGTATACAACCTGATTTCTTAAATGCTAATATGTAAAAGGAATAATATAAATAACATCGTTTACCATGCAGCACTAAAAGCATATCCTACAATAGCATACAACCTGATTTCTTAAATGCTAATATGTAAAAGGAACGATATGAAAAACATCGTTTATCACGCATCACTAAACGCATATCCTACAGTCGCACACAACCTGACAGTCGTATACAACCTGATTTCTTAAATTCTAATGTGCGAAAGGAACAATATAAATAGCATCGTTTTCCATGCAGCTCTAAACGCATATCCTACATTCGCATACAACCTGACAGTCGTATACAACCTGATTTCTTAAATGCTAATATGTAAAAGGAACAATATAAATAACATCGTTTACCATGCAGCTCTAAACGCATATCCTACAATCGCATACAACCTTATTTCTTAAATGCTAATATGTGAAAGGAATAATATAAATAACATCGTTTTCCATGCAGCTCTAAACGCATATCCTACAGTTGCATACAACATGCTTTTGTTCAAATTGCCAGAAGATTCACCCCCAAACATGGATACTGGAGAAACTGAAGAATTTTTTTTATTATCACTTAGCTTACAACTAACTGCCTGATACCACATATACGTTTACCAGAGAAAATAATTAGTACCTGACACTTAAGTGCAGAATCATAGCCACACTTCTGAATATTTCAACGTTTTTGGAAAATAAGTACGACAACTTTTACCTGCAGACAGAATGACAGAACAAAAACATTATTAACATTATTTACAATGTAAAATTGTTCTTTTCAGGTGCATAAAAGATTTTTCCTCAAACAAAATAACCCTAATGTGAAATTAACTTTCGTTGTCTACCTTCACAAGTATATTTTTGCTAAAATTTATGTTTTCGTTTCCTCCAGTGTTACACTATTTTTGTCTAATTAATTGTATACAATTTTTGCATACCTGATGTCTCCATTATTGATTATACCACTTATAGTTGTTGTTCTTTGCTAATTACTAATAAATATCATATGCAAATTCCACGGGAAAATTTGTTTCTTTAAATTATGTATATCTACACCCTGTGAAATGTTTAGTTGGATTTGCTTCTAGTACATTATTTGTTTCATACGTCACTAATGATTAAGATGTAGAAATTTATAATTTTCCTAGAATCAACTGCCATGGGTGGATCACGATTTGATATACTAATGGTTTTGGTATATCAAATTGATTTGTGCCAAATCAAATACCAGTTATGTTTAATGTAAAATAACAAAGTTCCTTCAGTCTTGGTAGAGGTTTGAATGATTTATGTAAAGTTTGTCATTCCTATAGTTGAATCTACGACAGCTACTTCTTATTCTAAGTATTGTTGCTGTCATTTAATCAAAGATTTTGAGTGTATTACTGTTTTTGTTGAAACGTTGCAGATTGAGTTAGTAAAATTTAAGAGACTTTAAAATTGTACTGTAAATATACCGGAATTTAAAAATGTAATTATTTATTATTTATGTTGCATTATTTTATGCATCTTTCAGTCACTGATCATGTAGCTTATTTGAATGCTGTCATCAAAGAGTGTAATGTATAAATCAGATTCTTTTCAGAAGTATTTGGATATACTTTTAAAAATGTTGAATATCAACACATTAACACACTATTTTCCCATTGTAACCTATTAACTTTGATTACACTATTGTCACGTCAAATTTTTTAAACTAAAATGTATTATCTCTTGTCAACGCAGTTTCATTCCCGTACAAATATCTGTATAATCGGTATGTCACAGATGAATTCAATACAATAAAGCTGTGTATTATTTATAATGTGCAAACAAGTTCTAATATTTTTAGTTTGATTTTGCTCGAGTATCTTCATATATTCGACGCACTCTGCTCGAGTAAACCACTTCGCTAAATGTTTTCAAAGGCTGACCGGTCCTGTATGCGCGCGCGCGCGTGTGTGTGTGGTTTGGATTTGTAACGTAGCTTTAACCATTTTTCAGTCATATCGCTACGATGTCTGCAGTGTGGTAGTTTATAGTTTATACATAACACTGGGGCATCATGCCGCCGACACATATAGGCTACATCATGTCCCACCCAGTCACATTATCCTGAAACCAGGCCGACCAATCATAAGACTAACCTCTTAATGTTGAGCACCAAGCGAGACAGCTGTTAGAACCAATTTTGTAAGTCTTTTATATGACTCGGGTGGGGATCGAACCCACGACCTCTCTCATCCGAGGCGGACGCTCTAACCACTAGACCACCGGCGATACTGCAAAAATCTGATTGGTCTCAAACAACACAGCAAAATCTGATTGGTCTTTTCATTTTACATCAAGAGCACTATTGTTGATCCTGCAGTGAGTCATTAAATTAGCATTTTATCTGAAGGCAAAATGATACGAAACCTTTATTATGCCTGTAACTGACAGTGTTAATTAATCAATACACTAATTGGTCCAAAATGATAAACATGTACAATATTAATATAAACATTTCTAAATATTACCTCGTTAAACCATTTTCTTTTCTTTCTTCTTTATATCTTTCTGTTATATTTATATCTTATATGTTTCTTGTCTAATGCATAATATGTGTACTGTTTTGATTTCTCGCAGTAAATCATTAACGTCAGAATCTTACGAATTCTTTCTTTTAATATCTCTTATGGCTTCAGTGTAATCATGAATTATTTTAAACTAAAGTCTATTTTAATTTATGTATAAATATGCGTTGTAGAATACATGTACGTTATAAGATGAACCAGACTGTATACTCATACAACTTTTGTAAACAATAGATTCGGACTCAAATTCATATAACTGAAATTCAGTTGTGATGGATTATAATTTTTATACTAACAAACACTTGCAATGTTGAGTTGATAAAGTTTCATGAAATGAACATTAATATCTTGGGAGTTATTGTATATCAACGCCCGGGTACAATAGCAATCTTAGCACTGGAACTTTAATTAGCTTAGGACTAAAATGACGCACTAACGGACTGAGATAGTTGGTATCGATCGAGAGATCGATCGATCGATCGAGAGAGAGATGATATTTTTGTTGCACTGTGAAACGAATTGGATATGAAGCATTTCCCCTTGAAATGATGCCTAGGAGGAATACACAGCAGTTTTATAGTAAATCTATGCACAACGCCTACGCATCACCTGAGTTCGGGATTATTTTCATCTCTCATTGCCAAGTTTTATCCCCTGGCACTTATTCTGTACGCTGGTAAGCTTTTCTGTAGATTCTTTTACCCCGTGAGCAGCTATTGAAAGCTTTTCTACGAATTTGGTCTCCACCTATAAAAGAATGAAAGGAAGAGCGTTGTAATACATTATCATGTGTATTAACACATGTACTTTACTAAAACAAACCAAATAATATTTTATTTATTAGGTCCACATTTTCAAAAAAAATCTGCATCGCCTCCATTTCCGCCTTACGCCGGCAAAGCACTTTATTTGAAAAGTGCAATTCCTAAAATAAACCAGTAAAGCCGAATACTTAACTATACAAATTCGTCCAATTTAAAACAATTTAATAGCCTTTTGTTGTACCTGTTAATTGTTTTCAAATTGTTGTTATGTATGAAATCTGGAATTCAAACGCATTTACTGTAATTTAGGGAAATGATGCCATACAATGCAATAACGACATTAAAGTTGCCTAAATAGTAAGCAAGTATTTTAGGAGGAGACTAGTTTGGTCAATGTCCGCGGACGATAGTCTACCAAAAATATGTATGGCTCAACATCCAGCAGTCTATTGTAAAGATCAGTCAAGTGTTAAAAACAAGATGGCAGACGATAGACGTGTCACTTACCAAATCTGATATTTTTCATGCAGTAAAGCGATTTTTATCAAAATGAAACAATACTTGTTTCTGAAATGTATATATTGCATTATCTTATGCAGAATTATATGGATTTAAAATTCTTGGTAATGTCTCCCATTCTTGTTGTTGTGACAAATTTCATTGTACAAAGATACAAATAAAATAAAAAAATTAAATTAAAAAATTAAATTAAATTAAATTAAATCAGAATAAGTAATACGATAGGTGGCTGTATGCCTTCCTAAATCTCTCAGCCAAAGCTCCACCAACTTAAAAAAGTTGAAATAGGAGAGTTATTCTGAGAGTCATAATAAACTTCAAGAGTGGCAGTGAATTTAAAGTTCGAGACATTCTGTTGGTCGGTAATAAACGAACAAAACGTAATGGAATATTATCCATTATCAGCACAACGAGTTGAATCGTTCCCTTGAGATAGCCTTTAAATTTACAGGTCCTGCATCAAATTTCTGATGATGTCGTCTCTGTGGCAAGCAAAAATAGATGAAAATGATTAAAATGATCAGCTCTAGCAGCAGAGAGGGTGAATCCTACAACGTTTTTAGACAAATTTTGATTGAAATCCTAAAACGAGCCGTCCTATAATCTTATTTTAACCAAAAGATGGCGAATCCTACAACGTTTTCAGACAAAAAATTGATTGAAATCTCCCTACGAAATCATTTTAACTAAAAAAATGAAAACGATTTTTTAATTAATTTTGGTCGCAACTTGTTGTCATCCACCCTCTCTGCTGCTTAGTGATTTCATCACTGGTTAACAAAAAATAATAAATGATTTTAACCGAATATTTGATCCAGTCCGATACGATATCGTGTCCGAGGATCATGCAAATTTATTGTTGCGAATCCGTGTGGTTTTGACTGAGCATGACTAAAGAAATCTCGAAATTGATTGAAGTCCATATCAGAACACCATGTCTGCCAAATATTTCGTAGCGTATGTGTATCAACGCCGTTGAATACAGAAAGAATATTGCAGTTATCTCTGATGACTTTTGGAACCTGAGTGTAGCGTTGAGTGACATATATCACGTCAGTGTTTTTGTGACGCCCCCGGGAAAAGATCCTAGCAGGATTTTTTTGTTTATCCAACATTATATCGTCGTATACGACTAAATTGTTAATATCTCCATCAATATCATCAATGCTCGGTGCTTCATCGATATCGGTTATAAACTCAATAATACCCTCTCCGGATTTTTCTACCGCGCTGTCGTTAAAATCTTTTAGCACTTCATAACATCGTTGATCATCTACGCTAGGGGCAATTAAATACAACTTATCCCATTTCATCCATCTCATTATTAAATTGAGCAACAATTGCGTTTTACCGGATCCAGATGGCCCGATTATAATCATCCGGATAGAGTTTGGTAGCGCTGCATGATGCTTAACCGGTTCTCTTCTTTTAGTCGCTGAAAAATCAATTATATCCATATTTCTATACATAAATTATGGATCTATATTGTGTGAAGTGCAAAACGCGTACTGGCACAGATGATGTGACGACAGTTACAACTAAAAATAACCGATCAGCGCTTTCTGGTAAATGCATGCAATGTGGTACAAAGAAATTTAGATTTGTGTCTATGAAATCTGATTTAAAAAAAAACGAGGAGGTGATATCGCAGCCAAATTGGCAAAGCTCCCTGGAACCCCATGGGCAAAGTACCCCGGAGAAAAGCACCTTCCCGGATATAGCTACTGTGGACCGGGAACCAGACTTGATATCAGACTCAATAATCAAAATCAACCCAACCCCGGTGAAGAACCAATAAACGCCATTGATAAGGCCTGTCACCTTCATGATGTTGCTTATAAAAGCAGCAATCTGCAACACAGGCATCTAGCAGATGTGAAATTAATTCATGCGTTAAATGCTATTCCTGATAAATCCTTCAAAGAAAAATTGGCTTCATTTTTGATAAAATCGGCTATGAAAAGCAAATTGATGTTAGGTGCCGGTAATTAATAATATGGAATCAATTTATTATTCCCCAAGAGGATACTGGAGGGGTAAATCAGCAGTCCGTAAACTCGCTAGCGCTGCAAAAGTGAAAAAAACCACTGCGGCTAATTGGTTATCCAAACAGGCACTATGGCAAATTTATCTACCACCGCCTAAACAAATTCAATTCTCGCATTTTGATGTGACCGCTCCTAATGAAGTTCATCAGGCTGATATATTATTTCTGCCACATGATCGTGGTTACAAATACGCGCTAACCGTAGTTGATATTGCAAGTCGATACAAAGAAGCAGAACCGTTAAAAACAAAATCAGCCACTGAAGTCGCTTCTGCATTTGAAAGGATTTATCGACGAGGTCCTCTGCACTGGCCAAATCTATTGCAGGTTGATCCTGGCAAGGAATTTCAGGGTGTAGTATTATCTACAATGAAACATCATAATGTCACCATACGACGAGGGCATACTGCGCTACATCGCGATCAGGCCATTGTAGAACGATTTAATCGGACTCTTGCTGAACGGTTATTTGGATATCAATATGCAAAAGAATTCATTCAAGAAAAGCGATCGCGTGAATGGGTTAAAAGATTACCATCTGTGATTACTGCACTGAATAACGAGATTACTAGAACAATCAACATGAAACCTATCAACGCGATTAAAAAGAAGTCAATACTTGAAAAACCACAAAAAGATTTCAAAGAACCAATTCTTGGTAGTAATGTCATTGTGAGGTACTTATACGAACCAGGAGAGCTTGAAGGTGGCAGAAAAAGGGCTACTGATCCTATTTGGAGCGTCACTGCACACAAGATATCTAGTATAACACGATCAACTGGTAGACCTCCAGTCTATAAACTGGATTCAACTGCCCCTCAGCGGGGTTTTACTCGACAACAACTACAGGTAATTCCCGAGGATACTCAATTGCCACCGCATGGTCTTAACTAGCGCCGTTGCGTCTATTGCACTCAAGACAAGTCAACATCACATTATTTCTGACATGACCGAGACTGTTATTTTTTCTGTCTACGGTGAATTGGCGAGGATCCTTATCCGAATACTGCCAACGCAGTATACAATTGCAACTCGCGCAGTGATTATTCTGTTGTTTCTTCAGCGTAATTATTGATTCAGCATCAATATCAAATTCTCGTTGTTTTTTTTTGTCCTGTTGTTTGTAACCGGAGAGTTTTTTATTAATGATGCTAACATCAATATCATCCATTGTTGTGTTATTATCATCGAAAACAACTCTTCGAAGTTGATTTATTTTTCGTACTCTGGATACTGCGAGATAGACTAAATTCGACCATTCGATGTGATTATCCACCATCCAAACAATTGTATCCGATATAGTCAATCCCTGTGAAGAGTGTATTGTTGCTGCGTATCCTAGCGTCCACGGGGATTTATTAGCACGCAATGCATCTTCAACGACATTGATATCAACCAGCACAATATCATTTAACACGAGAATCTGCTTTTCACTCTGTCCTGGAATATCAACTTCAATATTCTGTTTTCGTGTATCCGATGGCCTATAACAAAGGGGTACTGGAAGCGTTGCAAATTTTTCTTTATGTAATTCAAATAACTTCATCTGAAGTGTATCCCTGACTATTTTTCTACTTGCAATTATCAAATCATTTGGTCTCCATGTTTCCCAGAAATCGTTTATTTGAGTTTCTGAAATCACTTCACGCGCTATTTCGCACTGGATTCTATCCGGTTGTAATCTAATTAGTTTCTTAAATTCTCGTAATCGTTCATCAAGTGATCTATAATCAGTGGTGATTTCTTCATAGTAGTCTACAAAACCCCTTAGCCATTCATGTGGAGATGCACCGACAAATGGTGGTGGTTGGCCGTGATCACCGCACATGACGACTTTTGTGTTTTTGTTTAACAACCACTCGAGAAATATTTGTAATACATCTAATGACACTGTGCATATTTCATCCCAAATTATGATTTCAGGAATGAATTTATCACCCATACGCTCGGGAGTCCATTTGTCACCCTTCCATCGAAAGAAACTATGGTAAGTACAGGCATTTACCCCTCGCTGTATCATCTCTCTGGCGAGTCTGTGAGTCGGTGTTAGCACAATCATGGTTGACCGACGAAATAATTCAATTGCACGAGTTGTCTTTCCTGACCCACCACAACCGTTTAAATAAACTGTTTTATATCTACAGATTGGATCAGATACCGGTGGTGCATTAGAAAATTCTGATTGATTTTCAATACGGTTACAACAAAGATATTTATCATCCATGGCAACGTCTGCGGATTCACAATACTCATGTAGCATCTCCCTTTTAAATCGCCAACGCCCCCAATTTTCTTCGGGATCTGTGAATTTAGCTACAGCTGATTTGTACTTATTGTGTATATACATCGAATCAGTGGCCACTCTAACCGCGGTATTAGGAAATCTATTTATCATCGAAAATAGATTAATAGAAGCATAGGCTAGCATTGAACTTCTCAAATGTGTGTACTGGGAATTATATCCATCACAGTAGGTAACAACCGTACCCATTTTCTCACCATTGGATAGAAAAGCATCCTTACGGGATACAAGTTTTCCCTGTTTCATTAAATCCGCTACAAGAAAATCGTATTCAGCGACATCTATGATCAACCGCGAAGAATATTTTGCGTTGTCGTACCGTCCACCTTGAGTGAATTTACCGATTATTCTTCGTCCGAGATCCTTTGCTTGTTCTTTTTTAATTTCAAATAACTTCTTAGACCAATTCATGATTTGTTCTTCATTGAAATCAGGGAATTGTTTTCGCAATTCGCTGATTATTCTATCTAGATCGGGTTGTGGTAGCCAAACTTCTTTCTGAGCTCGATAGCATATAATAGCATCGGAAACAATCAACGATATTAGCATACCACAATCAATCATATATCTCAATAGCACTATTGGCATCCAGGCCTTTTCAGATAGGTGTCTACCGAGCCAAACATAACTACACGGATGTAACCCTGTAGCTAATTCGAATGATATCACACGAGCGAATCCGGTTAAATCAAAATCAGGTAATGGTCCATTAATCGCAACACGAGTCATTTCATGTGTTGGGTGTCCAAATCGTTTGAAGTACTCAGCGCATTCCCCATACCCGAGAAAACTTCCGGGATAACACGCGGCTATATCAATTGAAATCATACCATCACGTGAGTATTTCGTATTCCACAATCCTCCATGACCAAATTCGACGCAACTCGATTTAACATCCTCAAGAAAATCACTTCGTGTTGGACGCCATGAGTTTTTTTCTCTTGCGAAGTGAGCTACCACTGATGGAATAGTAAAACTATCCGTGAGTAGTTTTTCATGGAAACTCTCCGGTGAAAAATCATTAGCGATTTTTCTCATTCTGTTATCTAATTCTTCAACGCGATATAATTCACCATTTGGTTTTACAAATTGATCGAATCCTTCATCACTTCTAAGTAACCACACTGACACAGGATCATCCTTACACAACGCATTAATAGCATCAAATAATCTCTCTTCATAGAAAACATCCCCGACGAACTCCTTAGGGATATATTTCACGGTTCGTTTTCGTGGAAATACTGTTACCGCAGGTGTCCACGCGTGTTTGTTATGATCAATAATCTGTATTGGTGCTCCATTTTTGTTATATTTCGGTTCGTATAAAACCTCTCCGGTTATCGTCATAACTGTTATTGGAAATCTTAATGATGTTTCTAACTTAGCTATATCAGAAATCTTTGCACCGTTCTGTTTCACTGTCAGTTCCCACTCGGTTATTTTTTTTCGTCTTAGATCAGTTAGTTTATTTCCTCGGGATGCATTTGTGAAGTGCTCCATTACCCGTGTTGCTACACAATTAAGCCCTGACGAATATTTCATAGGAGCTAGTTTTGCGATATCGGGTTTATCATTTAACGGATATAGCCCATAAACCATTGCTGTTACGGGATAAGATCTTTCGTAGTATGGTTTGTCAATGCCGGTTAGAATCCCTGGTTTGGAATCTCTACTCACAATGACAGCTTTTTTATTCTTGAGGATTGGTTCAAATTTATCCCTAATAATCCATTTGCCATCGACTTCAATAATGAATTTGATTCGGAAAAAATACCGTTTTTCCCCAACACGTGAAATTATCACTGCTGCTTTTTCATCATTCATGGTAGCGTCAACAACACCATCAATTCGAAATGTTGACCAACAATAGGATGCTCCATCACGCTTGAATTCATTAAAACAGTCTCTGATTTTATTAATCATGGCTTTATCAAGAATTTTATTCTTTGGTGTATCAGAGACTATATCGAGATTGAATTGAGCATCCTTCCAGGGTAATTTCTTGGACGCTTTTTTTGGTTTCTCGAGATTAAATTTGTTACGTTTTTTTGGTCTATCGAGATTAAATCTAGGACTGATTTTCAATAATCTCTTAAACTCTTTCATGTTTCCGTCTCTTGGACGTTTGATACGTTTTTTTGGTCTATCGAGATTAAATCTAGGACTGATTTTCAATAATCTCTTAAACTCTTTCATGTTTCCGTCTCTTGGACGTTTGATACGTTTTTTGGGTCTATCGAGATTAAATCTAGGATTGATTTTTAATAATCTCTTAAACTCTTTCATGTTTCCGTCTCTTGGACGTTTGATACGTTTTTTGGGTCTATCGAGATTAAATCTAGGATTGATTTTTAATAATCTCTTAAACTCTTTATCAACATTGAATTCAGCATTTTTCGAAGGCGTTTTCCTTAATTCCTTCATGCTATAATTAAAACAAGCATTTAAATGAAAGATTTTTATATAATGAATCACTGCAAGTGGCTTATGATTGGATCAGTAATCCCGTGTAACAAATCATGCAGAAGTGAGTTTTGTGGGTATCATATGCAAAGCTTTCGTCGTGGAAGCCTTGGTCCGTTACCCTGTATTCTATGTGGAGTTGGGGTTAGGGGGAAATCACGGTTGTGTTTGAATTGTGGTGGTAAACGATATAGGGAGTTGAAGCGTTATTATGATAAAAGAATAAAAAATGGACAATCAATCAGAAATTATGACCCTGACGCTGACAAAGTCAGTATTCTTGACGCTGACAAAGTCAGTATTCTTGACGCTGACAAAGTCAGTATCAAGGATAAAATCATAAGAACCCCTCAAGACTACATCGAAAGATTTATCATTAAACCAAACAATGAATTAGACAAACAATAGTATAATATATAAATGAACCAAGAATTCAGACAACATCCTGTGATCACAAATTATGAAGCATCCAGTGATGGTGTTGTAAGAAACCGCAGACTGAAGAAACCAGTTGGGTGGGATAATGGTATGGGGTATTTGATGTTTGGTGCTGGAAAGAAGAAATATTACTGCCATCGTTTCGTGTACGAGTGTTTCAATGGATTGATCGAGGATGATTTTGTTATTGATCATATCGATTCTAATCCGAAAAACAATTCTTTATCAAATCTGCAGGCTATCACACAAAGTGAAAATTCCGAACGAGGGGGGACTGGGAAATACTCGAAAAAAGCGAGACCTGTGAAATCTTTGAATACGATAACTAACGAAGAAAAAATATTTCAATCAATGAATGAAGCCAGTAGGCACTTCGATATTTGTATATCCTCAGTACGATTCGTTGCAGAGGGAATAACCAAGACGGCTATTTCAAAAAAGACCGAACAAAAAATTAAATTTAGTTATGTCTGATGCGTCATATTTTTCATTTAGAAATATGTCATTGCTATAGAATAATGAATTCTGAAAACATGAATAGCATCATATCCGAGATTTCAAAATTGAAAGGTTGGGATATTGAACTATCAGATGGGTTAAATCCTGATCAAATCATGTCTGATTTTCAGGATATAGAATACGGAGTTAACAACAATAAATACATGCTGCCAAAGAAATATGCACTCATCAAAAGAATTCAGAATTCTATTAAGGACTCTCTCGCATTCTCCAGTGACGTAAGTGTGTTCGCTCCGTTATATACCATCGTAGAACGAATACGAAAAGAATTGGGGTACGAATACGAATTGAAAAAGGAGGTTAATTCTAAAGTTAGAAACCTACGAGCGTTAATTCAAGAAAATGAACAATTTTGATTGACCATTTATCATATTTGATTGCCCGACCATTTATCATTATTTGATTGCCCGACCATTTATCATTTTTTTTTTAGCCTACCCTCAAGAGATATCAAAAATCGATGGATTGATCAAATAGAAAAGTGGCGAAACTATCAGTATTAATTATTTTTATATACAATTATGATACTTTCGCCATCAATGATAGAGCCGTTAAAACACTTCCACAGTGACTTTGTCACTGGTGTTAGGTCGGGATTGAAAAATTGTTTTACAATTGAAAAATTGTTTCTGATTTCAAATAATGGTCAATGAAGCATTAACAACCCGATTAGCTCGTGAACGATTAGATGCAATTAAGAGATTTGTACCAATTCGTGACTCTGTACGGAATAAACTGCAACAACGACAGAGTTTTCAGACTGATTTTGCTGCGGGATCTGAAGAATTGTTTAAACCAGTAACAACAGCAACGAAAGGAGTAGAGCGCGCTTTACTGGGAGATGGTCCCGAGACGGGGAAATCTGTTATTGGTGAACTCGAAAAAATAGCAGCGAAAACTGAACAAACAGAACAGGCCGTACAAAAAATAGAATCAAAAAGAACAGTTGATGGTTTACGCGTGAGATTTAACGAGGAAGGGTTAGCAGCAATTGATGATACTAAACTAGCAGATATTCCTAAGCTTGTTGTTACGACTTATGAAAACAGGAAAAAAATGTTGAAACCAGAACAACATAAATATGTTACGAATATAACTCACTGGGCTGATATACTCTACAAAATCAAAACTGAACAAAATCAGGTTAAGAAGGATAGTGCATCATACATTGGATATATCAATGATGTGGGAAACGTGTATAATCAATACGAAGAGTTTAAACAACAACAAAAACCGCAAAAAACGCAAAGACGGCGACAGCAACCTGCAAAGAAAATATCTTTTTCACCTAAAAAACAACAACCTGCAAAGATATTTTTCTCGCCTGAAAAACAACAAATACCACGTTATGATGATTATGATCTTCTTGGTTATTTACAACCCATGGATGAAGAAGAAAAAATGGATGAAGCAATTGGTTATAGCGGAAGTGGATTAAGAGATTCCAGTGAGAATCCAAGGATTTCATGTCCTGGTAGTGTTCTCAGTGATATATCACGGTTAGAGGTTCTCATCGGAGGGAAACGAGCTGGAAATAACTCACCGGAAATAATTAATGAAGCAGCTGATATCTGTAGACGATTATTTCAGGGTGGTATCATGGATATCAGCACATATCGAGATTTCATTGACGAGTTAGCAAATGGATATCACAGTGATTAATTGATAAATTGTTTTACAATTGAAAAATTGTTTCTGATTTCAAATAATGATCATACACTACAATCATGATAAACCAACCCCCGTCTACGTAGTTAATTCACGGTTTCCGGTTTATAGAGCATACTACGGAGATGGTTTAGGCAATACCATTTTAGGATTATTTGCGAGAATGGCTCCAAAAGTGATGCCGTTGGCTAAACAATTAGGAATGAAAGCCATTGATGTTATTCGTGATAAGGGTATTGGTGCTGTTGGAGATCTTGCTGGAAAAGCGTTTTCAACTGCGAAGAATAAAATAACATCATTAGTGAGACGAAAAAAGAAACCGGTACCGTTACCGTCTACAGCAGAAATGCCTGCAAGTGTTAGTAGAATTATAAATAACGCAGTAGATGAAAAATTAGCGTCGATGGTGACTCCCTTGATAAATCAAGAGGACCAAAATAACATGATAGCAAACATGATAGCAGGAAGTGGCTTTAAAAAACTACGACGATGAAATGGGAAATCGCGATTTAGACTCTGATAAATAGAATAAAATGTTCAAACAGTCACCTGATCCAGCGTTTGATATAGATGCCCCAGTTCGCAAGGATGATTCTGTACGCGATTATCAATTTTATTCTTATCACGCAGTACAACCAGATCTCCGATCACGAATTGAACTTCAAGTTCATGATACCAGTAAATACTTTTTGCCTTGTGAAGCGTTTATTGAAGTAGAAGGAGAACTTGTAACAAATGATGCTGCTCATAATGATCCACCATATGCAGATAACGCAAATGTCCGAGTTGGTTTTGTTAATAACGGCATAATGGCGTTATTTGAAAGCGCTAGATATCTCATTGATGGAAAAGAAATTGAATCAATAGACCGTGATGTTGATGTTGCAACAACAATCATAGGGTTAGCGAGATATTCTGATGATTATACAAGATCAGCTGGTCCATCTATGATGTTTGCAAAGGATACCTCTGATAACGCTGACCACCTTCAATTCATTAAAGTGTTAACAGCAAGAGATAATGCAGAAGCCGATCAACAGGAAGCAGCTAATCCAGAACGTCGAACTAGACCCGGAGCTGCTTTTGATATTCTCGGAGGCGTTAATGGTAATCTCAATTTAGGATTTGCAACACGTGTAGCAACGTTGCATGGGCAGCGTCGACGATTTTCATGTGCGATTCCACTGCATCATATATTTGGATTCTGTAGAAACGTCCGAAAAGTTATTTATGGAGCTAAACACACAGTAGCGCTTGTACGAAAGGGTACTGATGATGATGCAATCTGGCGTAATGCTGGGGTTGCTCCCGGTAAAGTCATTTTAACAAAACTATCATTGTGGATGCCAGTGTTAACTCCATCAATCACCGAAGAACAGCGACTACTATCATTTATGGATCAAGGAGGAAAGTCGTTGTTAAGTTGGTTATCAGTGACCACGGATATTAAACAAGACAGTGTTGATGGTACATTCACATGGCACCTGGCATCAAAACAAGGTGTTTCAGCTCCACGTCATATATTCGTAGCGTTACAGAATAATGCGCGAGTTGGTAATCAAGAACGAAGCCATATGATATTTGATCAGTTAGGTGTTAGTGAAGTCTCGCTGAGAATAAACGGACAGCAGGAACCATCCGAGGATATACAACTTGATTACGGTCAGAATCATATTGCACGCGTGTATCATAACCTATTGTCGTTTATGGCACGTGATCTAAATGTGGATACTGGTTTGCAAATATCACAATTGGATTTTAAAAGCCTCTATCCGATCTATTACTTCTCATTGGAACATCTCGATTTGATGAGACAATCTGTCGTTGATATACACTTTAGAGCCCGTGTAACCCGTCCGACTGGTCCACCAGTTGGTGGGGTACCTCCTATCCTTATCCCGAATTATAGAGCGGTTGCTGTCATTCTCAGTGATAAATCAATGCTACTTGAAGGTGTTGGTGGAAGAATGAGAGTGGTAGATGCACCAGTGGAAAACATGTAATTGAAATTGTAAACGATTTAGAATCAATCAATTATGTATAATGTCATATAGTGTTATTAGTGTTGCGTTAACTCCTGGTCAAATCAAAAAATTGCAATCAGAATCGGCTAAGCGATGTGGAACCACAATCACGTTGAAACCCAACCAAATGACTGGTGGTGCAAATAAACTATCGCTGACAACTCGTCAGGTGAAACATTTCAATGATGCACTTGCAGCCAAAAAAGGTGTTCAGATTACTCTCTCTGCGGCTGCTATCAAAAATATGATTAAAACAGGTGGTATATTTCCATTGTTTGCTGCGTTACCAGCGTTGTTTGCGGCAGCGGCCCCAGCAGTTGCAAAAGCAGTCGCATTGGGGGCAGCTGGAGGCTTGGGGGCAAAAGCGGTACAGAGCATTGCTGAATCATATGAACCGAAGAAAGGTCGAGGGTATAAAAAAAAGGGAAAGGGTCTAAGACTACCAGGAACCCCGTATTCGTGGTACAGCGGAAAGGGTCTAAGACTAGGACCGGTTTATTAATTCAGAAATCTTCGATTTCCGAACCTATGGTTCCCAAATCTTCGATGGTTCCCATGTCCAATTTTGATTTAATGGATGCTGCTAAAAAACTAGCGATTAAAAATTTCAGAGGTGTCTTTATGAAAGATCAATTACCACATCAACCAAACAAAATTGAAACAGGTATTATTAATCTCGATAACAGCACCGGACCTGGAACTCACTGGGTTGCATACGCTATTGATCCACGTGGGATTGTTTATTTCGATTCATATGGATTAGCCCCACCAAAAGAGTTTTTGCGTTATATAAAAACCCTTCCAATGAAGACTTGGTATTCTACGCTACCAACACAAACGATGATTGACCCACCAATATGTGGCAGCGAAGTATTAAATGTCCTTGACGCTATTTCTAACTCCTTAAGTAACCCAAGCGGAAAACCACCACATGTTGTCGTTAATGAATACACTAGTAATCACTGGCAACGACGGAGTCGTCAAAAACAATTTTAGAGAGAGAAAGAGTTTTACAATAACATGATTGATATTTGGGGGAGATCTTTGAAACCCAAACCCGATGGCACTGCACCACCTGATTCTGTCAAGGATGTAAAAAAACTAATCAAAGATGAAATAGCTGAGACGTTGAACTTAACAAATGTTGATCCTAATGAAATAGTTGTATTTCAAGACAAACAGGGTAAATTGAAAAGCAGTGATGTGTCCTTGGATGATATTTTGGTTAAACAACAAAACGCAATCGAGAACACCGTTGCGTTATTTTCCGATCAGGGTAAACTCAAACCGGGTGTACTCATTTCGACGATTACAGATCGATTAAAAACTATCAACGATGAGTTAAACAATTCTATAGTTGTACTAAAAACACTTGAATCTAAAATTGAAGAAAACGGAAAACAGTTTATATCATTTCGTAGAAATATCATTGATAAATTTATTGGAACCCAGTTGGATAAAATAGAAATAAAACTCCCTGATATTAAAAAATCCATCGATGAGACGAAAAACTTCATCGAAGCCGTCAAAGGTGATTTTTCGAGGATGATAACAATCATTGAAAAAACAAAAATTCCTCATGAGAAAACCAACAACGTGGTATACACAATCCAACACGGATCATTTGAGTGGACACCTACAAACAACAAATTAAATATCACTGCAACCGTTAAGGGTATTTATCGATTAACACTAGTAACACCATTAACTCAATTTAATATATCATCGTCGAGTTCATCCGGGGTTAATAATACGATTTCAACGATCATCGACAAGGATACAACTGAAAAGTTCACTATAACAGCTACTGATAAAAATTTGATTGGGGTTTCAGTAACCTGGTATGTGGAATTCGTAGCGGATTTAAGTAAATAACTAAATTGAAAGGATTTCACAATTGAAAACGCTAGCTTTTTTAAAATAACAATGATTTCATCAACACAATGTCGCTATGATCAGGTCAGAGAATTTCAGAATAGACTCAAAACCCTCACTGAGGAGTATCAAATAAAAATAAAAAAATACCGACGAAAAATCACTGCAATTGATGTTATTATGTACTCGGTGTCAAGCGTTCTCACTGGCGCCGGAATAATACTTGCATCGGTTACAATGATTGCCCCGGTCGTAGTTCCAATTTGCATTTCTGCGTTGGCTACAATCGGGGGTATATCAACCGGGATAGCAAAAAGGATATCATCATGCAGCCAACGCAAACTGCAGAATTACTTACTTCAATTTCATATTGCATCAACCGCATATTCGCAGTTATCCCTGATGATATCGTCGTCACTCGATAATACGATTATATCAGATAGTGAATTCTCAGCGATGGTCAGTATTTTTGATTCAGCGATATCAAAATTAGAGCGACAACATGAGTATAATAACAATGACAACATCGATGGAATTAGAAAACACGAACCCAAAAAACAAAATGATCTCAATAATATCAACATTACCAGATTGTGAGTTCTCGGTGATGGTCAGTATTTATGATTCCGCGGTGTCAAAATTAGAGCGACAACATGAGTATAATAACAATGACGACACCGCAGGAATTACTTCAACGAATAGTGGAGAACACGAACCCAGTACAAACAAGCATGATATCAATAACATCAACGAATCCAGAATTCAGTGTGAATTTCCCCTCTCCGGTTCCAGTGAAGGAGATAGCTCTAGCAAAACTACGAGTGTATCACAGTTGGCCTAATATCAGATCAAAATCATTTGGTGGTCAACAACCCAATAATTCACTGGTATTTGCAAATAAGAATAAAGACGACGGAACCCCAGACTGGAACGTCGTTTCGATACCAACAGGGTCATACCAAATAGAACAAATCAATAATGAATTCGCGCGTAGAATAAAATCGATCACTGGAACAGAATCGAAAATCGCTATAACAGTTCATGAGCCGACGCTATCATCCGCAATTGAGATAAACTCAGAAGAATACGTCGTAGATATCTATCAAAGCTCAATAAGAACCGTACTAGGATGGCCTGAATTACCACCAGGGGGGAAAACCGTTGATTTACCAGAACCAAAAAAAACTGATTATATCACCGACAGGATAAAACCCAATAATCCAATAAAGAGTTATATAGAGTTCAGGGTACCTATAGATTTCTTTGGTCTCGGATACCAATCAACTGGAAGAGAGAAGCCAGGGGAAAGAATAGAGGGATATCATTTTATTGACAAACCTAAAATCGTCGAAAACTTCACAGCAATGAATAATGATTTATCGCTGTTGTTAATATCTCTTAAATCCGGCTCTCTCACCCAAGATGAATTTATCAGCGTCGTAGAAACATGCAATAAAATTATCGACGATATGGAAGTATTTAACCTAAAAATCATTCAAGTGGTATTAGATGACGATAATCCCCTATCGAGAACAACATTTGCATCAGATCTTAATATCCCCGTCAAAGATATTCCAACAGTCAAACTACCGGGATATAACGTACCGGAACTAAAAAAACTACTCAGTGATGCCATCGATGTTGGTTTTAAAATAATTCATGATGCATGGAAAAAAACATCATCACCGGAAATAAAAATCCTCAAACACAATAATGACCCAGATGGTGGCGGCAGGCATATCGCTCCGTTCAACGTGAATATATCCTCAGTGATTGCGCTCAATTTAGTGTGTGATGTTATTGAAGGAAGCTATCAAATTAATCTCGAACGATCAAATCAAGCTCAGCAAGGGTATATTCTTTATTCATTTGCACCAACAGCTCCTCCAGGATTTTTAATAATTGAGTCTCCGGTTAATCCAGTCTATATGCGGTGTCATAATGATTCGTTAACGAGAATTAATTTCAAACTCACAGATCAATCCAATAATCTAATTGATCTACAAGAAGAGGTGTTAGCGATTAGTTTGTTTGTGAGATCATAAATGATTTTCATCCTAAGGACTTTCATCATAAAGACTCGATCAAATCATTTATTATTTTTTGTTAACCAGTGATGAAATCACTAAGCAGCAGAGAGGGTGGATGACAACAAGTTGCGACCAAAATTAATTAAAAAATCGTTTTCATTTTTTTAGTTAAAATGATTTCGTAGGGAGATTTCAATCAATTTTTTGTCTGAAAACGTTGTAGGATTCGCCATCTTTTGGTTAAAATAAGATTATAGGACGGCTCGTTTTAGGATTTCAATCAAAATTTGTCTAAAAACGTTGTAGGATTCACCCTCTCTGCTGCTGCTCTCTTGAAACCAAACGTAAGCTCGCTAAATCACAAACAGAATGCGTGACTAAAGAGCTAGAAATTTACCGTAGAAGGAATGCTATCGGAATCAGCGCAATCTTAGAAACTGAAACTGATATTCTCCTCTCATAATTGTGTAGAAACCATAGAGTTAGAGATCTACAACATCCAAACCGATGCCTATTATTATATTTTAAACGTTAAGTTGCTGAAGAAGCACAGAATATATAACCCAGATAAGACTAAATTCTAATTTCGACTTTGCAAAACACTCGTACCTCTTGGATTCAGTCAAAAAATGCAGGTATGAACACTTTTGACAGCAAGATATATATTAATCAGAACCTCATTAGCATTCGAGCAAGCTGGGTAAAATGCGTCAGCCTCATGAAGATAGAAAGGTACGTAAAGAACGTTTGGACAATGGATAGCATCTTTTCGCTAAATTCAAATCATGGCAGAGTCGAACCGGTATTCTAAAGAAAATGTTGGAGGAAACTGTAGACTTTTTTTTAGCTTAGGATAATCACTTTACATTATTTTTGCTATATCGATTCTTTTCTTACAGAATAGCTTTTCATACACCCCACTTGAATTGTTTTTGTTGTAATATGCTTTGTTTCTTGTTGGCATTCTCTCTATCCAGCTGTAATTTACACAATTAATGTCATGTGTCTCGAAGTCGCGATTTTCTAATTTGAAATTTCAAAGCCATAACGAATTGTTCATATGGATTTCACATTAAGATTCATTTTAAGTTCATCTTTTCAATCTTCTTATACAAATATAAATATCCGATTAGTTAATCTGCAGCGTTATATAACCTACTCGTATCACTGTGACGCGTGTGTCTGGGTGTGACTATATATATTCCTTGGTTTTCATTTTGCTCAGTCTGTATATGACAAGTGTCTCTAAACAAATGACATGAATACGAATAATTAACATTTGAAACTAGATATGTAAGTAGTTACGTAGACTTATGTGTTTTTTAAAATAAATTTTTATATTATCATGAGTAGTTATGTACTCCTATGTGCTGTTATGATTTTGATATTATCATGTGTAGTTATGTAGTCCTATGCGTGCTATAATACGATGTTTTCTTGAGTAGTTATGTAGTCCTGTGTTTTTATAACTTTGATATTATCATGAGTAGTTATGTAGGCCTATGTGTTTTTATGATTTTGATATTATCATGAGAAGTTATGTAGGCCTATGTGTTTTTATGATTTTGATATTATCATGAGTAGTTATGTAGTCCTATTTGTTTTTATGATTTTGATATTATCATGAGTAGTTATGTAGTCCTATGTGTGTTATATATAATACGATGTTTTCTTGAGTAGTTATGTAGTCCTGTGTTTTTATAACTTTGATATTATCATGAGTAGTTATGTAGTCCTATGTGTTTTTATGATTAGATATTATCATGAGTAGTGTTGTAGTCTTATGTGTTTTTATGATTAAATATTATCATGAATAGTTATGTATTCCTATGTGTTTTTATGATTTTGATATTATCATGAGTAGTTATGTAGGCCTATGTGTTTTTATGATTTTGATATTATCATGAGTAGTTATGTAGTCCTATTTGTTTTTATGATTTTGATATTATCATGAGTAGTTATGTAGTCCTATGTGTGTTATATATAATACGATGTTTTCTCGAGTAGTTATGTAGTCCTGTGTTTTTATGATTTTGAAATTATCTTGAGTAGTTATGTAGTCCTATGTGTTTTTATGATTAAATATTATCATGAGTAGTTATGTATTCCTATGTGTTTTTATGATTAAATATTATCATGAGTAGTTATGTATTCCTATGTGTTTTTATGATTAAATATTATCATGAGTAGTTGTGTAGTCCTATGTGTGTTATGATAAGATGCTTTCTTGAGTAGTTATGTAGTCCTGTGTGTTTTTATGATTTTGATATTATCATGAGTAGTTATGTAGTCCTATGTGTTTTTATGATTTTGATATTATCATGAGTAGTTATGTATTCCTATGTGTTTTATGATTAAATATTATCATGAGTAGTTATGTAGTCCTATGTGTTTTTATGATTAGATATTATCATGAGTAGTTATGTAGTCCTATGTGTTTTTATAATTTAGACATTATCATGAGTAGTTATGTAGTCCTATGTGTTTTTATGATTTTGATATTATCATGAGTAGTTATGTAGTCCTATGTGTGTTATGATAAGATGTTTTCTTGAGTAGTTATGTAGTCCTGTGTTTTTATGATTAGATATTATCATGAGTAGTTATGTAGTCCTGTGTTTTTATGATTAGATATTATCATGAGTAGTTATGTAGTCCTATGTGTTTTTATGATTAGATATTATCATGAATAGTATTGTAGTCTTATGTGTTTTTATTATTGTGATATTATCAGGAGTAGTTATGTAGTGTTGTGCATACTTGTTTAATATAAAATTGAGTAGTTGTTTAGTTCTATCCGTATCTAAGTAATGCATAGTCCTATCCTCCGTAGCTTTTATGATTTTAATAAAACCTTGACATGTACAAAATGAAGAGTTGTATTGTATTTGCATGTATAGTAATTGTACATTCATTATATGAACTACACGAATGACTCAAATATTCAAATTATGCACGTTGCTGTATGTGTGCTTGTGTCAATGTCTGTGCAGCATTTATTTTAATCTATATATTTGTCGATGTCATTCAGAGTTTATGTTTTATTTTACAGTTGTATCATCCTTGATGATTTCTAGGTTACTATGCATGGATATCTAGGAAAACAATATATATATATATATATATATATATATATATATATATATATATATATATATATATATATATATATATATATATATATATATATATATATATATATAAAGTTTGCAGTAAGTAGGAAAAAGATGAAGAATTTGTTGTTATTACCTTAAAATTAACCACAGGAATTGTTTCGGACATACACTTCTGAACAGCTCGACCGCTCCGGTGGTCTAATGGTTAGAGCGTCCGCATCGGATGCGGGAGGTCGTTGGTCTAATCCCCAGCCGAGTCATACCAAAGCCTTGCAAAAATGGCACTAACAGCTGCCTCGCTTGGCGCTCAGGATCAAGAGGTTAGTGTTAGGACTGCTCGGCCTGGTGTCAGGATAATGTGACTGGGTGGGACATCATGCTACATGCCTACAGAATGATACCCCAGTGCAAGGCATCACTATAAACTACCACACCGCAGATATCGTAGCGATATGACTGAATTTTTTTTAAACCTGCGATAAAAGTCCAAATTACGCACTCTGAACAGCAAATTTCCAAAGAGTCCAACACCTTTATTAGTCCACGTCAACAATGGCTAGTATCACTCAGTCACAAGATCCGAATATAATGTCGCCTTTCATTTGCTCGTTGTAACTTGTTAATGGCATTGAACATAATAAGGGTTCACACATAGACCTTAATCTCCCAAAGGCCCACAATTTCGCCACGTGTACAGAACAAGTATTAATCAAAAGACGGACCACACAGGTATCAAACTGAATATGTACAAATTGTAATACGTTGTTAAGTAGATCAATCCCAATAGAAAATATTTTTAAACTGACTTTCCAACAACAAATCAGTCTCGATAGAAACAGAAACGGGATTAGGCAACTAATTGTGTGTCTTGCTTGAGAATTTCCTTTTAAGAAAGAGAAAGAATTTAATAATGCAAAACCTCGAGGCTATCTGGACTGAAATAATTCTTGGCGTAGTAAAACATTTAATAAACATTTTCCCAGGATTCGATGACTGGACCCTGCCGAACTCTCTACAGAATAAACAAAACAGTATTGTGAAAATATAATAAACGTAAGGAACGTAGATTGAAATAATGACATCAAGTAGATGCTGAAATATTACAACTGTTATCATTATCTTTATTTTATACCAAGTGATTGATCAACCCACAATAAATATCGACATAACTATTCATTAATCGATTTAATACTTATGAGTGATTCGCTTAGTGTAATGAAAAGGGTTCTTAGAGTCTTTGTGGAGTGACCAAATCCATTTATATTGTTCTTGTGACGTTATTAATACTCAACAACGCAGCTTTCCACACCAAATATGGGACAATGAAGCCACTAATTATGAAATGTGTAGAAACCTTTTATATAGAGTTATTGGAATTTTCTAATCTTTCATTTGATTAACTTGTTTGTTAGATTTCTATCAATATTTTAGCAGCATTCCATTTCGCTGTTTTCAAAATAATAATAATGTTTCGTCCCCGATGTCCTCCGTCGATGTACAATAATATCAGGAAATATACTAGTAATTTTACATACAACAAACAGAAGAAAAAAAAAGAATAAAACGTGAAATTAAAGTTGCATTTAACTTTAGAACGTGTGCCTCCAAGCACTAAACGCTGTCTTTCTCACAAGGCAAGACACCTGGTCTCTTTCTTGTTTAACGAGGAAAGCACTAGTCTTTTTCTGGCTTCCTCGGAGTCAAACATATGTCTCTCATAAAATGTAGGACTGAAGAATTTCGACCAAGGTTGTCACCTGAAATTCACATTACTTCCAAGGTGTACGTCTTAATTTCACTCTGGCCAATCATAGGCAGTGGCTTCTAAAATTTTCCTAAGACAATCATTTCTTTTGTAAGTCAGAATCTCTGAATTACTTTATGTAACTCTTCATTTGAAGAATGATTATTTGACATGGACATGAAGTTCGTCTATCTTTCTAAAAACTGTGCTAAGATATTCGGTCAATTTCATTGAATTGGAACACAGTGGCGTAGCGGAGGGGGGGGGGGGGGCAGGTGGGGCATTCGCCCTGGGCGCCGGTGGCTCGGGGGCGCCAAATTGGCGCCCAAATCGGCCCAAAGTATCAACAATGGATTTGTTGGATTATATATTGAACCCATTAGTGAAACTTTAAAAGTACACTTATTTTAAGTAACACAATACAAACAATGTTGTTTTAGCCAACGTCTGCTGTATGGCTGTTGACTGGATTACAGTGTTGCGGGCGGTCTACTGGTTAAACGATTTAATATACAGTCCGTGGTACAGGCCTAGACCGCCTTGACCGTACACTACAGGCCGTATGCTCGTAACATATCTGTTTGTGCAATCTAGCACTGCTCAGTGTAAGGAGAGAAACACTAGAAATAATTGACTTTGATGATGATATTGATCAGTTTTCAGCAATGAAGGCCAGGAAAATAAATCTTTTGTAAAACGCTACGTGTAATGTAATGTACTATGTGCAATCTCGAGACGACATAATTAACATAATTAATTTTTGGGATATTTTTTTCTAAATAGGCTAATATTGTTTAATAGGGAATTTAGCCTAGGTTATACTTTTTCTAGCAATTAAATTGTAACAGTTTAATAATTATATTATGACTGATAATGATTATGTTTCGTTTTGGAAACAAGGTACATAACTGCGCAACAGGGGCAGCCGGGGGCGCAAATTTGGGTGTTTTGCCCTGGGCGCCAAATATCCTCGCTACGCCACTGTTGGAACACCGGCTCTTTTTGAAGTTTTAACATTGACATGGATGAAATGAAATTTAACGGTGGAAGTGACCCTTCACAAAGACTCCTACGGTCTAAGTGTGATACAATCTTAATGCTCAATGCATTCAACTTTAAGGTTCAATGCTTATTCAAAATTCGATATTTCACACTGGCATTACTTCAACATACCATTCCTGGCATTGCTTCAAAATCCCATAACTGGCATTACTATTGATAGTATTTACAGTATCAGACCTGATTTATATGTACTTTCAAATCTAGATATTCGGAAGGCGAGTGATGAGGTAAGTCATGATGAGATCATCTCTATGCTGTTTTAGATAGGCGTTCCCATATTATCGCGACATTTATCTTAAAATCTGAAAATTTCGCTCCAAACCTCAAGCGTGGAAACATGTTTGAGCTCTAATCATATACATATTTTACTCCTAAGCTGTGTGGATAAAGCAATTTAAAATGTGTCTTAAAACATTTATACAGCTCTATTACACTCAATAACATAATTATTCATTAGCAGCCTGATTTCACCCTAACGATTCAGTGGCATTTACGAAACATTGGAAGAAGGCAAAATAATATGATTGGTATTTTTATATAGGTAAGGCTGTAGGCAAAGTATGGCAGAGTTTAATTTATAAACCATTATATATTGAAATTGATTGTAGATTATCAGTATACTTTAAAGATTCCTTTTCCAATAAAACTCAGAAACTAGATATAGAAAGTTGTAGTTTGTATGTTATGGCCGGTGTGCCTCACTGCTTGATACTGCAACCACTTTTATTTTTTATTATGCATTAAGTATAAGACTATTTGAGTATGATTTTTCGTTGTAAAGTAGTGTCAAGGACTCAACGCTACATAAATAAATTTGTGGACTGAGCAATTGTTAAGAGATTTGAATCCAAACAAAACTAATCAATGACCATACCTAGTAAATCTAAAAAAAGGAACAACGTCAACGACGTTTAGTGAATGATACAGTTATTAACAATGTAGTTTATTGTAGAGAGTTGGGCTTGAACCTTACATGAATCCTTAAATGGTATTCATAATTACATACATTAACTACGAAAGCGTGAAAAGGATGGACACACTGCAAAGTTATAAAATCGAAGACGATTTCAAACAATTCATTGCAGATTCTTAAATTCATCTTTAAAAAGATTTCTGTAATAATGTGAAATCGTTTGGGGGTATTGCAGTCAGTATAGAAAAAAATTGAAATAGACAAAAACAAGCTGAGGTAGGAAGAATCATTTGTGGGGTCTACGTACTATGCTAAGATTAGGAATCATTTGTGGGGTCTACGTCATATGCTATGATTTAGATTCATTTTTGAGGTCTATGTCGTATTCTAGGATTTAGAATCATTGTGGGGTCTATCATTAACGTGAAAGATTTAATTAATACAGAATTTAAAGTAACATGTGCTTTTATTAGAAACAAAAATCCATAATGACATCTTCAAATTCCCGAAATGCATCACTTCGATGACGTTAATTGCATTGGTTGACTTGTCTTCCTGGTATGACAACTGTTGCGTATATATATATATATATATATATATATATATATATATATATATATATATATATATATATATATATATATATATATATATATATATATATATATATACATATACGCAACAGTTGTCATATATATATATATATGTTCTGGCCGCCATATGTAACCGTTACCGCTCCGGTGGCCTAGTGGTTCCGACAACAGGTATCTTTCTCTTGCTGTTAATATTATAAGTACTTTCATTCCTAATTTTTTTAAATAAATACTGTTTAAATCAGTCAACGAAAGGATCCGAAATATACGGTTTTATTTGTTGCTTATTATGTAATCTCGTTGTTTGGAGTTGGAGTAAAATAAAAATGATCTCATTATCTCAAAATGAACATACACACAAATTTAGTGCTGTTTATGGCAATTGTAATGACTATCAGTGGTCAATGCTTTGTATGTGAATGATATATACATTGTGGTAAATCCAATCTGAGAACAGTACGAGTTTTTATATACTGTTCCTGAGGCAACACGACGTGTCGCATATAGATACATTTTTATTTGATTTTTTTTAAAAAAAAGGTATTAGTACGAGATAGTTTGCACATGTTTTCGGAAATAATCATGTAAATAATGAAGATTATTTTCTCAAATAATGATATTTGAAAACATTTTGTCTAATGAAGATATTTATAAGTATTTTCTCCAATTACTATCTATTATAATTTAAAAGTGACAAGCTAATAATGACAGGGATGCATAATCTGAATAAAACAATTCAAACTAACGTCAATGAATACAAAGCACTTTCAAAATAGAAGTTACCTTGCGGACTAAGGCAATTTTACCGCTAATTACGATTTCCGAACAATGATAAAACACAAGAAAATATGCTCATTCAGTTCACAAACACTATTTTTTTTAACGCGTTGACCAGTGGAAAGATTGAGTATTATTGAAGAAGTGGATTAAATTGTGATTTTGATTTTTTTTTTAAAGTTTGAATTCGTTCTCTTACCCTAGATAAAACTTGTACAATCTCAGCACAGCAAGATCTTGAAAACCGACAAAACTGCAGATGTAATGAATAGAAATCAGAGACAAGCTTTATTGTGCATATGAACTATTTGTCCTATGTTATCCATTTAATAAGGACATATATGTCCTTAAGTATTAGGCTTAAATTCGTGTCGAGTCTGGCATGGTAAGTTCAAGGCCTTAATTCACAATCAGATTTGGCTGAAGAAAGTGACCATACCAATTAGGTAATGAGCATTAGTTTCACGTCTTTAGTGGTTTATGAGAAAGAAAGGCTACTATTGTATCTGAAATGGTGGGGGATATTTTACATTCATGTCTACTTCAGCTTTTGTCTAAATTTTCGGGGATTCTTTAGTGCAGCAGATCGCAATACAAAACAAACGTAATCTTATAACTTTCTCATTGTGGCAATACAGTATATTTGACGGACCTTATTTGAGTGCATTCGGACGCGATTAATGCTGTAAATGCTACTTTGACATTATGTGGTGAGTTCTATAATCCGCGTGTTCATTCTAAACAGAAATACATTGTAACGAGCCTTTTGGAAGAGGTAGCTTAAAAAACAAGAAATATTTACGTGTAATTACAGAAGTCGTTTGCATGTTTGTACAAGTTTTTCTTAATTTCAGCAAAGTCTTAAAATGGCTATATCTCTCCTACAAACGTATCAGTGTGTCATCATTGTGATTGTCTTCTATTAGTTAATATGTATATAATATATTCTATTTAAGTTTAATTCTTGTATTAATTTCTCCCCCATTTCTACTGATATGCCAAAACTGCATTGTCTGTTTGATGAGAGAGAGAGAGAGAAAAAAAAAAAACAAGATCGAGAGCTATCACTAAAGGTGCAAAATGGGAAAGAATTTGCATTAACTGTTCTTGACGACCGTTGACCTAACTAGCGCGTTAAATTACCCAAATATAAATCAAAATTAAAAAACGTCTGTGCACACACACGCATATTTTCATGCCCACCTACCCATCCATTAAAGCTGGGTACCACAACATATTTTGTACCGCAGTTTTTCTGCATATACCACAATACGTATCACGTTACACAGCGACTATTTTAGGGACAATTTAATGTTCTGGGGCAGGGGCGTGGCACGTTTTGAAATTTTTAAATTTCCATCTGTCAGTAACTGAAAACATATCTTGCTCTGATTTATAGCAAAATAACACAGTGTTTTATCCATTATATTATTTGGAGGAAAACACAATTATATTTGAGATGAACAAAGATATAATATCACAGCTCAAATGAAAATCGCAGCCCCCCTCCTCCCAATTAAATAGTGTCTGAATATGCTATGTTAGTAATGATTTTTGTACAAGTTGTCATCTAAACACAGTAAATAGAGTGGATTGTTAAAGTTTACACTATAGCCGACACCTGGTGAAAAAACATTTTTGCTGAAGTTAGATAGAATCTTGACAAACATATTAAGTCTACGAGTTTTAATATAATAAGTAGTTAACTTAAAGGGGTATCTAAGCAAAACCTCTATTTTGTATTAGGACGACAGCTTGATCACTCCACCATCAGGCCCCTTTAGTCTAAACAAAATACTAAAACCACTTTGTTGAGGCAACAGCTTCGATTTCATTGATTACCTGTCAATGTACCATCATTTGAATCATCATCGTCGTCATGCAAAATAGGTTTGGCTTAGATATCCCCCTTTTAAGCTAACTACTGCATTTTGTTTTTTTTAAAACTTAAAATAGCGAGCGATTTCTATTTTTATTTCGAACAAAATTACTCTATCTAACAATCACATAAAATTCTAATCCGCTACTTATAACTGGCTGAGATTTGCAGGTCACACGTCTGACTGCTAAAATAAATGCGCTATTAATAACTTGCTGAAATTTTAACCACCACCACCCCACCCACACAAAAATATAAAATAAAAATAAAAATAATAATGAACAATTACATATTTAATACACACGAGCTAAGGATGGTCTTGTATAAAATTTAGATTATTTGCGATCGTCTGATTTCACAATGGAGGCTCTGACAATTGTTACGTAGTTGATTGCCTAGATAATTTTAAAATCTCAGCTTTGGCTAGTATATAGTTTTCATCGTCATGACAAAACAAGGTTATATTAATCTTGCCGCCAATGAGAGTGCCATGTTCTAGCATTTTTGATGAAATTTCGATGTGATACTATTGATTTATAGACATACCATGTTTGTTTTCTCAATTCGTTATCGACTCTGATTTTAGTATAATTATTCTGTCGTCTTTGATTCGAAGTTCATGTACCAGTACATTATAAACTTTTCACCTCTGAGATAAGCTCGAAGTTAATTAAGAAGTTTATTATAAGCCCGATATTGCCATTTTACACGAAGTATTTTTCTTATCGTATTTTGGCCCGGATCTTTTTATTCATCGCTGATAATACAATAACTACCCTTGGAACTATCAACAATAACAGATTTAATGCAAAAATCCCCCCCCCCCCAAAAAAAAATTAATCGTTGTTAATGATTAATTATTTAATTTACTGTAAAATACATTTTCTAGCTTGCCTGACACAGTATAATTTAAATGGTAATATTTATATTTGATCAGCTCGTCTTTGTCGCGGTTTTGGAGACCAGATGAAATACGATTGAAGTCGATTACGTCTTTTTCGGTAATTATTGCAATTGCAGTAGTAAAAATATTTTCACCTGAAGCTTTATCGATCAGATCTCTAAATCTTATATTGACAGGATAGGCAAGAAACCCACTATACTTATCATAAACTTTAGATGAAGTATCATCATATCTGATATCTGACTGTGGATGAAAATAGATGGTCAGAGTTGTTAGTATTTCAGTAGTATCATTGACTCTATCACGATAAATATCTTCTGTGTCGTCGATATAACTGACAACATAACACAAATGTCGAAGCTTAAATGTTTTTTAAAGTACTGGATGCTGCATGCGAATTGCAGATCCTGTTGCAAAACTCAAAAGACCGTGACTATCTTGTTGGCTGTATATATGCACCACGTGTGTGTGTGTGTGTATGTGTGTGTGTGTATGTGTGTGTGTGTTGCTGACCATTTTGGCTCGACGAAGTATTAACTATGAAGTTCCCACCCATAACTATATTTCCAGCCATTGTCCCACCATCTAGTGGCAAGTTATTATTATCAAACAATCTGTGTTGTGCATAAATTACCGCTTGTGATTTATTTATGTTAACGGGATTTAGTTTCAAGATTTACAATTTTTGTGTACAAAATAAATAAAATGCAAAATGGACACAAAACTAAATTTGTTGCAACTAGATCAGCGTTCAAAAAATGGTTGAGCAGGAACAGTCAAGGTCTTCAGCAAACTGCAGAAGAAACTGCTAGACGCTTTAGACCAGTAACAAATGCTGTTCTTGACAAAGAGCCAGATATATTTATGCGGTATCACTAGAAGAGCTTAAAAAGAGAAAGGACTACTTAGTATAGTTGAAGAAGGACAGACAAAAACCTGCAGCAAAAATATATTAAAAAATAGGAGATCAAGAAGAACTAAAAATAATTGATTCTGAGTCAGTGAGGCAAAATGACGAGCTAGAAAGAGAAAGAAAATCAGCTATTATTTATCCATCTGTTGCCATGCATACCGCAAGGTTTAATTAACTTTGCCAAAATTGCATATCAAATTGTGCTCTGTATCTGCTGACAGCAACATCACTGTCAAGTAGTAAGTATATATACATTTGTATTTAAAATAATTTATTTCAGCATATTAAAAATTACCTCTTTAAATATTTTTCCTAATCTTGGTTAAATGATTTGCCATACAAGGAAATGGTGGAACATTTGTTTACTGCTTAAATCTGAAGTTCACTATTTAATTATCCATGATTTCACATACATTGAATAAATCATTAATTATGACACAGTTACCACAATTACCACACATTGTCGTGTCTGATTTGTTCCTGTGCTTGTGCTTTTCTTCATTCATAATTTAAATGTGTTCTGATTTACAGCTATGTATGTTTAATCCATTTGCTCCAGATCATATAAATGTTTATGGATCTTAAATTTACTGCAACCTTAAACTTTGTATTTCGAGTATCCCCCCCCCCTTCTTTCATTTTAAAAGTTTTGTTGTTTTGGTTGCATTAAGATAGTAAACAGCAAGATGAATGATCAGTCATGACTAAAACCTTTAATTTCGTATGTATGTATGTATATGTATGTATGTATGTATGTATGTATGTATGTATGTATGTATGTATGTATGTATGTATGTATGTATGTATGTATGTATGTATGTATGTATGTATGTATGTATGTATGTATGTATGTATGTATGCATGTATGTATGTATGAGTGTGTGTATGTGTGTGTGCGTGCGTGCGTTAGCTTATTATTACGTTAATATGTAGATCACTTTGATATTAGGAGAGTTATGTATTAAAGTAATTTGTAATGAACAAGAGATACAATACGTAATGTGTTATACATATACATGACTGACAATTTCTTTACTTAATCATTTAATTTTGTTTATTTCTCTTTGTACTTTATAACTGTGAAGTTCTACACCACTTATTATTGTTTCTAAATTACCGGGTTTCTTTTCCTTTCAAAACATTCATTTATAGTTTAATTGCAGCTTTCTAAAGAAAGATACTGCTGATGTAAAATTGTTTGTCACAACACGAATCACAATAAACGGTTATTGACCATTTCCTCTTCACTGCTGAAACAAATGATCACTTTTAAAAAATGCAAACTTTTACCGGCGAATTAAAAGTTTGGAAATACTAGATGTAGCTTTAAAATTGTTCATCTATAATTCAAATCAATAAAATTAGTAATGACTGCATAGTACGCATGACATAATTTCAAAGATAAGCGTGTTTCATTTGCATTCTTTAAGTATGCCTCTACTGTTTATATTATCGACTACGGTTCAAAATTCTTGCCCCGTCATTGATTCATGCTCAATGTTTCTAGTGGCATAATGCGCTTGCTTCGACATAATGTCATCAACTACAACGTTCTTTGAGAGCTACAACAAATATTTAATGAGTAAAATCAGACGAAATGAGATTTAAGTAGGTAATTGCCTGCAATTTAAAGAAATCGCAATGAAGATCAATATTGTTCTTAATGTAATATGTCTTAGATTTTTCCCTGGAGTATGGATTATATGCTTAAGATATGTCGCCTAGCAGGTGTTTGTTTTCATTCCTTGAATACGCAAACCCACCTAGTAAATGTAAATAAAGGCACAACCTATGTAAATAATTGTTTTTAATCACGAGTGGTTATTAAACAGCACATTAATTATTTACAATGGAAATTAATAGTCAAGCTGTATTTTATCGTTTGAATATTATTAAATATTAAAGATAAATAATATTTTAATGGTATAGCCTAGAATAAAATGAACTTTATTTTTTAATTGTTAAAATTCTTCTATTTCCATCATTAACATTTTATTATATATTCATGTTAAATTTATTAGAATATACCGTTGAAACCAAATATGAAAAGGATGGACATGAAATCTGTTTTCATTTCTAACAAATCTGAACTCAAAACGTTGTGGCAAATTTAACTGGGATTTTTAAAAACTATACATTTTAATTTTACTTTAGGTTAAACCCTTTCCTTTAAAAACACAAAACAATACCGGCTTATGGTCCCACTAGTCTTACAAACACAAACTTAGCAGGAAAAGATGGAATGGCACTAAAATAAGGGATCTCAGGAGTTGCAGTGCCAACACAAACAATTAGAGATAGAAAATTAGGTCAGGTAGACACACAATATGATTGGTGGTAAATCCCCGTTCTGTATCTACAAGGAGAACCCTAATTACAAATCATTCGAAAGAAATGACCAAATAAGGATATGGATATACATGACATGAGGCTACTGTTATTGCAACTGACCATGCCATTAAAATTTGGAAGAGAAAGAGCAATAAAAACACTGACTGAGAAATAGTTTAGTTGTTTTATCAACGGTTGGCCAGATATGAACCTTGTTCGACACAGTGCCACGATAGATGCACAGTCAGCTAGTTTAACAAGCATCCGGAAATCAGCAAATAATTTAAAGAACTTCGCCATATACATACCAAGTACAACACATTGGAACGACGAAACGTGATATGCCAAACTGATAAAAAAAAGAAAGTTATCATGAACCATATCCCTCCATAAAGAGTTCCTTTCTCCTGCAGTAGAGCTTGGAAAATCAGCGACGGTCACTATTATCTCAACTGGAAGCGCATTAGGCGTTGCAGTTTCCCCCTTTCTTCGTCTTTGGTGAAAGGATGATGTCAGAACGTCTGCAGAGTGAAAGCCTGTGGGGGGATGGCGATGAGACTTGGTGATCCAATTCTGTTTGTTTGTTTCATTAGTGTTTTTTAACGTAGCTTCAACAATTTGTCAATCATATTGCTACGATGTCGCATGATGCTCCATCCAGTCACATTATCCTGACACCAGACCGACGAGTCCTAACACTAATCTGTTAATGGTGAGCGCCGAGCGAGGCAGCTGTTAGTACCATTTTTAGAAGTCTTTGGTATGACTCGGCTGAGGATTGAACCCACGACCTCTCGCTTCCTCTGCGGACGATCTAACCTCTAGGCCACCGGAGCGGTGGATCTAATTCTGTAATTTGTCGCTATTACTTGGAGATCCACTTTCCTCGTTTGTAATCTGCAGTTACCCATTTGTAAAATTCGTGAGAAATATACTTTTTATGATAAAACGATATGCTTCTTTGATGACGTTTCCAAAAAAGGTTATTGTTTGCTTGTTTTCTATGATATTTGTCTTTTTGTCATCTCCTCCACTATAATAGCAGCCTTTACATCCAGTATACTTATTATTTTCTTGTTCTCTTTCATCAATTGATCTAATTTGATAATACGTATATCAGTTCATTTAAATAATATAATGGTTTATTTTGCATATGAAGCTTACAATGATTTAGTGATTATTCATCAAGTTGCTCACGGGAATGGATGTCCTGACTTATTTGGGATGGGGCAAGACTGTTTTGCTGACGACACTCTCTTTTGACTTTCAGCTAAAAAATATATTCACGATATACTTTTTATTTTACCAGTAATTCTTATCTGCCGTTCATTTTTATTTCCTCCTACTTTTTTAAAACTTGAATGACAGCGCTTTGCCTGTCGTATTAAAATTTCTCTTCGTCGGAAATTATTCCCTCATTATTCTCACAGTTAAAATCTTCTAATTTATATAGCACCGACTCTCCTAAAATTAGTTCTAATTATTATATCTTCCGTAAAAAATTATGGAGAACGCCTATAACAAAATTAGACTTATGTTTTGATGTCCTGCCTTTCTCGAATATTTTATATTTTGATATTCCGTGTAGTTCTGTTGTAAGATAGCCAATAAATTAATCCATACTATTGCTCTATTTTCTTCCGTATGTGCCTCAATTGGCAACATTTCTACAGATGGATGATATATTTTTGATCCCTCTTCCCATCTTCTGATATTATTTTAGTAAAATATTTTCATATTTTTCTTGCATGAGTTTGATTAAATCCTTCTACAACATACACTATTTTCTAAGAAGGAGTGACAAAATATTTAAAAAATTTTGTGCCCTTTACGTAATAAAATTTCATTTCTTTATCTAACTGTTTTTGTTTCATTCTTTCTAGTTTTCTAACTTAAATCTTTTCATTGTAACATCATATACGTTTTCACTCTTGTTTTATTTCCATTTATTTTAAAACTCTGTCGTAATTTGAAAAGGCGTTCATGGCTGTCAAAATATATGTATCAAGATTTTTAACGGTTGATATGCCTGTGAATCAGTTACGTAAATCAAATACAGATCAACATAAACCCTACTCTATTTAAATACGTGCTTTCGCCTTGCTTATACAATATATAAGCCAACTGTTTTATCAGCCAACTTTTGATTTCATAATATTGTTATGTATATTGCATTATTATGTTTTTTGTTTTTTTAATTCACCACATGCTATGGATAATTATATTTTGAATTTGACCTTACCAATTGGAAGTCAATGGTACGACACATGCAAATTTGCCCTACACTGGCAAATCATTCGATCAAGAATCAAGCACAAAATTTGTTCTCTTTGCCTCGTTTCAATGACGCACTCTAGTCCAACATACCTATCCAGCCTCACCCACGTGTACACACCAGTAAGATACTTACGCCCCTCTTCTGACAATCGTATACTCATTATTCCCACTATGAAAACGAAGCCATATGGACAACGTTCGTTTGCATACCAGGGCCCAGCAGCGTGGAATTAATTGTCCTTGGAAATTAGACACAAAGACATAAGAGTGCTCTTAAAACTCCACTTTCTCGACTGCAAGAACAAACTTAAAGACCTAAAAATGTCTCCTTAAATATTTTCAGCAATATTTTTTTTTGTTTTCCAATTTCATTGTGGTTTTTTATATTGTTTTTTGTTTTTTTTGTTTCTTCTTCGTCTTCATATAATAATATTCATAATATATATGTTGTAAAGCTATTATAAAGATTAGGTGCTATAAAAAGTCATTATTATTATTATTATTATTATTATTATTATTACCCAGACAAAATAAGAGTTTTATACTTTTTCAGGATACGTTAATTTTAAAACAAGTTTAAATTTTAACACGAAAGACAAAAATACATAAACACCAAATGTTCAAGTACAGCGATAAAATACACATCTAAACAATCAAAGTGGAATATAAACAAGTCTTTGCGCAACATTTTTGTGACCAGTGTATGGTGTCCTAGGAACACTGGATAATGTTCGTAGAGTCTCTACATCCCTTGACACAGTCACACAAGGGTCCTCCGAGAATGACCTATCGGGGGTGATGACCATATCAATGACAGTCCTGTCCTGAATGGAGTGGCTTACCTCGGTGTCGGGTTCTTCTTCTTGTGGCACTGCAGTTAGCACAGGTCTCAAAGTTACTTTTCTCATTGGACAATTGACTTTATGATTGCAAATCTTGGGCATAGTTTGCTGCTTCTATTTTGCCCAAGCATCGAAACCAAAATGTTTCCAGTCACATCCATTTTGCCAGTGACTGTGTAAGTCATAAGATACAAACACATCTTCGTAAACATCTTTAGTCTTTAAATTGAAGTGGTTGGCAAGCCGCACTCGCTTCTAGTTAACGATTTGATACAGTGTTCCAAAGGTCGATTGACAATTTGGTGTTCGGCTAAACGTAGAATCTTGCGAGGCTCGTAGGTGGTCACTTTAAAATCTTGATCCTCTCCAGACTGCAAGGCTTCTTTCAATACCCCAAAGCTCACCATTTGACTGGTGCAATACTTGAGTGTCAATTCTTTTACTTTATATTCGGTGTGCACTTCTACTTAGGGTTCCTTGTATTTGTAGCCGTAATTTTTGGGACTGCCACTAGTATAACTTATTATCTTTTCTCTGGGGTGCTTTTCCGTGCATGCTCCAAAATGGTCACCTTCGATGTCAGGATGAAGATGACACGAGCGATCGATGTATATATGCAACTGTATGTTTCAAAATACAGCACATAAACTCTTAACTGGTGTAATTCTTCGAACAATTTTAAGCCAGCATGGGTTGTCACGTAGGCAACAATGATGATATTTCCGAATTTGTCCGCTTGTACAAAGTCTAGTTCATTTTTGTCATTGACCAAGATCAAGTCTTCACGAAGGACGTCCACGTGTTTCATGGTTTGGGTTTTGTCGTGAATCATCTGAAAGTAGCGGGAATGTTCTGTTAAATAATCCATCTTGGGTTAATACGGTCATTTTGCTATTTCCCCCAACAAACAATTAAAATTACTTTGGTAAACGATCGTCGTCCTTCGTTTTTCTCGTTTTTGTCTAAAGTGATGCCTCCCTGCTCAAAGTATTTCTTTTTGAAGTTCTCTTGGTCTTCGGGACTTTGACTCAAGGAAGGAAAACCGCTCACTTCATGTTTCAGATTCAAAAAGACATCCTCGAAGTCCGCGAAAATGCACATAAATTAGGGATATGAATGCCAGTCGCTTTCAAGCATTCAAATCGAATTCCCTTTGTTATCGTGGTCATCTTTTTTCTTCGTGTTTGGGTTGGTATGTTTGAAGGTAGCATTCGTGTTCCATGTCCACGATTTAATGACAAATTTCAGCCCCGGACCTAAGTTTTTCAGGGGGGGGGGGGGGCGCCCAAACTTGTTGTTGGGTTAAGCGAAGGCGCGAAGCGCCGAGCCTTCTAGGGGGGTCCGTGGGCATGTCCCCCCCGGAATTTTTTTTTCAAGGATGCAAAATGGTGCAATCTGGTGCTATCTGAACCTTGTAAAAGGGATCTAACAAAAGTGACTAACAACTGCAATGATTTAAAAACACTAAACAAAATATTAAAAAAAATAAATTAAATTTTTTTTTAAAAATTCGTAACCCCCTTTGCATCTTTTATCAAAAAGCAGTGAATATTTTTATTTTTTTTAAAGGGGGGGGGGGGGGCGGGCCCCCTATAGCAAGTCCGGCCCTGAATTTGATATCGCTTCTTTCCTGGATATATATGTGCCTTGGTATTATTGCTACGTATAACGTGTCCACAAGTAGGGCACAATTTTTGAAGTTGGAAGCACGTTTACTCTGTGAACCTTGTGTCTTCAGATGTTGTTGATAACAAGTAAGGCTAATATTGGTGCGTCGACAAGCTGGGCAATGCACTCGTTCTTACCTTCGCCATGACAGGGTTTAGAGGTCAAACAGCCATCACGTTTAGATACGCAGTGCTTGTGTTGTTCTCAATTGTTTTAGCCATGGTCACATTTCCCGCAATAATAACCGTATGCCAGGAATTCAGTGATACTAATAATGGCATTTAAATGTTCTAATTGCTGCTGGACATGAATGTATTGTCCCAGGCCCGCACCTAGGAAATTCTGGGCTCCAGGCAGCTGACAGAGTTCGTGCCCCTTTCGTGTTTCAAATATGTGCGTATAAAAAAAAACTCGAAAAAGGGCGGGCCCCTGACAAGTGCCATGGTTGTCCCCCCTCCCCGCCCTAGGTGCGGGCCTGATTGTCCGCTTTGAAATGTTTTCCTCGAAACAACAGTGGTATGATCACTTTATGAGGGTTACTTTGAATGACTAGCGTGGAGTTCAGACATCTTGCAGTTTGTGCATTTCAGGAATGCCACACAATGAATCTTTAGATAGATAGGCTAGCTAGCTATAACAGGAGTTCTGCTTCTCTTTGTTGTTTGGCTATGTTCGATTTTCGAATGTCGTCACATATTCTGTTACATTCTACTGTGTCAATTTTTGTCAGCATACGTTCGTCCCACCACGATGGCAGGGCTAAACACATCTTGTCTTGAGGTTTTGAACGAGACTTTATATGGTGCTGCGAAGTTCGTCCACTAATAACACCTTTATTCGTTGTCTGGTCCCTTGGGAAGAAAAACGTGGGCAATATAGAGCTTTTCCAACAGTGATGTGAAAATCGTCGTTCAACTACTGAATGTGTTGAATCCTGTCGATGCCACTGAAAAGTGTCATTTCTGATGGCGTTCTAAACTCGACCCAAACGAGGAACTTCAGATTGTCGTGATAAATGGAAAGTGGCAGGCGATTGTCTTTGTTGGTTCTACATTGCTGTTTTAGTGTGGTTAATAAAGAATCCCCAAAATCCAGTGGTACGTCTGACTTGAAATCTTTAAACTTCACCGTGTACGTGTAGGCCTTGGTTCTAAATTTTCTAGAGGGGTTTATATCCGTCTCTCGATTGTGTTAGTACTTTGGTTTGCGTAGACTCTCTGGATCTGTATTCTGGCTCATTCATGTCATCTTCAAAATCACTGGCATCAATTTTAAGCCAAGACTTCGGCTACTGTACGAGGCGATAGGTCACGTTTCTGCCTCTTTCTTTCTTCTCCTTTCTTCATGAAACGATGCGATCGTTTCATCTTGCTTGCAAAGGGTCAAATGGCTATATTTTAAACGTTGTAAGGCCAGTATCTTCACTATATAAAGGGTTAGTGTAATCCCTCAAAGTATTAATTTCACTTACAATCCTACGAGAAAGATGGAAGAGTCAACACAGATATAACTTCTGATCAGAGTTTTGCGAGATTTCATACGAAGGCTTTCTTCAGAGTAGCCGATTGACTATTCCTACTCCTTTTGATATAAAAGTAAAGATACATACTATGTCTGTAAAAAGAAAGGACATTGGTTCTGAATGTTCACAGCGTCAAAGTAAGACAAGTGTTAAATGAGACAAAGGTTAAGACACGTGTTATCCTTATCAACAGAAAGAAACATAGTCTTCAGACAGCCCTAAGAAAAAACCGGAGCAGGAGGAAAAATGGGGTTCAGAACACAATGAAGAGGAAGAAACCAGGCAAGTTCAAAAAGAAACAAAGAAGAAGAGATGAGAGTGAGAAAGAAGATGAGGAGAAGGAAAAACGTGTGACAATGAATATATTCTAAAAAGGAGAGAGTAAAAAGACAAAGAATAAGAATGAACTTCTTAGGGTGATGTGTTGTGATTTTGGTTTGTAAGTTTTTAAAAAGAATATACCAGGAAGAAAAGGAAACGTTTGTGTCTTTTGGTCTTGATGTTTATAATAAGAACCTACACCCAGGCACTCATACACGTCCATCATATGGAAAAAAGGGATTTGAATTTTTTTATTCTGGCAAATATTATTCCCTTTTGAAGAGAGGTGTGTGGTCCTGAAAGGGATTGTTGGGTGATTTTTTAATATTGATTTTCTTAAATAAAATAAAGAAAAATCAGGAACGGAAAGTCATAAGGCTTTAACTGCCTTATCCCTTTGCCACGACCAAATCCTAGTTCTGGACCTGTTGCTGTCGATGAATTAGTAGAATCACTAGTGTTGTTATCTCAGGCATACTTGGAGTGTAAACAGGGTTCGAATTTTTATCCCGGGAAGATCCTTTTCTCTTGGGTCGCATTAAAGAAGTCTGACGCATTTGTTTCAGACTCCTTAATTCTGCTAAAATGTATAAGAGTACCGTCACCGTTTTTGATTTTCACTATCTTCCTTATCTCCTAAACCTTGTTTATTCTCTGCTTCTTCTTCCTGTCGTTTTCTTCTTTTCGCTGTTGCTGTTGAATAAGTAAGGCTTGTTCTGCTTCTTTCTGCTTTTGTACAAATTTCTCAAATTCTTCGTTCTGTGTCTGTTTAAAATGTTTCACTTGCGGTAAGGAAGAAAAAGGCGGCGAAGGTGCTTGTACCGGAACAGTTGCTTGTGAAGAGAGAAAATCCATTAAATCCCAATTAAAATCTTTCTCTTCTGAAATTAGGATTTTGTTTGCTTTCGTTGCCACTGTTATACCATAACTTCTCTTCTCCATGGCCGGTGCACCGAAATTCATCGACTTAGTAGTTTCCGTCATATTCTATCGCACCTATAAAAAGGATCATGACGTCACAGGTAACTCTCTTGTATTAGAAGGCAGGCTCCGCAATGTGATTGAATTTTGTAACGCGTGTTAGTGTTGGTGAAAAAAACTCAGTCCGTTTCGATCCGCTCTTACACTTTAAACTATAAATATCCACAGTTTACTTCATTCCATTCACCTGTTCTCATCACAAAACGGGAACTAACGTTTACCTTTCTATCGTCGATGCTTTTCAATCCGGCTTATTCCTTATATGTCAAATAATAATAATAATAATAATAATAATAATAATAATAATAATAATGAGGACTTTTTTGTATAGCGCCTAATCTTTAGAAGCTCAAAGCGCTTTACAACATCTACAATGATATGACTACACTACAGAAAAACAAAAAACAAAAACCATGAAATTGGGAAACATAAAGACATACTGAAAACATATAAGGTACGAAACATTATTAGGTCTCTAAGTTTGTTCCTGCAGTCGAAAAAGGAGAGTTTTAAGAGCACTCTTAAAAGGGGCCACTGTGTCTTTGTGTCTAATTTCAATGTGCAATTCGTTCGACATCGCCAGGCCCTGGTATGCAAAAAAAAAACCGTTGTCCATATGACTTCGTTTTTATAGTGGGAACAATGAGTATACGATTGTCAGAAGAGGAGCTTAAGTATCTTGCTGATGTATATACATGGGCGAGGCCGGATAGGTATGTTGGACTGGAGTCTGTCAGTGAAACATAACAAAGAGAACACATTTTATGTTTGACTCTGTATCGAATGGATAGCCAGTGTAGGGTACAGGGCAGCAGTGAGGTGTTCTCTGATCGAGGTACACTAAAGATGATCCGAGCAGCTGTGTTTTGAAATATTTAGAGTTTCTGAAGTAGATATTATGACGCACCAGACAGAATTGAGATACTATAGTCTAGTCTTGAAAGTGCTAATGAGCACACAAGTGTTTTAGTAGCAGCAACATAAAGATATTTGCGAATGTAACTGACGAGTCTCAGCTCAAGATATGCAGCCTTGCATATGTTCATGACATGTTGGTGCAATGTAAGAGAACTGTCTAGAATAACACTTAGGTTTCATACTGACTGTGTGAATTTAATGTTGGTGCTGCTGATATTTATTGTGTGAGGTAAAGGATGTGAATGAGAAAGTCTTTGTGTTGTGATCAGAATGGTTTCAGTTTTAGAATCATTCATCTGCAGCTTGTTACATATCATCCATGATTTCACATCAGAAATACACCTCTACTCCATGGATGGTAACAAACTTCAGTTGGGTGGCTAGGTTTGATAATTTGGGTGTCATCAGCGTACAATTGGTGAGTCACTGTATGATGACCTATGACACTTGAGAGCGGCGGAGTGTATATAATGAAGAGAACAGGTCCAAGAACAGATCCTTGTGGAATACCACAACATAGATCAACTGGTCTGGAGTTTATTCCATTTGCAGATACAATTGTGTCCTGTTGACTAAGTAGGACGTGAACCACTCTAAGGCTGTATTCTGAATGCCAAATATATGCTGGAGACGTTGAAGTAATATATCATGGTCTATTGTGTCAAATGTTGCAGACAAATCAAGTAGGGTGAGGACTGTAATTTTTCCAATATCCAAAGCAGAGAGAATGTCATTAAATACTTTCAGAAGAGTAGTTTCAGTGCTGTGACAAGGGCGATATGTAGACTGTACATTGCTGAAAAGACTGTTGGAATTCAACTGAGATACAATTTGGGTTAAAACAACTTTTTCTAAGATTTTGTATATGAACGGGAGATTAGAAACTGGGCGGTAGTAAATCGTTATGGTCAAGTGTTGGTTTCTTCAACAGAGGATTTACAATGTCAGTTTTGAAAAAGGATGTGAATTCCCCAGATGAGAGACAGATATTAATAATATCAGTTAGTGAAGGTAATATTGTATCTAAGCACTCAAGCAGCAGTGATGTTGGAATTGGATCAAGTTCACATGACTTTGGTGCACTCTTCATCACCATTTTCCGTACAAAATCCATAGAGACAATTTGAAATGCTGCAAACGGTTGTCGCTGAAATTCTGTATCATAACTGTATGGTGACGAGTCAACTGAAATTGTGTTGTCAAGCAAATCTCTATTGGTTTGTAGTTTGTCACGGAAGAAATTTGCAAATAGGTCCTGAAGGTCTATTGGTGAGAAGGTAGTTGGAAATGGTGTACATTTGTTCCTTGACATTAGTTTGTTAGTTATATCTAAGAGCTCTTTTCAGCTTAAACTTTCCGTGATCTTAGTAGTGTAGTGGGATAAGTTGGCTAAATGGACTATGTGATGTTCTTCTTAGCGGCTTCATAGATATGTTTATGCATAATGAGTCTGGTGGAAAGCCAAAGCCTCTCTGCTTTACGGCGATGTCTTTTAGCTGGTCCATAACACTGCTATACCATGGAGAACACTTTTTATTAAATTGATACTCTGCATTTGGTGGCTGGGGAATATTTTTCAAGCAATGAACGCATGCAGTTATCGAGTTGTTCTGCTATAGGAGGTAAGTAAGTTGTTAGGTTTTCTTGGATGTTAATCATTAATTTGGTTCTATTTATCATACGGAGGTTTCTCTTAGTAGCAAATAAAGGTTGAAGGTTATGGACTGATACGTCGAGATGATATATATTGCAGAGGTGATCTGATGCATCTTAGTGGGATACAAGGGTGAATATTATCATCAGATCTATGAAGAAACCAGTCTAAAGTGAGACTAAGTTTATGGGTAGGTTGGTTAACTGGCTGTTTAAGGTTGAAAACACGAATGTAATGTAAGAGCTATTACGTATATGGGTTTCCAGGAAAAGTGAAACGTGAAATATCCAAGAATAATTAGGTTGCCACCTATCGAATTTCCATACTCCAGAAGAATCGGAAATTGCTAAAAAAAGAGAGATTCAGTCCGCTTGTTTTTTCTACTAGTATGAGGGCGGTAGAGACAGAAAAAAAATAACTTGCCTTTGTTCCAATGTGAGTGTTGTTTGGACTAGTTCATACGATGTGTGGCAGAAAATGAAGGTTGTGTTGTACTTAAGACATTTTATCGTTGAATTTTTGTGATGACAGCAATTCCATCTCCGCGAGACTGGCGGGGGAAGACTTGATGGAGTAAGCGGTGGGTGTTAAATCCGCGCACTTGCGCTCATCGCCTGATGTTTTTAGACATGTTTCTCTCAGAAAGAAGACGTCTATATCCTGGTCGTTGATAAAATTAACTATTTCTGTGCACTTGTCTGGTGGTCCTACTGATTGGGCGTTGAATAATGTAAGACGCAATGGTATCTCTGGGACAATTGACATAACGATTGACGAATTAAGATGGATTTTCACCAGGTTTACATTTAAGTAATGATGAATGTAGTCCCAGTTCGTCAGTCTTGAGCACAATGTAGTATGAAGAACCAAGGTGTAGTCATTTAATGCAATTAATGAGGATCTATCATATTGTAAACGCGTTGACTGGCGATGACCTGATGGCGGTTTATTAAAAACCAAAGGACAGTGGAACAAGACAGCTGAGAAAAAAAATAATTGTTCTCGTTTCCAAAACAAGGAGATGAAGAAACACATACGAACTGAACAGCTAATGCATGATAAAACACAATAATGTAGACGAAGATAGACATCAAGTGTGAAGACACATATATCGTGAGAAATAGCACAAACACGGAAGAGCTTCGTCAAGCAGTTAAGCGATAGCGGCTATCTTTCCAGTAGTCATCGGGTCTATGAAGAAACCAGTCTGAAATCAGCATGGACAGTTACCTAGATCACAGAGACATTCCTTTTGAAACGAGGGATCTATGTGGAGAGACAAGGCTGTCTGAAGCCGGCCTTAATCTACGATCCAGATATCAAACGAGGTTTAATGAAGAGATAACCAGTGCGAAACACTCTATGTTAACTGAATGGTGAAAACAAAAAAGCCAAAGATCCTTTTCAAAGCCCCCCCCCCCCCTCTCTCTCTCTCTCTCTCTCTCTCTCTCTCTCTCTCTCTCTCTCTCTCTCTCTCTCACACACACACACACACACAACATCTCTATGTCTATGTCTCTATTTGTTCCTAGAGTAACGCGTATTCAGGTGAGACCCTTGCCACACTGTTCCACCTATTTGAGGTCAGCCAATTTTAGCATTGTTTCCCAGAGTCAATGGATATATTGGACTATCTAGGGACAATGCTAAATTATATGGATGATTGGGACTATTTAATGACAATGGAAACAACCATGTTCTTAGAACTGTAAGAACGTCTCATGAGGATTATGAACGTTATTAAGCACGTTTTGCAGTGACGTTGAGTTCCTTAATTTAAATTACACCAATAATCATGATTACATAGTGAGGGATGGGACAGGACTTCAGAACTACTTACTGTAAATATGTTATACAGCAGCAGAAAAAGTGAACGGATCTTTTGCTGGAACGTCCTTTTTATTTTTTTGTAAAAAAGTTTCTTACAAAAATAAAAATATACGGTCAAAAACGCCACAATGAAGCATCTAACTGACCAAGAGTTTCACTAATTGGGTTAGCTTATTTTGTTACCTTTTTTGTCGTTAGTGTTTTTTTTAAAAATTGTATTTCTATTTTGTTTACCCACCCGGAAACTTCACTGAGGTCGAGCCCTTTCTGTTGCTGTTTAATTTTGAGTAAATTAAATCATTATTATAGATAAATAATGGCGCCAGCAAAGGAATCTTAAACAGCTAGATTAGCTCGAGCAATATTAGAAGCAATTAGGAAATATCTGCCGGTCCGTAATTCTGTCAGACGAAAACCACAAGAATGTTAAGAATTTGCAGAGGGTTCTGAACAATTATTTAACTCTGTTACGTAGGCTACCGAAATTACGTTACGATTACCTTCTTATAAAGCGATCTACGGTGATGGACTCGGTGTTGCTGTTCATTATTTATTTGGAAGAATAGATCGAAAAGCAATACCTTTGCAAAACAACTAGGAATGACAGCTAGTGACGTTGTTAGTGATAAAGGTATTGGTGCTGTTGGTAATGTTGCCGGTAAAGCGTTCTCATTAATCAAGGATATATTAGCACGATTAATACGACGAAAACCTCAATCAGTAAAAATTTCCCAGCACTGAAGTGATGCCTTCAAATGTTGGTAAAATAATAAATCAAGCTGCAATCAAATATTAGCAGAACTAAAAAAAATATAAGTGCTAGTCTGAAGTGGTCTTTGTGTTAGACGATAACTATCATAAAAATGTTTAAACGTATGTCTGATCCAGCATTTGACATGGATGCGCCAGTTCTCAAATGAGTGTGTGCGTGATTATCAATATTATTCTTATGATTAACGTATACCTAACGCACGTGGAAGTGTGGAATTACAGATTTAGGATACAATTATATATTTCTTACCTGCTTCTTTAGAATCAAATACAGGAGTTAAACGTAATCTTTATATCAGTTCCTTTAAAGATTCAATAAAAACAGGTTGTACACATTTCCATTTCTTGCAGCTATAACTGCATTAATAACCGCTGACGCTCCAGATGTTGTAAAAGGAGCTGCACTTGGATCTGTTGGAAACGCTGGTGGAATTGCATCAAAGAAAGCAACTGGTCATGAAATAGAGACTTCTAACAAAGGGGAATGGATCTAAGCCTACCATGAACTCCACACTCATGGTACGGGAAAAGTCAGAGACTTCCCGGGACACTTCTTTAGACGTAAAACAACTTCTTCCAGTGTTTAATTTTGATTTAATTGATGCTTATAAAATTAAAAGAGCTGTTTTTTTTTATGCGCGATCAATTACCAAAAACAAAAAGCCAAATAATGTTGAAAAGGAATCATTAATCTCGATAGCAGTTCTGGTCTAGATACTCACTGGGTTGCATACGCGATTGATCTGCGTGGAATTTTTTATTTTGATTCGCATGGACTGGCACCACCAAAAGACCTGGTATGCAACATTACCAACGCAGACAATAACTGGACCGCCACTATGTGGCCTTGAGTTATTGCTGTACTCGACGCTGTATCTTTATCAACCAATCCAACCCATAAAGTTGTACATGAGTAGACATTAAGCAGCAAAAAGATCTTCATCAATATCTTTTTATCCGATTAGTTCTATCCCAATCTTATTTATAATTAATTTCAACTTCTTGTTTTAGTTATGCGATTTTCTCTTGCTTCAACTATAGTACTTTAAAATTAATTTCCTGACTCAAGTTTGGGATTAATACACATTTTTATTGATCTAATAATGATTTAATTACACACACATTACAGCAGCAGAAAGGGTTCATCCTCATTGAAACGTCTGGGTGGATAACAAAAACATACATATAAAATAAATTATTTTAAAAAAAAAAACACTTGCACAAAAATAAAGTAACAAAGTAAGCTAACCCAATTAGAGAAACTCACGGTTAGTAGATACTTCAGTTTGGTGTTATTGACCTTATATTTTTTATTTTCGTAGGAAGCTTTACTTTTCAAAAAATGACCTTCCAGGAAAAGGTCTGTTCACCCATTCTGATGTTTATGGGCCCACCTTAATTTATTAGAATATAGTGAATATATCTGCCTAGCAGTGGCGTAGCGAGGATATTTGGCGCCCAGGGCAAAACACCCAAATTTGCGCCCCCGGCTGCCCCTGTTGCTCAGTTATGTACTTTGTTTTCAAAACGAAACATAATCATTATCAGTCATAATATAATTATTAAACTATTACCACGGACTGTATATTAAATCGTTGAACCAGTAGACCGCCCGCACGACTGTAATCCAGTCAACAGCTATACAGCAGACGTTGGCCAAAACAACATCGTTTGTATTGTGTTACTTAAAATAAGTGTACTTTTCAAGTTGCACTAATGGGCTCAATATATAGTCCAACAAATCCATTGTTGATACTTTGGGCCGATTTGGGCGCCTCTTTGGCGCCCCCGAGCCACCGGCGCCCGGGGCGAATGCCCCACCTCGCTATGCCACTGCTGCCTAGGTGATAATTAAATTATATAAATTTATTAAGATCGTTAATCTTTGGAATAATCTGATCTTAGTTTAAAATCTGCTAAGGTTCATTGATAAACTATGGATTTTGTTTTAGAAATCTTCCTGTTAGTTCCAGAAGTTACAATTGGTATCCTCGACGTTGCATTCTTGTATATTATGCCTAAAATAACTACAGGAATAGGTCGGTTACGTCTGGAAATATTTATAGAACTTCGAAAAATAATATAATAATACATTATTGGAATTACCTTTACACAACCACTTAACCATTAATTCTGTCTAATAAAAAGTCAACGGGTATTAATGTAAAATTGTTTTATAGCTCTATATAGTCTTTGATGGTACTAGACTTCAGGACTGATTCTCTATATACAATATTATTTTTATTGGGTTTATATTTTCTCTTTATCTCCGCTACCTAACAGTAGTGAATGTATTAAATCGTCGTACAAATCAGAAGTTATAGGATTAATAACTTATGGAGATGACTCAGACGTTCAGACTTGTAGACATATGGTTATGGGTATGAACATAGGTTTCCACCTAAAATATTTTGCGTATGCAATTGGGACACCTAAGGCAAGCTGGACGAAAAGATGATCAAAGTACTTAGTCAGAAATTTAAAACAAATCCAAATAAAGCAACAAAAGATAACAATAGTACCAACATATAGAAGCTTTCCGTGCTGGGCTTGGCTTTTTGCACGTCATTTTCAAATTTAATGTATATTCACTGCATGGTGAATGTGGATTCGTAATGAATTTCACATTAAATTCTGTAGGATGGTTTCCTAAGAGGTCTAGGTTGTTTTTGTAAGTTTTTTTTTTCCATACAAATTTCAAGACCATTGGCCTAGGTGGCTCGGAGTAGTAGATTATATGCAGATCCTTGGCCAGTTTTTCAGGTTATGTTTTGGTAAATAATTTCCTGACCAGTGGCCAAGGGGAAAGGTCAAGTACCCCTATCCCCACCCCGCCAGTATCGATAAATTGCCCAGTATTATGAGACTATTTGCATATCCAAGGAATAATGCATTAGAAAGTTTTGAACAGCCATCTTTACTCTGAACATACTATTTTTTTTATTATTATTGGCGAATCGTTTGAAAGGGAGACAAGTTATACCTGGTAGTTCGGCAGGTTCTTCAAAGGGGAGTAACCTACCGAAAAATACTAAGTAACTACAACTATGTCGTCCAAGTGATCAACGGTAATATTGCAAGAAATCGTTTGATAGATGTCAAACTCAGTTAGTACTTAAGACGGTTCCGTTTTTAGATTTGGAACTTCTTTTTGAGGGAATGAAATTTATGCAACGGATGGATGCATTATGTGAAAACAAAATGGAGATCACTCACCAGCCTGGTGACCAGGTTATGATTTTTTTTAATTCAGTTACTTTATTGTCATTTAAATGAATTGTTTCGAGCCGGAACGGGCATACCCCTCCCCTCTGTCCCCCATTAAAAAAATGAAAAGTATCACGGATATAAAAATTAAACAAAACATAGTCATTTCATTCATCCATTTATAATTTCTAACCCGATTGTTGCCAATGGGTCTCTATTTACTTTATATGTATGATTTGTGGGTAAGCTGTACTGTAAGCAGTGATACCATGCATTGGGTTGGGTGGAAACTCTTTACCTATCTCACAAAATATCACGTATTCCCAATTATTATGAAAAGGAGATTACAGGGCTCTGTAAAGATCATAACGGTTCATCGTTTAATGTTTTAGTAGTGTGGTGCGCCAGGGGATTTTTGGAAGAAAGAAAAAAACTAAACTTCCGGCAGTCTCGTATCATGCCTTACCGAAAAATTCTCAGATTTATAGCACCACCCCCATTTATATCCATTATATTACTTAAAAATTTGAACTGAGCTAAAACTTAGTAAAAGAAAAAAAATACAGGCTTGAAAAAAACGCACCCCACCCCCAACCCATGAGTTATATGGTCAGACCCTAAGATTTGTTGACAGGACTAGCTACACAATTTTTTTTTATATTGACATGAATAGTTGCACAATTATTCTTTATACATTTGCTTTTCAGTACTGAACTTGCATTTTTGGTCAAAGTCAAATTAATCCTGTTAATCAACAGTATGTTCCTAGTCCTAAAGTCTTGTCAAAGGTAATCCGATAAATCAATCCTCCCCCCTCCAAATCTGTGTTGATACATGTACTCGTATTATGATATGTAGGTCTGATGTCACCTGTTCATTAAAATGTGCAATTTTTCTGTATGCAAATCATTCCAGAATAATCCTCCCTACACTTTAGACACATACCGGTAATTGGTAAAAGCATTATCTAAAGCAAAATTCAAACTTGCCACGGGACAAATGGTTGTGCTATTCCATGAGGATTTATGAGTCACCGAACATAAGATTTGCTCTGGAAATATAAGGTACATGTCACCGAAAGAACCCTACAGCCGATGGTAGCTCCACAGCTACGAGAAATATCAGAAAGTGTATAAAATGTTGACCAACGTGTGCAGTCAAAATTGGCTGCAAGTAATTGCAGCTATTAATGAATAGGTAATATCAGTCCCTCACCCAAAAATCAGCATCATGATGTGCAAGGGGCTGATTTATTGGCCAAGTCATGGGTTGCCTGAAACCTTTTAGAGATGCTGAACTGTAAACAAAGCAATGCACCATAGATCACAGATTTCACAAATTTCACATCAGGGCTGGCATCAGTTCCTGATTACTCATTGTGTTCTGTAAATAAAATACAGAAGAATATACCATAGTCATTATATGCTAAAGAGAAAACAGTTTTCCTTTAAATCAGTACCAAGAATGCCCATGTCAAAGGCAAGGATCATTACCAAGTAAGGGGAGAAACACGTTCTCTAAAAGGTGATATGGACTGCATGCATCGGTACCAAGCAGAATATAATAATTGTGATCTGAGGCCAGCAGGGACCAGAGAAGTCCATTAATGCAAGACCAGATTAAAGGTTGAGCAATTGGAGCATAAGGTCAAGTGTCCTCATAAAACAGTGAATTGCTGCAGATAGTATTTTTTTAAAGCAGTTTTTAAGCAGTTGTTAACCATACTGCTCCTATATTTCATCATAAACATTATTTTTGGCAAAAGATAATGCATTTGTATCATTTTTTTTTTTTACATTTGAAACAAATTGGAGAAAAAAGAGAGGTAAAAGATAAGATTTTAATTTGCATACAACATTTGCACCATTTTTGTAAACTGTTTTGGAGAATGCAAGATATACAAACAAAATCTGCTTGTATATAAATTCAGTGCTTTAAAAAGTGTAGTGCAGATAATTTTAACTCGATAATTTAGTTAATTTTCATTTTTATTCTTTAATTTTGAAAACCATTGTTAATTTTAGAGTAGCAAAAATATATTATTTTACTGACAGCATCTTTGTGACTGTCCGTCATAAAATACAAAAGTAATATATGAAATGGAGGGGAAACGGGGGGTATTTTTATACTGATAATGGCAAAATATTAAATTGTAGGGACTGACCCTTTAATTTTCCTTGTGGTGTGGGACCTTGCATTTTCTTTCCAACCAGGATTTTTCTTTTCTTTTATTGCAAAGTAATTTTTTAAACCTAAATTGATTAATCCAATAAGGTCTTTTATTTCTACAAATCAGGGCAGATTAATTTTTTTCACACTTTTTAAGGGGAGGGGGGGGGGGGGTCCACACCCCAAAAAATTAAATAAAGGAATAGGTCCATTAACTTAAAATAACAAATGTATAATTGCTTTCCAGACGGAACACTGTTACAGTTAACTCGTGTAGGTAAGCACTGTTATGTTTCTAGCTGAAGGGAAAGTTCACTCATGCTGTGCCTTTAATCTTGTAACTCCACATAGCTCTGGGAACTTCATTTACATATTAAAAGGAACATGTAATATCCTGCAGCTCTCTGAAGTTTCCTATCTTTGTAGAGTGGACTTTAGCCCTGGCAACATACAGTATCCTACTGTCCCTGGAAACACACATTATCATATGTCCCATGTAACATACAGTATCATATGACCTTTGAAACATACATTATGATATGTTCCTTGTAACATATATTATCATATGTCCCTTGTAACATATAGTGTCATACATATTTGGTAATATTCGGCATCATATGTCCCTTGTAACATATAGTGTCATACATATTTGGTAATATACGGCATCATACTGTCCCTGGTAACATACAGTATTTGATATCCCAACTAAACATCTATTAAAAGTGCATACATAAAGTTGCAAATAGCATCCATTAAAATATTGCTAATATTTAATAAGATTTCTTTACTAGTGAGTAACACACACACACACACACACACCGGACTTAAAAAGGAAATTTAATAGCTACAGGAAGACAATATGTGATGCCGAGTTGGCAAGGTACAGAATAAAAATATAAAATTTATCTTTTCCCTCATTTCAAAAGAAATTTGTCAAATATCATGTGATGTGAGGTGATGATCAAACCAAATCTTTTTATTAGATGTATACATAAAAAGGTGTGATAATTATAAGATATCATATGTATTTGATATAATAAGTTAAATTTCTGTGATAACTGTTACCTTTGTATTTATAAAAATTCAGTGCAAAAAAGCATGATATTCATCCTTAAAGCACCTTGTTGAATTGGGCAAAATTGGAGTTCTTACCTGGGCAAATTGGGCAAACTTGCAGTTCTTTAGGCATGCTTGGTAGTTCATATCTACCTTGTTCATTTTCAAGACAATGTGTACTTGTATGGGATTTTATAAATGAGAATATATATTTATTATCCACAGGAGAAAGATTATAATATTTAAATGTAAGGCTGGAATAGGAACTGTTTATACACACTTATAAGAGAAGTTCAGCTGAAAACTTCCAGACCCAGCTCTACTGTTGCATAATGTGCAGGCAAATCTGGGTCTTTGCAATTTCTTATAGGATTATTCAGTACAACAAACAAGGATAGATTCTGATCTGCAGGTTCATTATGCCAAAGCTGATCAGATTCTTTGTTATTTGCAATTAACTCCATTTATGAACAAGTATATACGGTACAATGTTTATTTGATGAGCAACACTGCACTGTTACCAGGAAGAAAATCTATTTTCTAGTGCCTTTTGATGGCAAAGACAATCTTGCAATGAGTACTTTTATTAATCCAAAAGTAATGAAAACCATGGCAAGTAAGTAGATAACTAAACCCATGGCCATATTGATCCAAAATAGAGTTTTGAAAACGCAAAGAGGTTTAAGACTCTTCTAGTATTTTATGCAGAGGATGTTGTTGAACCCTTCAAGGGATATATCAACACACTATTGATCATGTTTCATGGGGAGGAACATGTTTCCTTAATCATAGTTTTTCTCATTAAAAGAATGAACATATTTTGCAGACTTAGGAGTCAGTCATGCAAACCACTAAAGCAGGGCTTTCCCAATGGCAGAAAATATGTATCTCTGGCTCAAGTGTCTTTTGATAGACCTAATTCTTAATTATTGAAAATTCCAGTGACAATCTAGACACAGTTTTTTAAAATAGCTTTCTTGCTTTATTTTCTGCTAGAAGTCAGTATTTTTTAAAATAACTACTGGTAGACCCATGTTTCTTTTTTCAGTTTAATGCAGCACAATCCAAAGAGTGTCCTCATTGCCAAGTTCTGGCTACCCCAATAGTCAGTTTTATCTCTGACTTTTCCCACCCCCAAGTTAGATATTTGGATAGTTTGGGTGGAAAGAGTGAGAGGAAGTCATTTAATTTGAATGGTTAAGGAGGAGTTTTCTGATATTGCATATGCATCCACACATGCCATAAATACTGTGCTTCTGGTGCAGTACTAACTCTTGGAATATTATCTCAGAATGCATCCTAATATGATAATAATAATAATAATAATAATAATAATAATGAGGACATTGTATAGCGCCTAATCTTTAGAAGCTCTAAGCGCTTTACACCATCAATAATGATATGACTACACTAAAGAAACACAAATGACAAAAACAATGAAACAATGAAATTGGAAAACATAAGAACATGCTGAAAACATATAAGATACAAAACATTGTTTGGTCTTTTAGTTTGTTCCTGCAGTCGAAAAAGGTGAGTTTTAAGAGCACTCTTAAAAGGGACCACTGTGTCTTTGTGTCTAATTTCAATGGGCAATTCGTTCCACATTGCCGGGCCCAGGTATGCAAAAGAACGTTGTCCACATGACTTCGTTTTCATAGTGGGAACAAATGCTGGTTTCTTTAATGCAACCTGGTTACAGTTTATTGCATGCTGGTATACTCTGTAATGCAATCAAGTACAATGTAATGAAACATGCTACACTGTAATGCAGCCTGCAACACTGTAAGGCAATCTGGTAAACAGTAATAATAATCATAATAATAATGAGGACTTTGTATAGCGCCTAATCTTTAGAAGCTCTATGCACTTTACAACATCTATAATGATATGAATACAAAAAACAAAAACAAACACCATGAAATTAGAAAACATAAAAAAAATGCTGAAAATATTTAAAGTAGGTAACATTGTTAGGTCTTTAAGTTTTTTCTTGCTGTCGAAATAAGTGAGTTTTAAGAGCACTCTTGAAAGGGATCACTGTGTCTTTGTGTCTAATTTCAATGAGCAATTCATTCCACGTTGCTTGGCCCTGGTATGCAAAATAACATTGCCCATATGACTTTGTTTTCATAGTGGGAATAATGAGTATACGATTGTCAGAAGAATAGCATAAGTATCTTGCTGGTGTGTACACATGGGTTAGGTCAGATAAGGATGCTGGACTGGAGTCCATCAGTGAACAGTCAAGGAACAAATTCTGTGTTTGATTCTGGATCGAATGTATAGCCAGTGTAGGGTATAGACCAACGGGGAGGTGAGCTCTGATCGTGGTACTCTAAAGATGATCCGAGCAGCTGTGTTTTGAACTTTTTGATTTTCTGAAGTAGATATTGAGACAAACCAGACAGAATTGAGTTACAATAGTACAGTCTTGAGAGTACTAATGAATGCAAAAGTGTTTTAGTGGCATCAACTGAAAGATATTTGCGAATGGTGCTGATGCATCTCGGCTCAAGATATGCAGCCTTTTGTATATGTTTGTGCAGTGTGAGAGTACTGTCTAGAGTAACACCTAGGTTTTGTACTGACTATGTGAATTTAATATTGGTGTTACTGATATTTATTGTTTGGGTAAAGGATGTGAATGAGAAAGTCTTTGCGTTATGATCAGAATGACCCCAGTTTTATCATTATTCATCTGCAGCTTGTTACATGTCATCCATGATTTCACATCAGAAATGTACCTTTCTACTACCTACTTGGATGCTAGCATCAACTTTAGTTGGATGGCTGGACTTTTATATTTGGGTGTCATCAGCATACAATTGGTGAGACACTGGGTGATGATCTATGACACTTGAGAGCGGCTGAGTGTATATAATGAAGAGAATAGGTCCAAGAACAGACCCATGTGGAACACCACAACACAGACGAACTTGGCTGGAGTGTATTCCATTTGCATATACAATTTGTGTCCTGCTCACTAAGTAGGACTTGAACCACAGTAAGGCTGTATTGTGAATGCCAAATACATTCTGGAGATGGTGAAGTAATATATCATGGTCTATTGTGTAAAATACTGCAGACAAATCAAGTAGGGTGAGGACTGTAATCTTTCCACTATCCAAAGCAGAGAGAATGTCATTAAATACTTTCAGAAGAGTAGTTTCAATACTGTGGCAAGGGCAATATGCAGACTGAACATTGCTAAAAAGACTGTTTGAATTCAGATGAGATACAAATTGGGTTAAAACAACTTTTTTCTAAGATTTTTTTTATATGAATGGGAGATTAGAAACTGGGTGATATTTCTTTAAATTGTTATGGTCAAGTGTTGGTTTCTTCAGCAGAGGTTTTACAATGGCAGTTTTGAAAAATGATGGGAATTCCCTGGATGAGAGAGATATATTAATAACATCAATTTGTGAAGGCAATATTGGGTCTAAGCACTTAAGCAGCAGTGATGTTGGAATTGGATCAAGTTCACATAACTTTGGTGCACTCTTCATCAAATCCTGCTAATGGTTGTCGCTTAAATTCTGTATTGCAACTGTATGGTGATGACGAGTCAATTGAACTTGTGTTGTCAAGTGTATATCTAATGGTTTGTATTTTGTCACGGAAGAAATTTGCAAATAGGTCCGGAAGGTCTGGAAGTGGTGTACATTTGTTTCTTGACTTTAGTTTGTTAGTTATCTTGAAGAGCTCTATGCAGCTGGAACTCTCCATGATCTTAGTCGTGTAGTGGGGTAATTGGGCTAAATGGAGTATGTTCTTCTTAGTAGCTTCACAGATTTCTTTATGAATAGTGAGTCTGGTGGAAAGCCTAAGCATCTCTGCTTTACGGCAATCTCTTTTAGCAGTACGAAGCTGGTCCCTAACACTGCTATACCACAGAAAAGACTTTTGAATTGATACTCTGCACTTGGTGGCTGGGACATGTTTTTCAAGCAATGAACGCAAGCAGTTATTGAGTTGTTCTGCTGCAGGAGTTAGGAAAGTTGTTAGGTTTTCTTGGATGTCATGCATTAGTTTAGTTTAGTTTTGTTTATCATATGGAGGTTACTCTTAGTAGCAAATAAAGGTTGAGGGTTAGGGACTGATATTTCCAGATGGTATATAATGCAGAGGTGATCTGATGCAAGTTCATGGGATACAAGGGTGGATCACAGGATAGTATCAGGTCTTTAAAGAATCCAGTCTAAAATGTGACCATGTTTATGGGTGGAATGGTTAACTGACTGTTTAAGGTTGAAAAGATGAATAGAATCTTGGAGTTTTAACTTTTATGATTTTCCAGGACAGTCATAGTGAAAGTTGAAATCTCCAAGAATAATCAGGTTGCCACCTATTGAATTTCCATACTCCATGAGATTCGGAAACTGCTCCAAAAAGAGAGATTCAGTCAGCTTGTTTGTTCTACTAGGAGGAGGGCGGTAGAGGCAGAAAAAATGGACTGACCTCGTACACTGGTACACTGTAATGCAACATCATACACTGTGATGCAACTTGGTACACTGTAATGTAACTTGGTACATTGTAATATAACCTGATATATACTTTGTAATGCAGCCTGGCAATTCTGTAATGTAACCTGGTATACTTTTTAATACAGCCTGGCAAACTCTTTATTGCAACCTGGTATAGTCTATAACTGTAATATACCTGGTGCATTGTAATGTAACCTGGTAAACTATATTAGACCTCATGCACTGTAATGTAACCTGGTAAACTATATTAGACCTCATACACTCTCATGTAACCTGCTAAACTATATTAGACCTCATACACTGTCATGTAACCTGCTAAACTATATTAGACCTCATACACTGTAATGCAACATGGTAAACTATATTAGACCTCATACACTGTAATGCAACCAGATAAACTATATTAGACCTCATACACTCATGTAACCTGGTAAACTATATTAGACCTCATACACTGTAATGCAACATGGTAAACTATATTAGACCTCATACACTGTAATGCAACTAGGTAAACTATATTAGACCTCATACATTTAATGTAACCTGGTAAACTATATTAGACCTCATACGCTGTAATGTAACCTGGTAAACTATATTAGACATCATACACTGTAATGTAACCTGGTAAATTATATTAGACATCATACACTGTAATGTAACCTGGTAAACTATATTAGACCTCGTACGCTGTAATGTAACCTGGTAAACTATATTAGACCTCGTACACTGTAATGCAACCTGGTAAACTATATTAGACCTCATACACTGTAATGCAACCTGGTAAACTATATTAGACCTCATACACTGTAATGCAACCTGGTAAACTATATTAGACCTCATACACTGTAATGTAACCTGGTAAACTATATAAGACCTCATACACTGTAATGCAACCTGGTAAACTATATTAGATCTCATACACTGTAATGTAACCTGGTAAACTATATAAGACCTCATACACTGTAATGCAACCTGGTAAACTATATTAGACCTCATACACTGTAATGTAACCTGGTAAACTATATAAGACCTCATACACTGTAATGCAACCTGGTAAACTATATTAGACCTCATACACTGTAATGTAACCTGGTAAACTATATTAGACCTCATACACTGTAATGCAATATGGTAAACTATATTAGACCTCATACACTGCAATGCAACATGGTAATCTGTAATACACCTGGTAAACTGTAATACAACATAGTATACTGTAATACAACATGTTGAACTGTAATACACCTGGTAAATTGTAATACAACCAAGTATTCTGTAACACAACATGGTACACTGTAATTGAGCTTCGGAAGAAGCCAGACATATCTTTCTATAAACTGTATCCTACACAGACTTGCAGGTTTTTTTCTTGTAAACTTTAGTATGGTAAAAAGGCTACTATAGTTTGTTCCATACAGCCTCACAAATTGTTCCTATCAGTAACTCAGTAAATATTCAGGTCAGCATCATTAAATATAGCAAAAAGTACCTAATTAATTTTAATTACTTTGTGTGGAACAAACTAGGTACTTTTAGCTACATTTAATGATGTTGATCTGAAAAATGTACATGGTTACGCATAAGAAAAATTCACAATGCTATGTGGAATGAAATATAATTTGCATCAAATTTAATTTTTCACTACTCATAGAAATGGTGTACATTTTAATTTTTTAATTTAGTTCAGTGCATAATTTCACTGTAAACTCTGTACAAAGATACAATTATTTTCATGATTAATGAAAATAAATATGCTTGTAACCTACCTGGTTACAGGTTATGTTCTTTTGTCTGTTCTGATGCAGAATACAACTTTTTATATGTATAAAAAAATTGCAAGGTGGGATGGTTGAGTTTTGTGGTACATGTTTTATGTTGTTGCAAAACTTGTAAATTTAACTGTTTGAACAGGTGTGATAAAGATCATATTGTTTGATTTCCACTGATTTTCATCATATGATTTTCTTGGACAAACTCGATGCAAATGGTATATTGAAATTATCTAAATTATGAGATATGTTTCCTTTTGTATCCAGTGTTTGATACAGTGCTAAAAATGTTTTCTTTTTCTGGAATTGAGCTTAATACAAGTGTTGTGAAAATAATGATACTTGTAAACTAGCAGTGCTGTCTTACAAAACTGGGTAATATACCATTTCAGTACTAATCAGTAATAAACATCAAATGGTAATTTTTCCAAAATAATGAATTTTAGCAGTTGTCTTTTCAATTACTGGTCACCTTATGGTCAGATTTACTTGTTTAGCTGGTATTCGGTACTATAATGACATCAGGTGATTGAGAACTATATGTAATGTAAGGTAATGCTGTTGTGGTCATGTAGTCCTGTGTAACTTTCTCAAATGAGTCTTGTTTTCTGTTCTGATGTCATTTGCATGTGTAGACATCACCAGAGGGAAGGGTGGACAGACCTGGCTTGATCACATGTTTTATGATTTATTATCTCATGACCTCTCTTAGGAAAAAAGATGTAATATGTCAAACTGCCTGACAGAATATCCAATCTTCATTATTGTTTTGGAAAATTTCTTGTTTTACTGTAAACAAAATGGCTTCTTTTTGGTCTTCTCAGATTTAATAGAAAATATATTAATTATGTTGCAGATAACTAGAATCCAATTGCAAACTACACAGACCTGGATTTGCTAATGTAAAATGTGCTTGCAGATCTTATTTATGCAATTTGTTAGGTGTTATTAAAGCAAACAGTTTAGACCCTGATATGTTAACGCATTATGCATGTCTCATAAGCATATATATATATATATATATATATATATATATATATATATATATATATATATATATACAGTATTCAGCCTTTCCATCTTTTTGTGTATGTTTTTGGAATTTTTATTTGATTGCCCTGGTTGCAAAGTGGGAAGACAAACTTCTGCATGATATTTTTGGAGGGAGGGAGTAGTGCTAACATAAATTGATGAGAATTGGTCTGCTGAGGACTGGAAATGTTATAGCACAATGATTGGTTCAAAGATGCGTGACTGAGTATTATTGTTTTTGTAGGGTTTAATGCCATTTTTCAGCACAGGATAGGCTATACATGGTGGCCAGTATAACTAGTGGAGGAAGAACCCTGGAAAACCCCAAACAGAACCACCAACACATAAGAAGCTACTGGCAAGCTTTCTCACATACTTGTGTTAGCCGAGTATGTGACTCTAAGAAATGTATGGCTGTGTAACTAAATTATGAAGGCTAACATGTGTACACAACAAGTTGTTAAATGATTACTTTATTGGCTTAACCTGGATACTTTAAGGCTAAATGCAGCAAGTTTTATAAACTATTCAAGGGATCACTTATGGTCCATGATGGGTTTTGAGTCTTTGAATAAAAATCCTCCAACCTTTGGTGAGATAGAGAGTAAAGGTCGGCACAATGATGATTTCAGCAAAAACACTTTTGATTTGTTGTAAATTGTAATTATTATTGCATTTTTCAAGATGTTTTAGAGGAATATTTATGGGCATCTGATATATTTGTTAGTTGAGTTTAAAACCAAAACAAATGATAATGCTTAAAAACCACTGGCTAAGAAATAGTAGGTTGACTAATACAACTAAAGTTTGACTTAGAAACTTAATCCTCAGGGTGGACTTAGCTTGGAGGAGAATTGGAAAGCCATCAACAACTTACAAAACAAGCCACAGAAAAACTGAAGTTTGAACTTCTTTGCAGGTTGAGTGTAGTTTTTTTTGTAATTGCCATGTTCTAAAACAGAATAACGTTATAAACTCTTGCAAAATGTGGATTTTATGTTTAAAAATATTTTTACAGTGAACTATGAAATATACAACTCTTCCCATTTCATTTAATTAACTATACAATGACTTGTATTAATTATTGTAACATTTTCAATCAAAATGAGATTCATTTTCAGAACTGTTTTTTATTATTACAGGGGAATACATATTATGGCAAAAGTGCACTTTTCTTCTGACTTTTGAGTCCCCTTGAAACAGGTAAAATTTTTGTTGATAACAGATCATAGTTTGATATAACAGTAGTCCAAGTGACTTAATAAAATTAGAACACTTGGAGTATGGTCTGGATTTAGTTGTTGTTCCTGTAGGGTTTAATCGTGGCCAGTATAATTGTGGATGAATAACCCGGGAAAATATCAGGAAGAACCACTGACACACGAGAACATACTGGTAAGATTTCTCACATAACCATGTTAGCCGAGCCGGAGACTCGAACCCATGCAGAAGACTAGACTTAGTCTATATGATTTAATAGCAATATAACACCTGGGTGAGATGCGAGGTCAAGACTTAGTCTAAATGATTTAATAGCATTAGAACACCTGGGTGGGATGTGAGGTCTATACCTAGTCTAAATGATTTAATAGCATTTTAACACACTGGTGGGAAGCATGGTCTAGGAAGGGTCTCAGACTCAAACCACTCTAAGGCTCAAAGGATGCACCACTTTGTTATCTCTCAGGACACCTTGTGATGCCAATCATTTTGCAGGCAACAGGATATGGCTTGGCAGGTCGGATGCATTCTGTGGGCCATGTGTTTGAGACCCCTGTTATAGACTTAATTAAATTGCCTAATAACATTGTAACACATAGGAGGGGTGGGGGGCATTGTGTGTGAGGTTATGGTCTGGACTTGGTCTAAATGGCTTTATTGCCTTGTATCACCATGGAGCTGTGCATCATGTAGACTTATTCTAAATTACTTAACAGCATTGTAACACTTGGAGGGGGGGCATGGTCTAGATGACTTAATAGTGTTGTAACACCTGAGTGAGGGCATGGTCTAGACTTGGTCTGAATGACTTAATAACATTGTAATACCTGGGGGGGGGCATGGTCTAGACTTAGTTTAAGTGGCCTGACAATCATATGGCATAGCCTAGGCTTGGAATAAGTGATCTGAAATAATGTTTACAGTGAAGAATTGGTAATTGTCATTTCAGAGTTACAATAAAGGTTGTCACTGAAAAGCAACACACATACACACACACACACATTATACTGTTGCTAGTTATTTCTTTTGTTGAACTTCTGTGCCTGCTTATGTTAGTGATGTATATTCGAGATGGACAGTAATCTATGCATTATGTTTCATATTGCTATTATTAAAATGTGAATAAATTGCTATATGGTTGAGTTAAAGCTGATATCAACAGGCAGTGTTGTGTTATTGCCCAGTAGGATAACACTCCAGTACTACTATGGCTGGATGTATATGTGTGTTTATTGATCTGGGGAAAGTGTATATAACTTGTTGAGCAGGAGATAAAAGAAATAGTATTTCCACTGAACTGAAGTGGCTGTAATACTTCATAAATTTGCTATTATGATATGTCAGAGTGTATATAGCCTGTGGAAGTCCGAGGTAAGATGCCACAATTGTAATGTCAGAAAGATTTTGTTATACAATTATTTGTGTGTATGGGCTTGGGGATGTAGAGTAGGCATGAAGAAGTTCATATGATTAGAGGTGACGTAAAGTCCCTGGGGCTATGGTGGTGGCACAATGGTTATCGTGATTTGTAACCAGAAGGGTGCAGGTTTGAATCCTACCTTTGGCCCACGTCAGCAACCATGATACAGTATATCCTTTGATTGTATGGGCAATTAGACTGTACACCTTCCTTTTCTTTGCAATTACCACTTAATAGATATTAAGCCAAGAGTAGCACAAGAAAATGTAAATCAACCTACTGGTATACATTTCTTAGTGTTGATAGATTGTAAGGACCATTAGCTATGTTAAAATATATATATTTTTAAAGTTAAAAATTCCAAGTTTTTCAAGTGGTTTTCCATAACATGTAATGTCATAATGCAGTGAGGGATCCTGAGTGGTCAAGTGATCCAAAGCATTCACCATTATGGTCACTGCCATCTCATCTCTGTCTGCATGGGTTCAAGTCTCTGGCTTTGCCAATGTGGGTATGTTTGAAAGCTTTCCGATAGCTTCTCGTTGGTCGGTGGTACTTTCTAGGGTTTTCTAGGGTTCTTCCTCCACCATTTATACTGGCTGCCATGTATAGCCTATCTTGTGCTGAAAAATGGCATTAAAATCTATAACAACAATAGCAAGATAATGCAATGATGACTCATTGATTGTCCAAATGTAGATGCCATAGTTGTTTGCAAAATACATCTACCTTAGTTGTTCATAAACAGCTCAAACTGGACACAATTACCATTGCGTTATTCATGCCAGTGGTGAATCTAAAAATTTCTTTTTTGCGTAGGACTAGGTTATGAAGTCCCAGGTAGCTCCTACATTTTTAGTGTTCCATCATCTACCTATAAAGAAAACTTAAATTATGTTTCACACTCATTTTAAAGGCGGTTTTAAAGGCAGTGAACATGATAATGCCTTACTCCCAGCCCCCACCCCAATCCACGCATATACAGTATAACTTGTCTTGAAAGACCACCCCTTCTGCCAAAAAATAATGGTCTCTCAAGACAGATGGCTGCTCATAACAGGTCATAACACTATATAATCAATAAGTATGTGCGTGAAAATTCTGGTCTCTCAAAACAGGTGGTCTCTCATAGCAGAGGTCTCTCAAGACAGGTTTTACTGTATGTTTGGCAAGAGTATAAAACTGTTTGTTGTTTTTTATTTCAAGCTGACAGTGTAAACCTTAGTTTAGGCAATTTGAAATGACAGATTTGCAAACGGTATGTGTGAGTGTGTGTGTCTGTTTTACAGATATACAGTGGTCTGTTACTTTAAGAATCCTCTGTATGCTTCTTCCCCTCTTACAATGTTAGTATAGTCATGAACGTCTTTATTTTTGATTTCATAATGTCATTGCTTCTTGAATTATTTCACTTAATTTTAGTTGCCAGCTAAAAGAACCCAGCCATAATGTAATTTCACATTATTAAATACTAAGTTATTGTTGTGTTTTTCTGCACTGTTATGTCATGGCCTTGTTGGAACAACCCCCATTGTAAGGTTCCCTCATGTACAACATGAATGACACTTGTATGGCTCCCATGAAGAGCATTTCAAAGAGAGTGTATGTATGGTCCGCAGTGGACTCCATCTCTGTGACAATTTGGGGATGGAAATTGTTGTTCTAAGGATTAATTATTATTAAGGCAAAATGGAGAATAATGATCTATAAATGGGTATATAGGGTGTATTATGAGAGTTGGTTATACATGGAGGGGCTTTTATAGTGTGATACTGCTTTAAGTTAGAACTCAACAAAATCAATTGAGAGAATTCACATGGACATACCATGTATGCTCGCTTATAAGTGTAAACAACAATGATCTAGATCTGCTGTAACATAATTCACCTGCTTATTCAGTGTCTATGTTGTTTGTTCTGCTGATTACTTCTGACAAATTGCACAGACCAAGATCTGCCATTCATTTTAATAAGTACACATTGTCAGTGCAGTTTGCAATTGGATTCATATTATAAGTGAGTATATACAGTACTTGCATTAAATGAGCCACAGCATTATATAGTTAATGGCCATTGTAGGATTTAACTTCGACTTACGCCACTGTAGAACTTCTCATCTCTCATAATGCTTTATATAAACTTTGTTCGTTAATTTAACACAGGCTTGGCTTAGAAAAACAATCTCTATATCCAGGTGAACATGTCAGTCTTTTTTAAAACTATTGTGTTTAATCGGGTGAGAGCAACATGTAATAGACTCACATTGAACTCGTACTGTAGAATGACCAGGCCTGGAAATGATGAAATGCTTAATTAAGCTTCAGGCTGACTTTTGGAAAAAAAATTTTGACCAATCACAAATGTTGATATTTTTGAAAGATCGTTTATGATTGGTTGATAGTGGTGGATACTTGAATGCAAATTCTGAAATAATGTATGATCTCCAATCTAGAACTTTGTAACTCAACTCTCAAATTTTTGTACCTAATGCCCACAGGGATGATATGTGTGGACAGACATACCACTATTTATGAAAGTATAGTAGAGAAATAAATACTAGTATGCTAAGATGATTCATCAAAAGAATGGCTTGTTACCCCCAGGGTATTCACTTACACCCTCGCTTGTCTGCCCACGTAAGTGATAAAACTCTTTCTCTGAAATATTAGGCAGTAGCTATTTATTAAGTAGGTGTACACCATTGTCAAGGTCACCATTGAGGTGAGTCATTTAACTTGTGTATATCTGCACATTCAGTAAAACACAAATAGCACACCCCTCCCACCTGTGTGGATATCAGTAAGCAGCACAGGTAAGCTCATATTGAAGTCTGTCATGTTAAGGTAAGACAACTGAGAAATTTTTGATTTTGTATCAAAAGCATGACCTGATACTTTAGAAAGAGGAGTGTTTAACATAATTGCTCATCTAGCTGTCGTGTTCAGTAGCATGTGACAGATCTGAAATTGAAGCATGCATTTTAGAGTGGTGGAGAGTCATTTCAGAATAAAGGTAAGATGCCAGTGATTTAATGTACATGTATCACTGATTTTTTTTATGGAAGCAATGTTCACTAAGATCTTTTTTTGTTGTTGAGTTTTTCAGTCTAATCAGCTTATATCTATATTAATGGATTTGCATCTAAGTTGCATCTTGACATACTATACATGCAGTTTAAGAGCTACATCAGAAGAGTTATTTTGTAGTCCTTCTTGTTGCTGTGATAAATACCAGTTAACTTGAGTAGCAGAGTTTTATAAATATTAAAGGTTAATTTTAATGGCTGTGTATACTTTTGTTCAAAGTAAGGCCTTCACTTTGCACCTGAGGAATCAAAGCCATGGCCTCCCTGTGGGAGAGGTAAATTTTGTGAAGTTAATTTCATTTTAATAAGTACACATTGTCAGTACATGTATAATTAACAATTTCACATTTTTGTGCATGTCAATATTAGAACAGTTAGATCCCATTTGATATATTGAAAGATCTGGTTTCTTTCGAATAATATGTGTCTGATTCAGTTTTAGTCTCTTCTGAAATAGAAGAGCACATCTGTTAAAAGTGGAAGTAGTCTAAATCAAACATTTTTTACCAACTTGAAAGCAATATTATATTATGATCTTCTCTATCATTGCAGCACTGCTGACAGTGTAATGTGTGAGATATCATATAAGATCATTTTTTTTTTCTATATCAGTTTGTTTAAAAGCAAAATGATTAGTATAATCTATCATGTCTCCAGCCATAGTAGTTTAGACTAGCTAGCATTATTGAAAGCAAACTGCTCTATGTGGATGCCATAATTCTTCTATCTCCTCTGTTCTTCCAATGGATATCGGAAAGAAGCAGGAAAGCTTCTGAGAAGAGAAACAATCAGAGGAGGCCTCTTTCTTTATCCAAAAGTTCTGATTAAACTCCGATAGCAGTGATGCTGAAAAAAGCACATGCAAGATCTAATCTTGGAACCAATTTAATCCACAAAGTTTAGTGTTAATAAGACATCATGGTAAGTTAAAGTGGAAATGAGACACCAGGTATTCATTTTAGCAAATTCAGAGGAAATGAGACACCAGGTACATGTATTCATTTTGGCAAATTCAGTGGAAATGAGACATCATTTATTCATTTTGGCAAATTCAGTAGAAATGAGACACCAGGTATTCATTTTGGCAAATTCAGTGGAAATGAGACACCAGGTATTCATTTTGGCAAATTCAGTGGAAATGAGACACCAGGTATTCATTTTCATATGGGCAAATTCAGTGGAAATGAGACATCATTTATTCATTTTGGCAAATTCAGTAGAAATGAGACACCAGGTATTCATTTTGGCAAATTCAGTAGAAATGAGACACCAGGTATTCATTTTGGCAAATTCAGTGGAAATGAGACACCAGGTATTCATTTTGGCAAATTCATTGGAAATGAGAATCAAGTATGCTTGATGTTAAGTGGTTATGAGACACCAGGTATGAATAATGGTAAGGTAATTGGTAATGTGAAATGGCATGCATGAAGGTAACTTAACGAGGCATATTCAGTGGTAAGTATGTATGCATTGCTGTAAGTTACCCTGCAGTGAGATAGCAGGCATGCATCTTGTAAAGCTGTAACTTGAAACCAGGCAAATATGTTGGTAAGTTAAATGGTAATGAAAAACCAGGTATGCATTTTGTTAAGTGGTAAGAAAACACCAGGTATGCATGTGGGTAAGTGTTAAGAAAACACCAGGTATGCATGTTGTTAAGTGGTTAAAAAACCCACCAGGTATGCATGTTGTTAAGTGGTAAGAAAACACCAGGTATGCATGTTGTTAAGTAGTAAGAAAACACCAGGTATGCATGTTGTTAAGTAGTAAGAAAACACCAGGTATGCATGTTGGTAAGTGTTGAGAAAACACCAGGTATGCATGTTGTTAAGTGGTTAAAAAACCCACCAAGTATGCATGTTGTTAAGTGGTAAGAAACACCAGGTATGCATGTTGTTTAGTGGTAAGAAAACACCAGGTATGCATGTTGTTAAGTGGTAAGAAAACACCAGGTATGCATGTTGTTAAGTGGTAAGAAAACACCAGGTATGCATGTTGTTAAGTGGTAAGAAAACACCAGGTATGCATGTTGGTAAGTGGTAAGAAAACACCGGGTATGCATGTTGGTAAGTAGCATTATAAAGTATTACAACTTAAGAAAATCTGATTAAATCTCTGCAATTTTCAGATTGTAATACCAGTCTTGATACTTATCTAAGCAGCTATCATAGTAGTACCCCAAGTTTGGTGTAAAAACAAATTAGTCCTTGTACATTTTATATAGCAGAGGTGGAAAACATGTCCTTTTAAGATAGGTTGCTGTTTAATGAAATTGTTTTTTTAAAATATACTTCTTGAGACCTTAAAATTACAATGACTTCTTACAACTGTAATTGTGTTGCAGTCAAAAGCTGCTTATTGTTCATCCTATGAGACCACCAACTGATTAGACTTAGCCAATCTACAGTTGTTAAGTAGTTACCTAACCATTGTGTGTTTATTAATGAATCGTTGCTAACAGAACTCCCATACCTGGACAATTTTCATTCTGCAACATCTACCATTCATCTTGCTGTAACTTGCCACTTGAACCCTGTACACTGGATATATCTGCCAGTATAACATCCACCAATTTATCCAGCTGTAATTTGTTAATTTATCACCTGGACATTTCTGGCTATAAAACATCAACTTTTGTCTGGCTCTTACTTGCCACTTCAACACTTGGACATTTGTGCCTATATAACAGCTACCACTCCTGTAACTAATGCTAATCTAACTTATCCCCTGGTCATTTCTGGTTACATAACATCTACCTGAGCTTGATGCTTTTAGCAGGACTCAGCAGTGGTTTATGGATACATCGAAGCAATTTTCCATTAGCCTAATGCTTAGTTGTGTTAGAAACATTGTTTTCCATTGGTTATTTTGCTCGCGCATGAGCAGAAGGGCAAAGGATGGAGTTGTTTTTTGCTTAACAAACAGACCCATCATTTTCTTATCAAGACTCACTCTTTATTCCAAAACCCCACCTTATCCTACTTTTTGCACAGGTTCACCTGTCTGTGTGCATTTGAGACCGGTCTGCCTTAGATCTGTGGCCAAAAAGTCTCAAATCTGGACATAAAATCAGATTTTGACAATGGGTAAAGTTTAGGTGAAGGAAGAAAAAGGTCAAAATAATCCATTGTTTCCTGCTGTATTTTGTAAATAAAGCGTCCAGATTATTTGGTATCATTGTACAGCTAAATCTGTCTTCCTTTCTATAATACCACTCACTTTAGCGTATCATACATGTGTTTGAAGCTACATAGCTTGAAAGTAGGCTATTACATCCTGCCCCGTAAACGCGACGCCTGGGGTTAATGTGTCAAGACCATTCAACAATTTAAATATAAACATGTGATACACCAATCATCAATATCCAGACGCTTTGCTGAACAGTTAGTGAAATGGTACTAACAGCTGCCTCATTTCTGATCTACCATTATGCAGTATCACAATTTGGTTTGTATGACAGTATAGACCCTGACCTGCCATTATCTTGTAACACATTTTGGTGATCTGCCATTATCTTGTAACACATTTTGGTTTGTATGACAGTATAGACCCCGATCTGCCATTATATTGTAACACGTTTTGGTGATATGCCATTATCTTGTAACATTTTGGTTTGTGTGACAGTATAAACCCCGATCTGCCATTATCTTGTAACACATTTTGGTTTGTATGACAGTATAGACCCTGATCTGCCATTATCTTGTAACACATTTTGGTTTGTCTGACAGTATAGACTCCGATCTGTCATTATCTTGTAACACATTTTGGTTTGTGTGACGGTATAGACCCCGATCTGCCATTATCTTGTAACACATTTTGGTTTGTGTGACAGTATAAACCCCGATCTGCCATTATCTTGTAACACATTTTGGTTTGTCTGACAGTATAGACTCCGATCTGTCATTATCTTGTAACACATTTTGGTTTGTGTAACAGTATAGACCCCAATCTGCCATTATCTTGTAACACATTTTGGTTTGTCTGACAGTATAGACCCTGATCTGCCATTATCTTGTAACAAATTTTGATTTGTGTGACAGTATAGACCCTGATCTGTCCGTTCATTTTGCAATGGTATGTCTTGGTGTATAATGCTTGCTGTTGTAAAGTGCCATATATAGGGTAGGCAGAAGAAAAGCAGTTGATTAGGCTTTTTTACGTAGCTTTGTAATGATTTTTTAGTCATATCGCTACGATGTCTGCAGTGAGGTAGTTTATAGTGATGACAAGCACTGGGGCATCATGCCGCAGACATGTAGCATGATGTCCCACCCAGTTACATTATCCTGACACCAGGCCGACCACTCCTAACACTAACCTCATAATGCTGAGCGCCAAGCAAGGCAGCTGTTAGTACCATTTTTGTAAGTCTTTGGTATGACTCAGCTGGGGATCGAACCCACGACCCCCTGCTTCCACGGCAGACGCTCTAACTACTTGGTCTCCTAAGCAGTTAGAAAGAAAAGCTGTTGAACTGTGCTGTTCTCAAGGTGTTTATATTTCAACACATGAAGAACACAGGTCTTTGCCCATGTTAATGCTGTTAGATACAAGTTATACAACCAATACAGATTGTATATTGTATATACATATCTACTGAGTACAGTACTAATCAGGGTCTATATGCTGAACAGGGTCTCTTTACTGATCATGATGTTATCAGGGCCTTTATACTGATTTTAGAGACTATATTCTGATCAGGGTTAATATGCTGATTATGATCCTGATTAAGGTCTCTGTGCTGATTGTGATGCTGATCAATGTCTATTTGATGATCAGGATATGATTATTGCCTAATTGCTGATCAGAGAGCATATGCTGATCAGGGTCTATTTGATGATCAGGATGTGATTATTGCCTAATTGCTGATCAGAGAGCAAATGCTGATCAGGGTCTATTTGATGATCAGGATGTGATTATTGCCCAGTTGCTGATCAGAGAGCATATGCTGATCAGGGTCTATTTGATGATCAGGATGTGATTATTGCCTAATTGCTGATCAGAGAGCATATGCTGATCATGGTCTATTTGATGATCAGGATGTGATTATTGCCTATTGCTGATCAGAGAGCATATGCTGATCAGTGTCTATTTGATGATCAGGATGTGATTATTGCCTATTGCTGATCAGAGAGCATATGCTGATCATGGTCTATTTGATGATCAGGATGTGATTATTGCCTAATTGCTGATCAGAGAGCATATGCTGATCATGGTCTATTTGATGATCAGGATGTGATTATTGCCTAATTGCTGATCAGAGAGCATATCCTGATCAGGGTCTATTTGATGATCAGGATGTGATTATTGCCTAATTGCTGATCAGAGAGCATATGCTGATCATGGTCTATTTGATGATCAGGATGTGATTATTGCCTATTGCTGATCAGAGAGCATATGCTGATCAGTGTCTATACGCTGATCAGAGTCAAGGCGCTTGTCAGGGTGTATATGCTGTTTGTTCTTTCAGTTACAACTTAAAGCAGACAGTAGTAGATACTGATCTAACAGCACATTAAGTGATGGTAGATCTGTGTATTTGCTCTTTGCTATTGCATGTGTATTGTGCAAGGTGAAACTAGTGCATGAACTATATATACAATCTTTAAAACCAAAATCAAGGTCTTTGTTGTGAATAGTTGGAACAGAGTTGTATACAAGTACATACACTTAGCGACATGACCTTGACATTAAATTTTAAGCATTACTAAAAATGAACATCCTGCAAATTTCAAGTAGGAAAAAAACCCACTAGTTGTTGTGTTACAGAATTGAATGTCCAGTGTGCTAATATCTTTTAAAGGTCTTTATTTTTTAACAGATATCTAATAAACATGAAGTTTAGAAACAAATTCAAGGTTAAAACAATTTATTTATTTTGAAGTAATACATTTCTACCTCGAGACTGCATGTATTATGTTATACAGACCCATAAAGAGCCTCAAACAGCATTTTCCAGTTTCAGTTATTTAAATCTGGCTGCTGAGCATGATGACTGTGCAACCAACACAAAGTAAAATCTGTGCTGAGAAGGCAATAATTGATTTTTGGCTTGCAGCAGTTGAATCTATCAGGTGTCTTTCTCTTATATGCATGTTATAACGGTCAACCTTGAAATAGTGCTGGGGCTAATTTACATCAGAATTAATCTCGTTAGAAGGATGTGGAGATGGAAGACCTTAAATTTTGATGTCAGTCTGAAAATCATAATGTGAAAAGTGCAGTGAAATATATTCAGCGCAGCGCTGACCATTTTAAGTCTGTGATTACTCCCAGTGTCTCCATATCACATATTCAGTTCATAATAAGGAAGAAAGAAAAATCTTTTGGTTCAAAGATAAATATCATCGGCTACTTTTCAGGTAAATTCAGTGATCAATGTTGTCATTGAAATTATTACAATGCTCTGAAATTTGGTTGGAAGTGTGTCAGTATTTGATGATGAAACAATATCAATTGAATAGAAACACAGTCATCATCAGAATTTTCCTTATTTTCAGATAACTATCAGATAACTGTTAGTGGCACCTAACAACTAACAATTACCATGGCAACAAGTGGTGACTTTAGCATCAATGGTACAGACGAGATACCTCCAGAGGAACTGGATGGAGATGTTTTCGATATAGCACAGGAACCTGAGCCAATGATGGAGTTTATGTACATCTCGGAGAATAAGGTGAAGTACACTAACCCAAAGTACAAGAAAGTTGAAGCCAGAATGTACGACTGTAACTGTGATGTAAAATTGCGAGTTGGTGACACTGGTTTTAAAGCTCATCGCAGTGTTTTATCAGAAGCAAGTGACTATTTTGCTGCTATGTTCACAGTCGACATGAAAGAGAAAGAACAGCCTGAAATTGAGCTGAAGGAAATGAGTCCAAAAGGATTTACAGCCATTCTAGAGTACTTTTACCATGGAATTCTGACTCTAGAGCCCCAAAATATTGAGGACATTTTGGAAGCTGCTAGGTTCTTTCATGTTGATTGGATAATAGATATGTGCTCTGACTTTCTTGTTCGACATTTAAGTTGGAATAACTACTCTAAAGTAATGTACCTGACGGACAGATTTATCCTTGGGGACTTAAGGTTGGAGATTTTCCAATTTATTGGACAGAATTTTGAGAACCTAACCAAAGAGGACAAGTTTTATGAAAATGCTTCCGAAGAGCTCCTACTGCAGTTCCTCATGGAGTATTTGTATGTAGATGTGTCAGAAAAATATATTCTAGATGTAATAGTGAAGTGGGTGAAACAGGATGAAGGTCCAAGAAAGGAGCACTTTTTGCCATTGCTGCGACAAATTCGTTTCCCCTTGCTGGATATAGAAGAGTTAGATGATTTGCCAGCTGAAGTCCTTGAATATCAGGAGATTAGAAATGAGGTAAGGTTGTCATAAAAAATGATGCATATATACAACTGCACTAAATCTTATGGCTGGGGCTTACTGTCAGAAAACTGATTCTCCAATTCCATCTATTCAGCTTGCGTAGTGCCCATTTGTTGTATATACCATGGCTCACCGAAAATAACCTTTGTCCAAAATTAACTCTGAAAATAATGTACAGTGAATAATACTAATTACTCAGAAGAAGAGAAATTGAGTTATAAAACAATTTCATATTAAAGTGCCCACTTTTTTTATACAAATTTCCAATTGGCCACCATATTCTTTTGCAGAATACATGTATTTTAAAATTGTGATAATAGTAACCTATGTAAGGAATACACAACACTTAAATCTCATTATCATGACTCAAATCATTCACATTAAAAATTTTGGATTAATGAGACTAATTTTTTTAAAATTATTTGAATGGCGATCACTGAATTATTGTAGCATCTAAATCTTTCTGCATGGTTTTCATTTTAAAAAATTGTCTGAATAATTGCAGCAAAACATGTTGTAATTTCAGTTGATTACCAATCTTAATAATAAAACATTTCTGTGTAAAAAATAAAAGGACAAATTTTAATTGTATGTGTTTGACATTAGGTAAAATATTAGAAGGTATAAATATGACAATATTGAAATTATTATTCATAGTAACAATGTATAAAAGCCATGGGTAGATAAATTAATGCTGATGTTGTGATTCATAATGACATTGTATAAAGCAAGAGGTAGATAAATGAATCTTTACATTGTTGTTCATAATGACATCGTATAAAAGCCATCAGGTAGATAACTAAACACCAGATTATTGAGACTAAACCAGATTCATTATCCGGTGCCCACAGCTAGGAGGCTGGGTATATACTGTAATGAGTGGGTCTGTGCTAGTGCTGAAGTTGTGTTTGGGCTACCAGAATAGTGGGTCTGTCCTACCATACCGGTAGATTAAATTTAAGGTAGCCCAGTGGATTACTAATAGTATTATGAACTTTCTTTATTTAAAACATACTTACAAAACTACTACAAGGATAGCTGTTAATGACAAATAAGCAATTGTACGAATAGTTTATTCCAAAAATGAGACTTTGTACTTAAGGAATTTGCCATAAAATGTTTTGATTGCTTAAACTACCATAATAACATATTGCTAGAATTGTTGTGATGTACTTTTAAACACTTTGCATACGTTTTTTTTTTTTGCTTTCTTGGAGGTGCTGAATTTAAGCTGGTCTTTCATGTCCTTTTCCAAGCAGCCGGCAGCATTATGAAATATTTAATTTGCCCTGTTGATAAGAGTCGGTTTGGTACTGTTTGCAAAGCTTCAAAAGTTTATACCGGTATTTGTTGAGACTTTAAAACTGTAATTCTCCTTTTATTCATAACACAAAATTTCACCATTTTCTTGTTAGGCTATTTTTGTGGCCATTAAGGAGCCAGCCATTTTATGTACAGTGAGGAGGTGAAAAGTGCAGGGTATTCGATGTTTTTTTTAAAAAAAAAATAATTTCCATTTAATTGGAAAAAATATCTTTTGCATCAATACCAAAGAAATGGTTATTAAATGCTATAAATAAATATCCTCACAAATAACACAGACATTGATGGCATGCTGTTGAAGGCTCACATAATGCACGTTATCATAAGGTTGTAAGTGTTGGACTGTGTTTACTTTATTCTTTATCTTGTTACAGGTAGAAGAAGCAAAGAAGTATGCTCTGGATCTTTCCAGTCAGTGTCTGAAAACTGATGACAAATACCTGGCTCGAGGATCACGATCAGTCATTGTTATATTATCCTTCACAGAAGAGGGTAATGCTGTTGTGTACAAAGAGCCAGAGAGTGATAATCTTTTTGTAGAGCAGTTGGCACAGACAGGTCTAGATGTTGACTATAGCTCTACTAGTCAGGCTGGTATTGGGAATTTCCTGTATGCAGTTGGTGGTTACAGTGATGCTTACACAAGCAGTGACAGGACTTTCAGGTATGATCCTCGACTCAGAGAGTGGACTGAAGTGGCCCCAATGAAGCAAGCTAGAGTTTCCTTTGCCATTTGCAGCTCTGATCGGAGGCTGTATGTATTTGGTGGTATGTTACACACTGTTGGTGAGAATGGGGAAGAAGAAAAAATTTTGAGTGAAGTAGAGATGTATGTTCCAGAAGAGAATTGCTGGAAATCTTTGAAACAACTTCCTTATGGCACCTTTGATCAGTCTGCTGTGTACTGGAACAATACCGTTTATATCACTGGAGGAATCAGTGGCGATCCCACTCACTCAGTTCCATTAAGCGCAGCTTTTTGCCTTCCTCTTGATGGCGATGAATGGCAGCCATTGCCAGATATGACCAGTCCACGACAAGGTCACAGCATGACACCATTGAATGGGAAGCTGTACGTTCTCGGTGGCTACACAGCCTCTCTATACAGTGGTTTCAGTGACAGCTTAGAAAATGAATTGCTAGATTTGGAGACCAAGCAGTGGACAAAGATCAAGACCACCCCAGCCACATTTGGACATTTGTATCGCAGTGTTGCTTTGCTGGACAAAAAGATCTATTTTCTGTGTGGTTTAGTACAGGCAAGTCTTAATAGTTATGACACTGAAACAGATGAAATGGAAGAGGGGGTGATCATTGGTGCAAACATCCAGAAAGCTGCTTCAATCAAGGTTGCCTATCCTTATACATAACTCTGTTTTGCAGGATATGTTGAGCAAGAACATCACTGGGTAGTTGGAAATGAAAGTTGATGTAATGGGTTGTAAACAAAGATTAATGGACATGTTTTTATTAATATTAATACATTTCTTTTCCTCCATCCTCCAGCATCTACTGCCAGATCTGGCCTTACACGTAATATTTGTACCATTCTTTGTTATGCTTTAAGCTTTAATAATTTATTGACAAGCATGCATATATTCAAATGCTCCAATGTGTTGAGCTACAATATTGTTGAATGATGATGAATCTTTATGTTAATATTTAACTAATCCAAAGAGAGTAGTTTGCAATCAGTATAAGATTGTAAATTAAATTTTGTTGAGAATATAGATGTAATCTTGTCTGTCCAAGCTACAATGGAAGTGTTATGAATGAACAAAATGAATACGAGTACAGATCTAAAGGTTGTAGCAAAGAATAAGATACATTGTTTATTCGCTATTGACTGTTGTGTAAAAGACTCATCTCACATAGGATTACGATGAAATTAATCACACAGGTTTCACTTTGGTACTTTGACAAGCTTTGTACAACAGGCACAATTATATTGGCACTGTAAGACAGCCTTTAGTTATGACAAGTCATTATGCATCTACATGTACTTATGGCATGTCACTATACCTTTACTTAAGGTTAATGACTATACCTTTAGTTAGGGCAAATGACTATACCTTTAGTTATGGTAAGTCATTATACATCTACATGTACTTATGGCATGTCACTATACCTTTACTTAAGGTTAATGACTATACCTTTAGCTAGGGCAAATGACTATACTTTTACTTATGGTAAGTGACTGTACCTTTACTTATGGTAAGTGACTGTACCTTTACTTATGGTAAGTGACTACCTTTACTTATGGTTAATGATTATACCTTTAGTTAGGGCAAATGACTATACCTTTACTTATGGTAAGTGACTACCTTTACTTATGGTTAATGACTATACCTTTAGTTAGGGCAAATGACTATACCTTTACTTCTGGTAAGTCACTACACCTTATGGTTAGCAAATATACATTCAATGCTGGTAAGTCAACCATCACTTAATGAAAGTAACTACATGTACTTTACTTAAGCTTACTGAGTATACCTTATTTGAAGTCACTAAATAGATTTTTTTCCAATTACCAGTAGTTAAATATAAATCTTGCTCGTGCTGCAAGCTTTTGTAAAAATTGATCTTGAGATATAAAAAAAAACAAATTTCTTCTTTGATATAAAAAAATTGTTTTTTTTTTATGGTTTAATGCTATTTTTCAGCACAATATAGGCTATACATGGTGGCCAGTATTAACGGTGGCGGAAGAACCCGGAACACCCTGGAAAAAAACACTGACCCACGAGAAGCTGCTGGCAAGCTTTATCACATACCCACATTGGCCGAATCCGAGACTCGAACCCGAACAGACAGACGTGAGATGGCAGTGATCCGTAATGGATGGCACTTAAGACCACTCAGGGCACCTTATAAAAAATTGTGTGCTTACATTTGCAGAAAGCAAATTTTTATTCCCATTAATAAGTAAGTTTATTCAGATGGATTTATGCACTGCGCTTTCAGATTTTGCAGATATAAGCTGATGGTGAACCCATGAAAAAATAGTTTATTGATATTACTCGAGAAGGAAATTGCAGACTTAGTCCTACAGAGGGAAATAACTCCAGAGATACTGTTCGTAAGAACTGTAACCCTTGACCTCTTCACATAATTTTTTGACATCATAAACCATTAAAACCCAATTGACAAAAAACTAATTTGGCCATATATTGCTTTGTGTAGGGTATTATTTACATCAGTATTTGTATATAGAGGCTAACAAATGTGGCATCTACATATGAGCAATTCTCTTTATTTTTCATTTATATAAGAAAAATATGTGCTATTTTTAGGCTGCATGTATGTATGTTTATATGACATTGAAAACATGACACACAAACTTGCATATGATAAAGTCGACAGTTTTTTTACACTCAGATAGTATTTGATATTTAAAAAAAGCTTTAACTCAGAAGATTGCAAATGTAACACATTTGGAATAATAAAGACTTGCATGTTATCCTTTGACTTCATTCATTTATCACATTACTGTTTGGGGAAGAAAAAAAAACTACATCTTAAATCCAGTTAAATTTTTTGGTCTTTTCTCTCAGATCAAGGGATGAACTATTATCACACCAAGGTATCTCCATTTTTCCAACTTTTGCTTTGTACTATCAACATAGTGCTGCAAGACCTCCCCAAATCCTTGAATATCTCATTGATTTTAACCGATTCAACGATAAAGTTATTTATCATAGTTATTTGCGACATGCAACCATTAATTTTTAGTTTTGGTCAGTGTTTAAAAGTGTTTGGTTCATCTATGTTTGGCCAGGAGTTTCATGTTTGAGTATGTTTGGCCAGGATTTTCATGTTTGAGTATGTTTGGCCAGGATTTTCATGTTTGAGTATGTTTAGTCAGGATTTTCATGTTTGAGTATGTTTAGTCAAGATTTTCATGTTTGAGTATGTTTGGTCAGGATTTTCATGTTTGAGTATGTTTAGTCAAGATTTTCATGTTTGAGTATGTTTAGTCAGGATTTTCATGTTTGAGAATGTTTGGTCAGGATTTTCATGTTTGAGTATGTTTAGTCAGGATTTTCATGTTTGAATAAGTTTGGTCAGGATTTTCATGTTTTAGTGTATTTGGCCAGGCAATTGTATTAAAATCACTGGCAAGAGTATGATTCAGATGCAGAATGCATCCTTTGTTTCCAACTAAGTCACCATGGATACATTTCATGTGTCAAATGGCTTTGAAACAGGAGAGAACCTTTTTATTTGGATACATGAAATTTCTTTTTATGAAAAACACTTTTAAACATAAATTAATGTTATGTCTTGTGTGAAATGACATCTTTTTCTGAAGCATCTATTTTGTGTCTAATGTCAGGCTTTTGTTGAGTCGTGTGTATAGACACAATGTATGAAGTTAAAAAAAAAACAGATTCAAGTGATATATTTTTCTTTCTGCTTAACTCTGAAAAGCAACTACTTTGGCATGCTAATTGTATTCATTACATTCCTTGAAGCTTAGTTGAAAAGGGCATTGTTTGGGTACTTTTGTTCTGTTTTTTTTATTATATTTTTTTTTAAAACCATGAATGTAGAGCAAAGTAGGTTTATGGCATGGTCTTTTGTTTATCATACATCATCCAACATGCATCTTCTGTTAACCATTCAAAAGTTTTTTCAAAAAAAACTGCTTGGCCAATTTCTAAATCTAGGCATTTAATAAAATTTGGTCAGCTTTAAGCCACTCTGCCACCCAGCATGGTTGCCATACTAAAAAAAAAGAAAAACCTTTAAACCTTTTTCTTCTCAAAATCTGATCAACAGAAGTGACCAGATACATGTATGTTGGTTTTTACTGAAAAAAAATATCCAAATCTGTAAATTACAATTTCTCAAAGACCACTTGACAGAATGTAATTCAAATGATGCTGACCTATCATTTACAGCAGTTATTACATAAAGAACCACTTTAGAAAAAGCTTCTTCTCAAAATCTACATAACAGAATTTTGACAAATGGAATGTAGTGTCCTGGGATAATGATGCCAATCTCAAATTTGGTTAAATGACTCAAAAAGAAAAACATGTATTCTGGTAAAGAAAACCAAATGGTCAGCAGAATTTGACCAACTCTACCAGAAGGCATCCTGGCATAAATGATGCTGATGTGTTACATAATATGAATTTGGATAATTAAAATGGAGAAACCTTGAAACAACCTTTTCATAATATATACAAACAAGTACAATGGAAGAAGTTCCACTAATGCATTCTACAGACAGATTTCTTGGCGAACTGCTCTTGCATTTTGCTATGAGGCAGATGTCATTCGGGTGAGAGATCTGAGGCCCACTTGTTTTTACAGAATGGTTTTATATGCAAATAGCTTAAGAAATAATTCATATATAACAATCCAAATTGCTTTTTTTTTTGTTACACAGCATTATCAAATATTTTTATAATCACAAAGTTAGAGTTAATATTAGAGGCAGGCTAGTTCACTAGTAAAGTTTTATTTTTTGTAAAAGAATTAGGCATTGATATGAGGTAGTACAGCTCTACCTCTTTATGACATACTAGTTGGGCTGTACAAAACAATAGTGTAGTGGAAACAGTGCTGTAAACCAAACCATGGTATAGTGAGAACAGTGTTATTATACTAAACCATGGTATAATGAGAACAGTGTTATTATACTAAACATTGGTATACTGTATAGTGATGACAGTGTTATATACTAAACACTGGTACAGTGAGAACTTTGTATGTACCAAATCACAGTATAGTGAGAATGATAAAATTTAAAATAATGATAAAAATAAAGATATAATACAAAGTTTCATGTTGTTTTCTTTTGAACAATATTTTCCTATATTTGATAAACCAATTAAGTTTTTGTCAATGGGACATAAAAGTACTTTGTTATATCTAGAACAGTATTATAATAAGGGAAAACTGTATTAACTTACTATGCACCTCAGTATTTCTTTTTTGAAATAAGGAGCAGTTGGTTTGGGATTCTTGTCATTACTTCTTTAGGTTCCTAGAGAATTTATTAGACAATAAATGAAGAGTCTTTCAGGTAATGTAAACTGGAGATGACTACTTTTTAATGCATAATATTAATAATTAAGAACTATCCTGATCATAAAAAGGACATATCCTTTCTGTTTCAACTGAAAATAAAATGGCAAAAAAACCCAAGGTGAATAAAATGTGTTTAGTACATTCCTGTCCTTTGTGAAACAGTCTATAAGAAGGACCACAAATGAAATACATGTACAAGTGAATCATAGCATTTTTTTGATCAAGATAATTGATTAGGGAGAGTGAGAAAGATAGCTCATATTTGCTTTTTTTATATGTTTCTTAAATATTTAATATGAAATATTTTAACATTTTTGTCATATTCCTTGCATTTGCCAATAGTTCAAAACTGCCTTATTGTAATAAAGATTTTAAAAATCGATGTGTTATGTTTTCAAAAATGATTTTCACATTTAGACAATATCAAATCATTACATACTCTGTACTGATGTTATTGGATAATGGAATCTAATAATTGTCATTGTATTATAGGTCTATCAAATTGATCAAGTCAAATTTCAACATGCTATATTTTATTACATTATTAAAAATACTAGTATGTAGTAACTCATAATTCTTTATGAATCACACCTAGCCAATACAACCAGCTGATATACAGTTTTACTTAAAATCTAATGCCTGTTCTATAACTTGTGAGGTCAGTCATTAAAAGCTTACAGAATTAACAAAAGCTTATTACATCCAACTTGAAATAACATTGCCACCGGTTGTGACAATGTCTGTTCCATTTACACTTTAAGTAAATTTGATTTTTGTAAGATTTTCATCCATTCTCTGGAACACTTTTTTCTTTGGTTGATAAATCATACTTAGAATCACTGTGATCAATGTCACTTTGGATACACTCTATTGTAGGTCTTTTGGTCCTTTTTCTCAATTTTAGATTGTCTGGATTTACTTCCCCTAAAATACTATCATCACAACTGTCCTCTGAACTTGATGTCTCAGTTTCCAATGAGTCACTAGTTTCTGACAAGTTAGGTTCCACCAGAGCAACATTCTGGAAAAAAGACAGTAAAGATACCCTGAGTAGTGTATTAAATATAATATGCACAAGAAGAAACTGAAAGACAAACTATAACACTTTTACTCAAACCATACTCCAATTAACATTTTCTATTGAGTTTATTATAATCTGAGCTGAGATACTGAAGTCACTAAACAATACCAAGTATTTTCAATGAAGAACATGATAATACATTAATATAGTTTTGTCATTTAATATTAAAAACAAAAAAAGGGTCAATTAAGTTTAACGATTTATTCCGCATCAAAAAATTTTTGTCTCTAAATGCATGATTTTGTAAAAACACATTAACAATGTGAAACCAGTGTTTATGTCATAGAAATATTTGATAGAAATGAAGGTGCTTTTATGCCCCACTCCAAATAGTTTAAGAGACAACAAAACATTTGTGCTAATTGATGGATCAATGAGAGAAAACCGACCATCCCATAAATTCTTGTGGTCTCTGACCAACAGAGCTAAAAAGGATTATGAAAAATTAATCCCTTGGAATAAATAAATATGCTGTACATTATTTCTTTTTTGTTGTTGTTTAATATGGATTAAAATGCACAAATCTAGCAAGAGAGTAAAATGTTGGGACAAGTGAAAATGTAAGTGGGACAAGTAGTATAAGAATTTTATTTATTATGTCAAAATCTGCAGAAAATGCAGTAACACAATAAATCAGCATGAGTACTGTGTGCAACAAGTTAAATACATGTCATGTGATCAATACTACACTATGTAGGCAAAATGGCATCTTGTTGACTGGTGATTTTAATCAACCAGTTGCAAGGACTGTGCCCCTTAATGGTTTTAAACTAAATGTGTAAAATCCATTATTGTCTTATTAGACATAGCATGATGATCATGTCTGACCTTTTAATCCCAGAATCTGTTACATATAACCCTAAGTACAAATCATCCACAAATTCATGTCCATAAATGCGCACCAGAACAGAGTTATGATGCACAATCCATTTTGTTTATAGCAAGTGACCATGACCTTTGACAATAAAATCAACAGATGTCTTATGTGCCTCGCATACAAGTACTCTACGACCTTTGCTCGAAGTACATGTGTTTGGTAAAGAACTGAAGTTATCAAGTAAAAAACATTTGTTTGCATTCAGTCAGTGTCATTGACCTGTGACCTTTTGACACCAAATTGGCTTCTTTCACCCAATGTGCAAGTCACCCACAAAATTTAATGAAGGTAGAAAGGTCCAAAAATGAAATTTTTGTGCAGAAACCATTTTCATCTTTTAAGTGATGTCATAATTTTTTTAAACCCAAAATCGGCTTCTTTCTTACATCAAGTCAAAGCCATACAGAAAGTTATGTCAGGGTCTGTGTTGTAGAATTATGTGTAAAAACAATTCCTCTTCTTTCAGTCTCAATGACTTAAACTTTGACATTTTGACCCTTGCATCAAAAGGGTTCTTTTTTTTGTGACTGAAACCAAAGTTTGATAACTGTAGATTGTGGAGAACTCGAATCATAAAAAACCCCCCTTTCTTCATTCGGAGTGACACTATGATCTTTGACCCATAAATTAACTGTTTTCTTCCATACCTCAAAGCCAAGACTTCGAAAAAGTTAGTGGATACTTTGAGTTACTGTGTGGAGCCTGGTAACTGACGGATAGACATCATAACATTTTACCTTATGGAAAGCATACAAAATTTTTAGTAAATCACAAATACTGCAGTTGCAATTTGAGGAAATGAGAATCCCATGCAACTACAGGTAAAATACAGTCTTTTTCTTGTGAACCATACACTGTCCAAGTGAAAACAAATTCCCACATAAATTTAACAGACATCTGATAATAAATGAAAATATATTGAAAAATTTAACAGTATGACTTTTAACTCAAGTGGCTATAATGTTGAGTGAGCTTATGGTATAGCCCTGTGTCCATTGTTTGTTATGTGTCATGCACCATCTGATTGGCTGGGCTTCTTTTCACTATGGAGGGTGATTTCTGATCTATATTGATCAAATTTGAAATATTCAATAATCAAGATTTTCTACGGGTTTGATGACCTGTAAGGTCGACATATTAATGATGTAGTCTTGCTTCTGAGTGACTGTGCTTGTTATTGAAAGCTATATTTTAATCAGATTTTGATTAAACTTACAGATATGCTTAAATGGGATCCTGGATTATTTCAATAATGAGCAAGATCCATGCATATTAATTTGATCAAAAGTTGAGTATGGGCTTATATCACTAAGATCAAGGAAAATTTGAAAGTTAGTGTGACAATGAATGATTTGATTGGCTAAGCATGTTGCCACTCCTTGCAGGCATATTTGTATCTGAAACTTCAAATTTAGAGTTATATAACCGAGATCTCAGATTAGATCTATAATGTGTGGGCAACACATGTATTAATGAGGCGATTATCACACTCTAGAGACTGTATTTTTGACTGATAAAGGTATACTTGTATTTCATCATGATCTTGGTTGATTAAGAATATACCGTATTTTCCGGCCTATAGGTCGATGCGGAGTATAAGTCGAATTGACGAATTTTGTAAATTTTCCATCCTTCGTCCATATATAAGTCGATTCGGAGTATAAGACGAGGCCAGGTCAATAACTTGGCTATGTATTTTATACTACCGGTAGTAACTTCCGGTTGCATGAATATTGATGGTATCGTCATATAATATTCCATATTATCGGCAATATCCATTGCAACAAGAGCTATGATCATTCCCTCCAGTTGAAAGTTTAAACCTACGGTAATTTATTTGAGAAATTTTGTCAAAATACAATTACGGTACTTTATTCAGAGAACCATGCATTGGTACATACACGTGTCTAATTTATATATACATGTATAATCTATTGCATGAAAAGAGTATCAACACCGTGTACTCACCAGCGAATCTTGTAACATACATTGAATCCATAATACAAATATTTCCATCGAAAATATCCACACACGGATGTAAAATATTCAATAATTTTGTCACAGATCATTATGTGACTGAATTCAATGAAAAGAAAATAACAATTACGTAACGGATGTACGTAATGAATGATGAAATAGTACATGTCCGTAGATTAAATAATGGAAGCTAAAGCACATTTTCCCACACAAGCTGCTAGTCAAAGTTCTTTGAACTTGCCGCCCAGCTATTGCGTCATGTTCTTTTGATGTACTCTAATACGCGGCACGTTGTGTCAAAACATAGTCTTCTAATTTATCGTCAATATTACTCCATCTTGCTTTGCAGCCACGATTTGCTTTCTTTGTTTTTTTTTTTTGTAGCGCATAATGCAACCTTAGCTTTACGCCAATTCCGGACACATTTTCACTTACACCATATTTCCTGTGAGCAGCCATATTCCCACCATTCTCTTCAGCGAACTTTACAACTTCCAGCTTAAAAGCCGCCGTGTAAGATTTGCGTGATTTTACGGGAGGCATTGTGAGAGAAGTTGTATGATTTGTAAGGGGATATTTATATGAATGATTATGACTGAAAAGATTGATCAAAATATACCGAACTCATTAAAATGTGCCCGTACTAAAGCAATGGAAACAATGCCCATGGCTAAATTCATTATTTACATCGAGAGAAGGGAGTGGGCATCATTTCCTGTTGTACTTAATCCCATTGATATTAAACACGAGTAGCGTAATTGATGCGGATTAATGATAAAGAACAATGGGGTACCGGCAATATGGTAACTAGTATCGGTAGCTAAAGCCAATATCAAGATCGAAACAATTGAGGCAACTGGCTTTGATTGTTGTTGGAAACCAAATACCAATTTATCAACAACCGATATAATCAAAGAGAGACACCGAAACGTCAGCTGGTTAAAAATGAATATAGGTGAAGTGTTGACATTACAATTTGCTTTAAACTGAATTGCGAAACTAAAAATCATGGATCACTGATGATCTATGAGTACTGGTAGTCCATTCATATATCTGATTTTAGTGTAGTTTAAACCTACGGTAATTTATTTGAGAAACTTTGTCAAATACAATTAGAAACATATGATTTGGGGGATTCAGTAGAATGCATGATCTACATTATTTTAAAAATAATCATAGAACACTCGAGTTAATATGGATTACATCCCTTTGTAGGATCAATTGGATCAATAAAAAAAAAGCTATGCCGGTAATTACTCACGTGTGTCCAACATTATACTGGAAAATCAAATATTAATGGACCAGTTATTTCATATCTTTTTTTTTTTAAGGAACAAACAATATGCTTTGAATTAGTACAGTAAACTATATAGTATAGACCGTAAGTGTGCTATGCGGCCCGGTGAAGTTTTTACCGGTAATTGTTTTCTTTTATTTTATGTTTGAGAAATAAGAAAAAACACGCAGAATGCAAAATAAATAATGACAAAACTTACAAATATAAATGCAGTCATATTATTTTATGACAATTTATTGACATAGTAATTTAACATGAATTTGTACTTCTATGTGACCTGTTTTCGATTATGCCGATTATAGAGCAATATCAATAAAATACCGGCTACTGTAATCCATATATAAGTCAATGCAATTTCAATGACAAAATCCATATATAAGTCGATTCGGAGTATAAGACGAAGACCGAACTTTCAAGTCAAAAAGTCTCGACTTATAGGCCGGAAAATACGGTAAATGAAATTTACACCATAACAATATGACTGTGCATTTGATTGGATAAGCTCGTGAACAATCTACCAACTAGATTTCTTACCAGATCTTGATCTACCAAATATATTTCTTACCAGATTTTGATCTACCAAATATATTTCTTACCAGATTTTGATCAAACTTATTGCATAATCTTGTATCTGATTGACTGAGCTTGTTACCACTTTGTGGACCAAACTCCTGTTTGATTTAGCTCCATCTTCAGCTTATATTATCATTGTCACAGACAAATTATGTTCAGTAGATTTTGAGAAGCTTTTTCTAAAGTAGTTCTTTATGTAATAACTGCAACTGTTAGGTTGTATAAGTCAGGTGAGCGATTTCAGGTTGATATGGTCTCTTGTTTCTGTTTAGCTGAAATTTTTTAGAGTAACTTTTGGTTGCTAAATTTTTGGTGTGCAAATGTCAGTAAAAGATTTTGACTGAACAATATTGAAAATTAAAACACTCATAAGCCACTATTACAAACAATGATGCAATGAACAATTTCAAACTGCTTTGATTTGGCGATATCCCAGTGACCTCTAAGCCTTTTCTTAGGTAATAGCATCATGCCTAGCATGACAAAATGTAATTTATACAGCATTTAAAATAATTAAGAAAAAGTTATATATAAACAATATTTACAATTATATTTTTAACTTTGGTGGTTTTATTAGACATTATTCAGCAGGATTGTGCTGCTGTGACCCATCATAATACTCAATTATAGCTCATAACACAGTCACTATTAACTTATCAAATGCACAGCAGTCTTTGCACAATACAGGCTACCAGTCAGTAAGTAAAGCTATGAGTTGTGTTAGGTGTTTTTTATTTGACCAAATGTCAGTTTTAGTGTCTGTATTTTCTTTTCTTTAAGCCTTTTTAAGAAACTGCAAGTACTTCCAAAGTCTTTGAAAAGTTTCAAAGTAAAACACATGCCAAGAAACGTATATGATTTACCATTTCTATAATAGGCCCCTTACAATCCTCCACATTTTCGATATCAATACTACTAGCTGGCTGAGTCTTCAAGATCTCTTCCAAGTCACGATTTGCTGAATCCATTTTTGGGAGAAACTGTTTTACCTGTGTTAGCACTAGAGAAAAAAAAAGAAGATAAAAACTGTTACAGACTTTTTGGCAAAATGTTGGAATAGAATGACTTTTTTTTTTTTTTTAAACTGGTCACTGGAGTTATAACTACTATAAATGTCACAGCTGTATACCATACTTTTGGTAATGAAACATGGACAAATATGTCGCACTATGAGCAAGCCCTGAAAATATTTTCCAATTGCACCCTGCTCATGTCCCCAAAATTTTTTAAAAAATCCACATTTCTTAATAATAATTGTGGGACAGAGGTACAAATTAAAGTAGTTCAACCAGGCTTCAACATTGGTAACAGAAACTTCATTTTATTTAATTTGAAATCAAAACATAATAATGTAATTTTGCAAGCTTCGAACAATATCCAATAAAACATTGTACAGCTGAACTGTACTTTTTGGTAACATTGTATTTAACAGTCTGAGTAATGTTCTCTGCAGAGGTGAAATTGTGAAATTGACTATTGTATGTACCCCTTGAAGTCCGCCACACAACAAGTTTGGGCTATACACATTTTATGTTATCATCATTCAGTGTTAGTCACAGTGTCATTTTGCTCTATCTAGTGCATTACACAAAATGCTGGCAATTATCTGCTTGAATGTTATTGGCAGTAGACTGGTTATTCAACACTGATTGGTGCTGGTATCTATCATGATTTCGTAAAAGTAAGCTGGTGGATATTAGTAGAGATCAGCTTGAAATAAGTGTAATTTGTATGAACAATTTGGAAAGATATGCCTAAATCAATGACCAACAATTCTGATGCAGTTACTCCTTTCCAACACAAGGCTGACATGGAAATAGTGACTCGAATGAAAATGGCATCAAAGTCAGCAATGTTTTTCCAATGTAAATCAATGAGCACGATTAACCAACTCTGGTGGCAGTGGTAAGTTATTCAGAATGGCTGGGATAAAAGTGATTTATTATTTTGGCTTGTAAGTAGAACTTAGGAAAGTCCTGATTCCATCCATTGGCAGAATTATGGATAACCTGGAGAAAAAATCAGGTGTATAAAGTCTAATATAGTAATAATGAATCGTTTAAAGAAATATTTTCCAATTGATTCATGACAATGCCATTATATCCTGTACAAAAATTACCAGGGTAATGAGAAATAAACTCTCATGAGTTAACTGATTTAGGCTTGCCATGGACAGTAGTAGCTCCTTCATTAGCATGGTCACTAATTTAACACTTTTGTTTGAGCAAACTAGAACATTTTCTTCCCCTCCTACAACAGGTTTGTAGCCAACTAACAATTCTTAAAATGACAACTATCAAGGATATAAAACTTAAACATTTCATTCATCAATATATAATCTCTAACATGGTTGGGGATCTCTAACATTGTCGACTGGTTAACATTTTAACCAAATAAATTTTCTTTACCAACACAGTAGCCATATTTGGTTGAGCAAGTCTAAGTAATTTGATGTAATTCACTGTCTTTGACAATCTCTGAACAATTCTGTAAAATAAGAAAAATAAAAAAAATAAAAATTACCTTGGGAGTTACATCCATTTTAACACATGCATGTTAGAGTTACATCTTTTCATTTTGCTCCTTTCTTTTAAAATAGAAATATCAAAACTTAGCAATTTAAATACTGGATGCAGATGACAGTGTTCACTGAAAATGGACTGCTCTAGGAAATGCAAAAGGACAGTCAGTAGTCTGTCTCGTAGTTTTCAAAGACAGCTTCCAGTTGGTTTGAAATGCAAACAAGATCCACATGATGACAATGAAGTTAGAAATAATAAATTTATGAATGAAATTACCATGTTTTGTGCTTTTTTTAATATATCTTTGAAACTTTTTGCATCAGAAATTGGTAGGGAGATAAAAACTACCACAGGTATGCCTATGGTCAATAAGAATAGAGTGAATTGATAAAGTGACCCCTAGGTAGCAAACATTCCCGCATATCTGCTTTTAAAGGTCATACTATTTTCAGCAGGTGTTTAATGATATTACCAGTAGTCTTTTACCTGATTAGAAACAGTCACCTCTATATTCCTCTAATCTGCCTATTATTAAGACCATTAGAAACTGGAAATCACCCGTATATTCTCCTATGCTTCAAATCTTTCATTGTATGCTTTAATACCTATCATCCCATTGGTATTCACAAAAGATTGCCACAATTTCCAGCATTTTATTTTCATAATCAAATGAATTTAAAATTTTAATTTGATTATGTTCCAAACCAATACAAGCATGAAAATAATTTATGTGACACGTCTTCCCAATTAATAATTATTGATTGGATAATAAATAAATATTGATTGGAATTTCCAGCACGAAATTTCTTTAAAACTGTTATTTAGTATCATGATTGCCAACAAATCCTCCTTATTATCTACACAAAGTACCTGAACTTGGAGAAGCTCGGAAAGTCCTGAGGGGTTGACCAGCTGTGACCAGGGCATTTTTACATCTTTTGTTTAAAAGAAGCATGCTCTCGGTATGTGAGCCTGTAATAAAAAAAAACAGAATCTTTAATCATAGTCATGTTATCAACATGTGTAACAGCTTTTGTTTTACATTTCTGTTATCAAGACATGTGACACAATTCATCCTACCATTATGTTATCAACATGTGTGACATCTTTAGTTTCAAAATTTTGTTATCAAGATATGTGACACAATTAGTCCTACCAATATGTTATCAAAACATGTGACATAATTAATTTTAATATTATGTTATCAAGACATGTGATACAAGTAATCCTACCATTATGTTATCAACATGTGTGACATCTTTAGTTTCAAAATTGTCATCAAGACATAATCATACCATTATGGTATCAAGACACTGAAAACAGTGACATCATTATCTGATTGAACACAGACACTGGCACAGTGACATCATTATCTGATTGAACACAGACACTGACACAGTGACATTGTTATCTGATTGAACATAGACACTGGCACAGTGACATCGTTATCTGATTGTACAGAGACTCAAACAGTGACATCATTATCTGATTAAACGCAGACACTGATACAGTGACATCATTATCTGATTAAACGCAGACACTGGCACAGTAACATCATTATCTGATTGAACACAGACACTGATACAGTGACATCATTATCTGTTTGTATAGAGACTCAAACAGTGGCATTGTTATCTGATTGAACAGACACTAAAACAGTGACATCATTATCTGATTGAACATAGACACTGACACAGTGATATTATTATCCGATTGAACACAGACACTGACACAGTGATATCATTATCTGATTGTAAAGAGACACTGAAACAGTGGCATCATTATCTGATTGAACATAGATACTGACAAAGTGATATCATTATCTGATTGTAAAGAGACACTGAAACAGTGGCATCATTATCTGATTGAACACAGACACTCATACAGTGGCATTGTTATCTGATTGAACACAGACACTAAAACAGTGGCATCATTATCTGATTGAACATAGACACTGACACAGTGATATCATTATCTGATTTTACTGTAAAGAGACACTGAAACAGTGGCATCATTATCTGATTGAACACAGACACTCAAACAGTGGCATTGTTATCTGATTGAACACAGACACTAAAACAGTGGCATCATTATCTGATTGAACATAGACACTGACACAGTGGCATCATTATCTGACTGAACACAGACACTGATTCATTACAATATTATTGTACATATATATGTTGTTGATCTGAAATCACAGTTTAGTAAACAGTAGTTGCCACTTTAGAAGTAAATTATGATATATAGTTTTGGTAAATTTTCATATCTTTAATTTAATGACAAAAAATAAACATACAGAAAAATAACTTACATTGAATACTGCCACATTTCTGCAAAGAATGTTAGTCACTTGGACGAAACTCTTGAAAAATTCCTTATCGACTTTTTCATACTGACAGGTATAGGTTTTTCACTAATTTATTATTGCAGTAAATCTGCATTTGTATGACATAAATTATGTATGAATTATGCAAGAATTAAAGATTACTTTGATGATCTGATTAACTTCCTAATTTTGCTTGCAAAATATGTTATATACAGATCACGTTGTGCATCAAAAAGAACAAATCTTGCCTATTATAAAAATTGTGAATAACAGAAGTGACGAGTTTTAAAGAAAGTGGACCCTATTATCAACTTTTGGTACATGAACTACTATTAATATTATTATATAATTTTTAAAAAATTTTATTATTATTATTATTATTTTTTTTTAAAATGCAATTTCAAACATCTTGGGGTTTGTATGCGAGTATGACTTTGTGTAGAATAATTGTGATTGTAAGTAAGTGTCTGTGTGTGTATGTGTGTGTGTGTTGTGTAGGGAACACATGTAGAGATCTGGACACAAAAGAATGTAAGATCATGCCCCATACGCCAGGTCAGGTGGTGATGTACGGGAATATGTAAAATCCTGATACTTTGTGTTCAATAATAATAATAATAAAAAAAATTTAAAAAAATAAAGAATTAAAGATTGGATGTCAATTTTTTTTAACTTTCTTAGTTATTCAGATCAATTTTGAGCAATATTATACAGTTCATGAAGTATTAAATTGTGAGACTGCATGAGAATGAATTAGCACTAAGTTCTAAAGAAATATTTATGATTCTTTTATAAAGTGATATGGTATATATCAATTGCTTGTTCATTATAATGTCAATATTCAGATTAGATTGATATTCACAATACATTTCTGAATTGGTTTTCTTTTCTTCAAAAGAATTTAAATTTTACCTCATTTTGCCAATACTAAACCTGCTAAAGAAGACCAGCTGATTGAAATAATTCAGGAGATTCTTGAGTATTTTCTTTCTCAGTATCCAGTATTTTCAAAGATGATTTCAAAGATTTTACTTGAGAAGTTATAACATGTATGCCCCTGAAACTATAATTTGTTTAGTTATTCTACCCATGCATCATGCATCAAATACACAGACTTTTGCGATTTGATGCAAAAATATACCGTATTTTCGCGCATATATCCCGCACACGCAGATAATCCGCACCCTCATATAGCCCGCGGGTTTTGGGGTTTTGTGTAAAAATTCGTTGGCATAACCCGCACCTTTGTATAACCCGCAACCATAGATATATTTATACAGCTACAATCGGAAATGATATCAATTACAGGATCACGGGGCTTCGCTGATGTAGCAAACTGCGATTCTGTTTTCCGTTTTGGTGACAAAATATACCATCTGGTGATATTTGTGGCGACACCAATTTTGGCTGATAAAAACCGTATATACAGTCTTGCGTTTGGAGTAGACAAAATCAAAGGCACCATGACAGGAAACAATGTACTGGAATATATTGTTAAAATAACAAGTCCTTGTCTCATACTGGCAAACCACACTAACAGTGCACTGTTATATCATAATCCGCTAATGATGATATCTGGCCTTATTACTTTATGCAACTGACTAGTCAAAATCCGAATCCGCAGAAGGCGGAAACGTAAAATGAGTACAGTCAAGCAGATGACACTAATTTAAAAACAAATACTAGATGGAAGAAGAAAAAATACGTTTGCTGACACTTCAAAGAGAACTGATTACCTTTGAAGCACTGATATATACTAAACAAATAAAACAAATCTGTTTCAATGTTCTACAATTATCTGAAGTTGCCGCAGCAATAACAAACAGGTATTTGTTTCACCCTTCAACTGGAGCCTTTAGCGTCGCCATCATCAAAGTAAGCCGACGACCTTTGCTCAATAAAAGTCAGGAAAAACACGGTACACAGTGCTTGTGTGCGTAGGAGCTGTGCCTCAACTACAGTCTACATAAACACGGACATTTTTAAATAATCTTGTATTCTTGTGAAGTGTAGATTCGAGTTTAAATAATTTCTTTCTGTTTAATTTAAAAAATGCCGAAACGAAAGTCTTACACAGCCGACTTCAAGCTAACTGCCATTGCGTATGCTGAAGTGCATGGCAATAGAGCCACAGGCACAAAATTTGATATTGATGAGAGTGTAATCCGAGGTTGGAGAAAAGAAAAAGGAACGTTGGAGAAGATGAATCCACGAAAACGTGCTCGTCGCGGACCTAAAGCAAAGTGGCCTCACCTTGAAGCTGACCTGAAGCAGTGGATCGTGGCCCAGCGGTAAAATTAGGTACCGTAGTTATTTCGAATGAAAACAGAAAATATTGATTATGAAAACGTGACAGATACGAAATTTTAAGTTTTTATCCCGAAATGTTGATTTGGTCCCGATACCGTAAGTTGTTGTAAAGTCACCGTAGTAGCCATAATATCCAACCCTAGCAAAACAAAACTAGAACAATATATGTTATGTAGTTACGTTTTTCAAACAATATGTTGAAATATCATTATGTGTAAAAAAATTGTGATATAGCCCGCACCCTTATATAACCCGCACCCCCCCTGCGGGGTTTGTAAAATCTGGTATAACCCGCGGGATATATGCGCGAAAATACGGTAGTCACCAGTACATAAATTGACCAACCCACCCCAATGTTATGTTTTACTCATTAACAAAAATAAAAGTTTGGTCTAAAATTCATTGTCAGTAGGTAAATTACTATAGTATGCTGATTAAAACAAAATTAAGGTTTGGTCTAACTATTTTAATGACTATATTACAATTCTCCCAAATGGAAAATGTGCACATCAGTTCCGTAAGCTAATGGCATGCTCTCATAACACAGAGTTAAAACTGAGTGTGGAGCATGAAGTTAACCTTATGAGACCTGTAACTGTCACATAATTTGTAGCACCAGGATGTTAGAACTGTATCACCATACCCATGAGAGAAGCAGAAAATAAACATGTGGTTTTAAAGTGATTTTTACGTGCGAAACTATTATTTTATGTGCGCCTATGTCATGCAATAAAGCATCAATTTCCAGTCGCTCAATTTTATGCCTTGCATTGCTCCAATAAATTATCAGCATTTAATTGAAAATGGCGTGCAAGGCAACAAAAGTAAAATATATCTAAAACAAGCAAAATTATCTTTGGACTGTGTTTATGAATGACCGATGATAATAGTATTATTATAAAAAAAGTAGAGCCTTATCATCCAAAGATAAGGTGTAACAGTTGCTCCTAAGATAAACGTAGTTTGTGCAGCAATAGTTGAATAAACAGCTGGCTACGTTTTCAAAAAAAATGTTAAGCTGAATGAAGAATGCAACAGTTAAGAGGTTTTTATATTTTGCCATATATGTACAGAGGGTAAAAAGACGCCATGACCAAATGTGCAAAAAGCAATAACTTTTAGTTCTCTGGAATGCTGGGTTGCCAGAACACAAACTGCTGTTTAAAGGTCACCACCGGGCAGATTTGAAAGCAGGTTACAAAAACATTTTTCCCAACAGGACATAGCAGTGAAAGTGCAACTAATTGTATACATTGGCTGAGTGTAGAAGACATCCCTTGTTTTAAAATACAAATAACTTCTTAATTTAACACAACTAAGCAGCTGAAGAAATGTATGCAATTGGCATTGATAAGAATTCTGCCAATTACTATAACTCGGCTGCTACCTGTTCAGATGTACAGGAGTGCCTATCAAACATTATTGAGAATAGTATAATATGTGACATTCAAAATTTATCATCTGTGACAGCAACAGCAGATGAAAGCACTGTTTGAATGCTTCCTGTGAATTTATCTGAAATGATTGCATGAAGTGGTGAATTTTAGATTCATCATATATGAATTATGCACACACACACACACACACACAAATCGGGTTACTAGAAACACCAAAATACACTGAAAAAAACGAAATACACCTGCATTTACATGTTCTTTCTACTCGCACATTATTTTTGTTATAATTTCTATAATAATATAAAGCAAACTAAAATGTGATTTATTATATTTTTATACAAATTATTTCCTTTTTCCTAGTTATGCACATGTCAATAGGTCATACTTTATTGGATAGGTTGATCATTCCAGAAAATTGTAAGTATGATAACGACTGATCGTTCCAGAACGAATATAACCTCTGGAATGGACAGTGTAAGCCAGCTTAATTCATTTGTTTGTTTCAAGTTGCTTAATTCATGTTCTAATTGAATGCACTGCACATACATTTATTGTTCTCCCTTTGATCTCATTTCGTATTCAAGTTAAGAAACTATTCTTTATTTGGTAAGTCACTTAATTCAGAACATATTTCCAAAAATAGACTTTTTTAACATCCTTACAACCAACTGTCATATCATCATAACCAATATATATATATATATATATATATATATATATATATATATATATATATATATATATATATATATATATGTGTGTGTGTGTGTGTGTGTGTGCGTGTGTGCGCCAAATGTCAGCAAATTCAGCTTATACCAGGTCTGTCGAATCAAGTACAACCAAGTGACATCATTACATGAATTGTGATAAAAATAGGAAAAAAGTAAATAATTCGTATAAAAATATAAATCATTTTCTTTGCTTTATATTATTATTTAAACAAAAACAAAAATAATGTGTGAGTGGAAACCGATATATACAGAGAGCACATATAAATACGTGTATTTCGTTTTTTTCAGTGTATTTCGGTATTTCTAGTAACCGACAAAAATCCATTTTTATTTAGTTTAAAAATCCGACAAATTTCATACCTTATGTTTCAGTACTGACGCCCAAAACATAAATATTCAGCGTCTAGGTCTTACATGACAGGAACTTGATTCCGGGGTAAACTAATGTGTACGCTCACCAATTAACACGTGTTAATTAAATGTATGACTACTCTTAGTGAGAAAATTTTCCAACTATTTCGTTCGCATTCACAATTTAGCCAACGAGGATACCTACCAAAACGCTTAGGTTTCAAGTCTTTTAAGACGCTTGAAGTAAAAGTTTCATTTGCCTCCATCATTACGTTAATTCCACAGATAAAACTATCACTGGTGTCTTTAAAAATTCATATATGGTTATGGAGGCAGACATATTGAATATTGCATGATGGGGAAAATGAAATCCTATTCAACACAGATGTCAAAAGTGCCTCGTCTCAGAATAAAATGTTAGCGAGGATATTCCGGTCAATCGCATTCGGATTCCAAACATTCTGATGCAGTCTAAATTGTTTTGTAGCACAAAAGACTGAATATATATATATATATATATATGTATATATATATATATATATATATATATATATATATATATATATATATATATATATATATATATATATATATATATATATATATATATATATATATATATATATATATATATATATATCCGTCAGTTAACCAACCCACCAATAAACTTGGTCACATTTTAAACTGGTTTCTTCATTGACCTGATGATAATATTCTGCAATCCACTCTTGTATTCCACGAAATTGTATCAGATCACCTCTGCATTATATGCCATATTGACGTATCAGTTTCTAACCCTCCACTTTTATTTGCCACTAAGAGAAACCTCCGTATAATAAATAGAACCAAATTAATGCATGACGTCCAAAAAAAACCTAACAACTTATTTACAGCATACAGCAGTACAATTCGATAACTGCCTGCATTCGTTGCTTTAAAAACATGCCCCAGCCACCAAATGCATAGTATCAATAATAATTTTTTTTAAAAAGTGTACTCCGTGGTAAAGCAGTGTTAGGGACCAGCTTCGTACTGCTAAAAGACATCGTTAAGCAGAGAGGCTCTGGCTTTCCACCAGACTCGCTATTCATAAACAAATTTACGAAGCCGCTAAGAAGAACGTTATAAACATAGTCCATTTAGCCAAATTATCCCACTACAGTACTAAGATCACTTAGAGTTCCAGCTGCAAAGAGCTCTTCACGATAACTAACAGACTAATGGCAAGGAAGAAATGAACACCACTTCACACTACCTTCTCTCCAGTAGACCTTACAAACCATTCGAGATTCTCTTGACAACACAATTTCAATTGACTCGTCACCATAAAGTTATGATACAGAATTTCAGCGACAACCAATAAGGAGCATTTTAACCTGTCTCTGTTGATTTATTACGGACAATCGTCATAAAGAGTGCACCAAAGTCTTGTGAACTTGATCCAATTCCAACATCACTGCTACTTGGATGCTTAGACCCAATATTTTCTTCACTAATTTATGTTATATATATATATATATATATATATATATATATATATATATATATATATATATATATATATATATATATATATATATATATATATATATATATATATATATATCATCAGGGGAATTCCCATCATTTTCAAAACTGCCATCTTAATGCCTCTGCTGAAGAAACCAACACTTGACCATAACGATTTAAATAACTACCGCCCAGTTTCTAATATCCCATTCATATAAAAAAAAAAAACTAAGAAAAAGTTGTTCTATCTCATTTGAATTCAAACAGTCTTTTTAGCAATGTACAATCTGCATATCTCCCTTGAAACAGTACTGAAACTACTCTTCTGAAAGTATTTAATGACATTATCTCTTCTTTGGATAGTGGAAAGATTACAGTCCTCGCCCTCCTTGATTTGTCTGCAGCATTTGACATAGACCATAATATGTTAATTCAGCGTCTCCAGCATGTATTTGTCATTCAAAATATAGCCTTACAGTGGTTCAAGGCCTACTTAGTAAAGAGGACACAACTTGTATCTGCAAATGGAATAACAGCACTAGTGTTTGCCCACCTTTTTTCATTGACGTGTTTTTGCTAAAATAGAGGTTATTTTGCGTTTATCAATATTGATCTCCGTTTGACAGCATAACGATTATTTTGTATTTATCAACACGATAAAATCCTAGGTTCCAACTCGCAGGAAGGATTTCGTCGTGGTCCCCAAAAATATGAAATTGCTAGCAATGAAAATTCTTCGATGCTCAGCGATGCCGAATTAACCATAAATGTTATCGAATCCTATTCGATATCGCGTCCTAGGATCTGATAAATTTATCGTTACATATCCATGTGGGGTTGCCTGAGCACCACTAAAGAAATTTCTAAATTGATTATAATCGAAATCACCACAACACCAAGTTTGCCAGATTTTTCGTAGCATAACCGTTAAACATCACTAATATATTGCAGTTGTCTCGGATCACTTTTGGAATTTGAATGTAACGTTGAGTGACATATATCATGTCAGCTTTTTTATGCCTGCCGCGGGAAAATATCAACGCTGGATTTTTTTGTCGTTCCAACATACTATCATCGTACACAACAAGATTGCTAATGTTACCATCGAGGTCTTCCGGGGATGGAGCCTCGTCGATGTCTGTGATACACTCAATAATATCCTCTCCGGTGATCTCTGAGGTGCTCTCGTTATAATCTTTTAGCACTTAATAACAATGTTGATCATCTACGCTCGGAGCAACTAAATATAGCTTATCCCACGTCATCCACTTCAATTCTGACTCAAGGTCAGATAAAAAAAACTACAATCAAAAAACGCAAATCAATGTGGGGCAAAAATAACATTAAAGAAAAAACAAATGAATGGTGGTCCAAACAAATTATCGTTAACCGGTAATCAGCTTAAACGTTTCAATAATGCTCTAGTTTCAAAAACTGGAGTTCAACTTGAATTTTCTCCAACTGCCATCAAAGATATGATTAAATCAGGAGGTGTATTTCCACTTCTTGCAGCAATACCAGCATTAATTAATGCGGCCGCACCTGCAGTTCCAAAAGCAGCTGCGATAGGTGCTGTTTGAACCGCCGCTGGAATGGCATTAAAGAAAGCAACAGGAAAAGGGTATAAGAAAAAGACGCGGTCTCAGACTTCCGGGAACTTATCTAGGAAAAGGTGAGAATTCCAGGAATATAATAACACCAATGTCAAATTTTGATCTGATAAATGCTGCTAACAAATAAAAATAAAACATTTTTGAGGAATGTTCATACGTGATCAATTACCGAAACAACCACATCACGTTGAAACCGGTATCATCAATGTCGATTCGAATTCCGGTCCAGGAACTCACTGGCTTGCATATGCGATTGATCCACGCGGAATTGTTTACGGATCACCACCACTTGAGTTTTTAAATTATATTAATCAATTACATGCCAGAACTTGGTATTCAACGTTACAGACACAGGCAATGACAGATCCACCGATATGTGGTCGTGAATCTATCGCTGTACTTGATGTGATATCAAAATCAACTAAACCACCTCATAAAGTTGTACACGAATACAAAAAGTAATCGTTGGATAGGTATTTAAAAATTGTACATGTATATAATGGTTGATATTTACGGAAGACCCTTGATAAAAAAAACCGACAAAGGAACCGATAAAGATTTCGACGCATCAAAATATGCAACTAAGGATGACCTTGCTGATATTATGAACCTAGTTGGGGTTGACCGAGATGAAGTTGTTATTTTTCTGGACAAACACGTTGTTTTGAAAACAAGTAATATTAAGCGGAATGATATAGTTCGTAGCGTTCTTGGAGCTGGTATAGATAATATTCCAGTATTTATCGACAGTGGAAATATACGAGATTCAGGTATATCGATAGACTATATCAGGAGTGAAATTATAAAAAATATTCAGAAACGATTATCAACGTCAGGTGGTGTATTAACAGGAGAACTTTCCATGAACGGAAATAAAATAGCAGTCCTAAGAGATTCAACATCAGATGAAGATGCGGCAACAAAAAAGATACATTGATACTGTTGATGGTAAATTATCTACGTTAAAAACCAAACATGATGCCGTTAGTGGTACAATATCCACGTTAAAAACCGAATACGAACTTCACATAAACGATCACAAAATTAAACGGAAAATTATCTACGTTGAGAGCCGAGTATGACGTTCACGTAGGTGCGTTTACAAATCTCCGTAGAAATTTCAGAAAGATCGATGAAATTGCAGATGGATTCTTTGGAAAACCATTAATGGCTGATACGAAACTTTCTGATATAAAAACATCAATCGATACGATTAAGAAAACACAGGAAGATATTGTAAGTGATGCTCGTGATATTATTAATAAAATTGATGTCCTTTAAAAATATCAGGGTACAATTCTCCATAGGCGGATTAACAACGTCGTATGCACAATATCACCAGGATCAACAACATGGTCTCAACAAAATAATCCTATCAAACATATCGCGGTAGTTACTGGCGTGTACAGATTGTCTGTGTTTAGTAGTGCAAAATTCGAGATATTTACCACGTATCCATGGCGTCACTCAACAGACATGTTTTCTGGAACCGTATCTATTATTTTAAACCGTGGAGACGAGGAAACAGTTATCCTGGTTGCATCCGACAAAATACTAACTGCAGCAACGATCTGGTGGTGTCTAGAATTTGTTGCCGAAACACCTCAATTGATTACAGCGTAAATGATATGGACTACATATACAATCGAGTACGTGAGTGGCAAGATAAATTAAAATCTATCGTTCATACATACACCATAAAAGTAAAAAAAATATCACAGACGTGTAATTGTCATTGACATAGTTGTATACTCAGTCTCCGCGGCTGTTTCTGGAATCGGCCTTTCATTATCCGCGGTAACAATGACATCACCTGCGGTCATAACGATCTGTGTTTCAGCGTCAACTGCGATCCCTTGAGTTTTTAATATAATCGCAAAAAAAGTATCGACATGCACGAATGAAAAATTATCCGATTATGCGGTGAAGTTACACGCGGCAACGGCGGCGTATTCTAAACTATCTCAGTTAATATCTGAAAGCCTCAACGATGCTTCAATATCCGATTCTGAGTTCGCATAAATGACTAAAATATTCTCCGGAGCAATGACTGTGATAGAATCTACACCCATTAAAGTGTTACGTATTTTTGATTTAAGTCATTTAATTTTATAGTTTGTTTGTCAGATTCAAATTTGACATTTTAAGTTTAAGATTCATTTATTGGGAGATGACCTGTACTTTACAAATAAACACCAGATGTTGACCTCATTTCTGACCTGGTTTCAGAGTTGTAAACAAGCTTTTAAAATGATTGGTTGATTCCTAGGACATTATGGAACTTTGTTATAAACATCTTTCTATTTTTAGTTGGGTCATACGGTGTGTACGAGATTGTTTGAACGTAAATTTGTTCTAAAAGATTCTAGAAGATCACGTGACCCCTTTCTTGTTTACGTAAAAACAGGCATATAAATTTTGTTTTGGAGCGAACTATTTAGTAGAGCATGGGGAGTTAGAATATTAAGTTGTATCGTTTTGAGTTATTTTAAATTACCTTGCATTGGAAATTATTTCAGTTCGTTTGGATCAAGAGGAGTTATTTGTTATTTATCTGGAAAATAATTGTGCTGATTGAATTTCATTACGAAGAAGAGACTTCATCACGTTACATCGTCTTCCATCTTGGATGCTTCACTAAGATTCGAACTATTTGGACATTTTATTACCAGGACTCTAGTGGATTATATTTTGAATTATTTTTGGATTAATTTTGGAATTGATTCTTAAAACCGTAAGTTTATATTTCTTATCTGGAAATTATTTGTGCTCAATAAATTGTTTATTAAGTTTTCACAAGCTTGTTATTTTCACTCTTTCTATGTTACTGTCTATTCGAGCCTAAGCACGTAACAAAAGTTACAGATAAATAGATAAATGTCAGCAAAAGAACTATTGCAACAGATTGCCTCGAACACTACACCGGTGAAAACAACTATGATATCAGTGAGCACAACCAATCCTGAATTCAGTATTAATTTTCCAGCTGCAACTTCAGCAAGGGAGATTGCACTTGCACAACTGCGAGTATATCATAGTAGGCCAAATATCAGATCTGAACCATTTGATGGATTACCTCAAAATAATTCGCTTGTACTTGCAAACAAAAATAAACCAGATGGAACCCCAAATTTCTTTGTTGTTTCTATCCCCACAGGTAGTTATTACATTGAACAAATCAACGGTGAATTCCAGCGCAGAATAAAATCAACAACAAAAAAGGAATCAAAACTAACTATTACTGTTCACGAACCAACATTATCATCTGTGATTGAAGTAAAATCTCCCGATTACGTCGTAGATATTTATCGATCATCGATAAAAACTGTTCTAGGATGGCCTGAAACTCCACCACATCCTGATGATGTTCTCAGATTTAACAATGATCCAGATGCTGAAGGCAGACATATTTCACCAGAGATTGTAAATATAACCTGAACGATTGCAGTCAAACTTGTATGTGATATAATCGATGGTAGTTATCAAACAGATCTTGGGATATCAAATCAAGATCAACAAGGATACGTTCTTTACACATTTACTCCAATGGTTCCTCCTGGATCCTTGATCGTGCAAGAACCAATCAATCTGTTTATTTACGCACGCATAATCAATACTTGTCAAGAATTAATTTTAAACTCACTGAGCGGAGTGGACACTTGAGTGATTTACGTGGCGAGGCTTTACTGATAAATCTCAAAGTAAAGTCTCAAGATTTTTGTCGAAAACGATTTTTTGATCTTGATTCACGAATTAATCCGATAAATATTACACATGTACCAGCACGTAAAGGTTTTTATACACGACAAGGAAGCACTTGGAAATGCAATCAAATTAATATTTTCACAATCTTCATTCAACATTGTTGATATAGTCATTGATAAGTTTGGTGACAAAGATTTTTTTGCTGACGCAAGAACAGTTAGATTGCGGCGAGAACATATTTCTATGATCACGTGTGACCGAGATCAGATTATAAACTACGCGCAATCCTGCATTAAACTTGATGAACTTAAAAAAAATATATAGTTCTAAATAAAAATCTGATTTCAGTAAAACAGAATATTTCTTTACAGATTTGATGAAATTTCATTTTTTTAATATCCATTTTAGTCAATTTTATCGTAGAAAATTTGTCAGATTTCTGATTTTTGTAAGGTAAAAACCCCAGCAATTCTCTAAATGATTTATCGATAAAGTGTTAATTTCATCTTTATTTTTTATTTTTTTGTTGTTGTTGTATATTTTCGTAATATTATATCCGATTTTAGTTGAGTTATGAGCAAAACATGGCAAATTTAACGATTTATCAATAAATCATTTAGTTAATGGCTCGGGGTTTCACTCTACAAATATTACAATTTTGATAGATTTATCTATGATATTTCGACTAAAATGGGTTTAAAAAAGGATGAAGTTTCATCAATATTTACAAATCTGAATAAACAGATATTATAACAGAATAAAAAAAGATATTATAAAAGAATAAAAAAAAGACATTATAACAGAATTGATAAAGATGTTATAACACAATAAAAAAAGATATTATAACAGAATAAAAAAAAAATTATAACGGAATAAATCAACAGAACTGTAGAAGAATTAATCCAAGCTGCCATCGGTAACAGAGTTTTCATTTATAATCTTTTTAGTTGTCTCACGCGTGTGTTAATAATTTTGTTCGTGTCATATTCGTGAGACAGTTTTGATTTAATATTTTCTACTGCGATAGAAAGTGGTACGAACTTATCTACATCTGTATCTTTTACCATTGATAAGGACTGGAATATTATAGACTGTATGTTCTTTATCAGCCTATACTCCGTTTAAAGTATATAACCATTAACCACCTTCAAGATTTCGTTGTTGGATTGACTCAAAATCACAAATTATTTTTTCTGGATCGAGTTGTATATTTATATTTTCATTTTTTATTTTTACTGCAGATATTATAGCATTAATATTTTCGATGTTCATATATATAACATATATATTTAAATTTTTAAAAAAATATTTTTTTTTACCTTTAACCTCTAGATTGGAGTGCTCTAGCAGGTTCATGGCATATTAAGGACGGCACAACATTTAACCCCTAGGTTGCCACCGTATCCTAGCAGGTTTAAAGGCGCATGAAACATATAATCTTAATTAAAGATAGTACAACCTTTAACCTCTAGGTTACCACCGTATCCTAGCAGGTTCAAGGAAATTAAGGACAGCACAACCTTTGAACCCCAAGTGTACCACCGTATCCTAGCAGGTTCAAGGGCACATGAAAAACACAACATTAATATAATACGAAGACACGAAACACAGATCCCACAGATCGAAACACAGACGTGGTTGGTGAATTACGTATTACGATGACCTCTCTACAGATTATGTACACCCCACCCCCGGATATCAAACCCGGGTGAGTAAAACAATCACCCACCATGATTCGAATCATGGTGAGATGTGTGTACATTATTCTGTTGAATTTCGATTGAGGTCCTGTGTACATAATTCTGTTGAATTACGATTTGAAGTTATTTATGTTATTTCTTCGTCTGTCTCTCTATTTACAGATTTTATCATCCGTTTTCCTATTGTTTTACATCTACCAATATTAACGTATAAAGAATTCTGACTCTCAGATTAGACAAAGTTTTGTGGAGTTTAACTCCATCAATATGGTCAATGACAAAATCGTCTTCGATCACCCCACGGAAACACTCGAACACAAATCTGTGACATTAATATGTTCTTATTTTATTTATCTCATTGAAACTAAACATGACGTAACCAGTATTAATGATATAACCAACTGGTTTCTTTAGTCGACAATTCCTGATAACGCCATCACGATTTGCTTCGCAGTTCGTTATGATAGGGTGTCCCATGAATTCCCTTTGCTCCATTTAATATAAATATATTTTGTTTCAATCATTATTCGCCTTGATCTTTACTTTGAAATCTAATCAGATAATCTTCCGGGGATATTATAATCCTGTCGCTATCATTATTTTGTCTTTATCATAATATCTTTTCAACTCTCTGTATCTTGAACCACCACACTGCACACACAAGCGTATTTCTCCTCGTACTCCAACACCACATTGTAAACACGGTTTCGGTCCTAGACTTCCATCTCAAGCATGTTGCGAGTGGTTTTCGCAGAATTCGTTTACGCAAGATTTGTTGCAAGGAGTAACAGAGCCTATCATCAACCACTTGCTGAGATTCCTTGTTTGAATCATTATATATATGTAATATTTTTAATTTAAATACTTGTTTTAATTATAATTATGGGAGAATTCGAGACTATCCAAGATCGAGCTTTCTAAAATTAAAAAATTTAATCTTGACAGAATATTCCCTGTGCTGATGCGAGATCTGGTTGATCCAACAGATAAAACATTGATCAATAAAATACATGACGCCAAGAAAGAATTTCGGAAAAATGAAGCATCTCATGTGTGGTTGACGGTTAAGATTATTTGTGACACTAAAAATATGGTTGCTACGATGAACGACAAACAAGCAGCGGTGATCATTAACTACCTTGACGATAGAAAATATATTTTAAAAAATCAAATTTATCGTACTATCAGATACAGACAATTGGAGTATTCATGATAAACGTGATCCTGTCCTTCATAACGAAAAATCTGCCAGACTGAGTAAAGGTTTCAAACCAGGGATGTTGACTGGTATTGATAAACTACATTACGAAAGATCTTATCCTGTAACAGCGGTTATTTATGGGATATATCCGCTCGAGAAACCCAACATTGATAATCTAAAGTCGATGAAATTCTCGAAGATATAGTGTGTGGCCGAAGGAATAATAGAACATTTCACTGTTTCGACTCGTGGGAAGGGGTTAACGGATAACCGACGTAATATAATAAATTCGTGGGCAGAAATAGTAAAAGACACCGTAGCATCGATCAAAGATGTTGCTGAACTAGGAAAGAAATTAAATTTCCTATAACAGTAAAAACGATAACGAGAGATCTTATACAAATCGAATTATAAATCAAAGGGAGCTTCAATCGAAATTGTTAATCATAATGCGCATGCGTGGACTAATGCAGTAACAGTATTTCAACGCACGAGGAAGGTTAAATTCTATAACGGTGATATGTTTGACTTTATTAACGAGATAAGTAAAGACGATCCTGTATCCGGGTGGTTGTTTAGTTCTGAAAATGAATCCGAACAGTTTGTAAGACCAAATGGTGATATTTATTGAACAGAATCCCTCCACGAGAAAATGAGAAAATATACCCCCTAACGAAAAATTACTCGGTGAATGTTTTACTGTTCCATCAGTTGCAGCTCATTTTGCTAGAGGGAGAAATTCCTGTAAACCAACTCGGTTTGATTTTGTTGATGATATAATATTAAGCTGTGTTAAATATGGTCACGGTGGACTGTGGAACCCTGAATACTCGCGTATAGATGTTATCTCGGTTGATATGGTTGCATGTTATCCGGAACGTTTTCTGGGATATGGAGAGTGTTCTGGGTATTTTAAAAGATTCGGTCACCCGACACACGAGATGACGCGAGTATCAATAAATGGACCATTACCTGATTTTGATATTAACGGATTTGCATGTATCGAATCATTCGAGTTTATAGGAAACCTTCATCCGATTTGTTATCTTTGGTTCGGTAGGCATTTTTTTTTTAGAAAAGTGGGCTCCAATAGTACTGTTACGATATATGCTTGATTGTTTAATGTTGCCGTTGATTGTCAGTGAAGCGATTATATCATACCGAATGCAGACCGAAGTTTGGTTACCACAACAAAAGAAATATTCTGATGAAGAAAATCCTGATAAAACCGACTTTAAAAATAAAATTGCAAAAGATCTGGACAGAAAAATAATAGGCAATTTTACCCAAGGAGGATCATATGATCATAAACGACATTGTACAAGATTAATCTTGGACGATGCTGAATTAAATTTTATAATCGCTGATCGATGTAAGTTATATTGATGGTGAATCACCGCAGTATACCCATTTAAGATCTTCGGTGCTCACGTACGTTTTTTATTAATCTGTTATCGATGATAAATAAAATTCCAGAGTTTGCTGTCAGAGTAGCTACCGATTCGTTTTATATCAGTAAAAAAATATTCAAGACTGCTAAACCAACTAAATATCATCTATAATGCATCATGGGGTGAATGGAAAATAAAATAGAAAATATACTCTGTATTCTAAATCAGCAGATGTTCCAATCAAAGAAATTTAACGTAGAAATAATCAGATATTAAAACCATCGACTGCACCATCAATATATGATCCCGTAGCTAGACACAAAACGATTTATCTCAATGGACCTGGAGGATCAGGAAAGACGACACGTGCCATTGAACTATTTCAGAATTCTGATATGATCGTTTTGACACCTACACACAGACTTGCGCGAGAAATTACCCAACGAGGAACGCAGTCATATACTTATCACATCTTTTTCCGATGGAGCGGAGACGCATGGACTCCTGATCGAATGGGAGATAAATACACTGCTGTAATAATGTGTGGCGATCATGGTCAGCCACCAGCTTTTGTTGGACCGTCTATTACGAAGAAATAACTGACGATCATAGAGCACTTGATTTAACATTGATGGAGTTTAAAAAATTAATCAGATTACAACCGAATAAAATTATATGTGAAGTAGTGCGTAATATAATTTCAGAAACCTCTTTGAACGACTTTTGGGATACGTGGAGACCAAATAATCTGATAGTTGCAAGTAGAAAGATAGTTCGTGACACACTTCAACAAAGATTATTTCTGCTACATAAAGAAAAATTCGCAGAGTTGCCGGTACCATTATGGTATCGCCCAGCAGATACGCGACGACATAATATGCTTGTTGACATACCAGGACAGACGGAGAAAAAAATCTCGTGTTGAATGATATTGTTTTAGTTGATGTCAATGCTGTTGATAGCGCGATTGGACGCTAGGACAATACATTCATCTCAAGGATTAACTATTTCTGATACAGTTGTGTGGATTGTGGATGATCATATCGAGTGGTCGAATTTAGTTTATCTTGCGGTGTCTCGCGTCAGGAAAATATCTCAGCTACGTAGGATTGCCATGGATGCGTCAGAAACCACTAGCAATGTTGACAATGATATAGTAAGAAAAAAATTAGATAGCTATAAATAATGTGATAACAAAAATAAACGCGACTTCGATCTTGACGTGCAATTTATCATAACATTGAAACAACAACAGGATAATCACTGTGCAAGCTGTAATTGTATAATGATGTGGCAATACTCGAATAAAATCCTAGACAATTTACCGTAGATAGAAAAGACAAGTCTTGGTCATACACGTGATAATGTGATGTTAACTTGTCTTGAATGTAATCGGCGTAGAGGTGCTAGTTACGTAAATGTGGTGGTAATTGTGTATCTTCCGGAATCACCTGTAATTGTTCACGTGTAAATCCACGTTGAGGGGCAGTTGAATCTAATCTGTAGATTGCAGGTCTACCTGTAGATCGTACCACACTGGATATCTTGTGTGTTGTAATACTCCAAATAGGATCTATCGATCTTTCTTTTCCTCCTTCAAGTTCACCTCGTTCGTACAAATACCTTACGATGACATTACCTAATATTGGCTACGGTGAAACATTATGCTGTATTGGTATATATTTCCTTGTAATCGCAATGATAATTTTCATGGCAGTTGTTCGAGCAATCTCATTGTTTAATGCAGCTATCACACTTGGTAATCTTGCAACCCATTCACGAGATCTTGTAATCTGAGTGAATTCCTTCGCGTATTGGTATCCAAATAATCGTTCAGCAAATGTTCTATTAATTCGTTCTTTGATCGCTTGATCACGATGCATTTCAGTATGTCCTCGTCGCATTTCAACATTATGTTGCTTCATTAATGATGGTACTGCACCAATAAATTCTTTTCCAGGACCGACTTGTAATAGTTGTGGCCATCGCAAGGGTCCTCGTCGATAAATTCGTTCGAAGGCAGATGCAACTTCAGTAGCTGTTTTAGATGATAATGGTTCTGCTTCTTATATCTACTTGCAACATCAACAACGGTTATTGCGTATTTAAATGTTACTCTACGTATATGATCATGAGGTAAAAACAGAATATCAGCCTGATGAACTTCATTAGGAACTTTAACATCAAAATGTGCGTACTTGATTCGTTTAGGCGGTGGTAGGTAAATTTGCCATATTGCTTGGCGTGTTAACCACGCTGCTGCGGTAGAACGTGTGACATTTGCTGCATTAGCGAGTTTATCGATTACTGCTCTACCTTTCCAGTATCCTCTTGGGCTATAATAAATTGATTCCATTATAATTAATTACCCAGCACATATTGCCAATTTGGTTTTCATCGCAGATTTTACTAACCAATTGACTAATCCTTCCTTGAGATTTTTATTTTTTATGGAATTCAATGCATGAATCAATTTCACATCTGCGATATGTCGTTGTTTTAGATCTTCACTTTTATAAGCTACATCATGAACGTGACACGCTTTATCGATTGCATTTACGGGATATTCACCGGATTTTGATTGATCTTGTTCATCAAGTCTGATATCAAGTCGAGTGCCAGGACCACAGCAATTTTATTCTTGAAGATGTTTCTTCCCGGATATTTAGCCCACGGAGTTCCTGGAAAAAATGTTGACATTAATATTGCAATGTCACCACCTTGTTTTTTTTATTGTAAAAAAGAAAATTTCTTAATGCCACATACGGAACATTTTCCACTGTATGCTATTCTTTTATTTTTTTTTGTTGTAACCGTAGATAAATCAGGTTTTTTTGTTGTTGCTGTTTTAGGGTTTAACGCCATTTTTCAGCACACGATAGGCTATACATGGCGGCCAGTATTATTGGTGGAGGAAGAACCCGGGGAAAACCCCTGGACAGAACCACCGACCCACGAGAAGCTACTGGTAAGCTTTCTCACATAACTACATTGGCCGAATCTTAGACTCGAACCCACGCAGACAGAGGTAAGACGGCAGTGATCCGTAACGGAAAGCGCTTTAGACCACTCAGCCACTCGGTTCCCCTACAGCTAAATCAATAGTTGGAGTTTTAACTTTACTGCGTAAACAATATAAATCCATGATGTAATATTATACCATGGATGTAATTGATTTTTCAGCGACACGAAAACGAGAACAGGTAAAACATCATCCAGCGTTACCAAATTCGATCAGAATGATACTAACAGGCCCGTCTGGATTTGGTAAAACACAATTATTACTTAATTTGATAATGAGATTGTTGAAAAAGAATAAATTGTATTTAGTTGCACCATCTGTAGATGATCAGAGATGTTACGAAGTACTTAAGGAATTTAATGAAAACGCACGATTGCTGAGCGGTGATGATAATATTGATTTTATAACCGACATTGATGAAGCACCATCTGTCGATGATCTTGATTGATTCGTTAATAATTTAGTTGTGTATGATGACGTAATACTAGATAAACAATCAAATTCGGCAAGAATAAAAATACTGACGTTATTTATGTAACTCAGCGGTATACACAAATTCCGAAAGTAATCAGAGATAATTGTAATATTTTAGCTGTATTTAATGGAATTGATACACACACGCTAAGAAATATTCATCAGACCTGGTTTAGCGGTGATATAAATATAAATAAATTCAGAAATTTCTTTTCACGTGTGCAAGCAACACCGTATGGTTTTATAACAATAAATCGGCATGATCCCAGGACAATATATCGTGTAGGTATCGATAAAATATTTGGCTGATTTGTAGCAGCAGAGAGAGAGAGAGAGAGAGAGAGAGAGAGAGAGAGAGAGAGAGAGAGAGACCCTCGCGTTAGATTGACAAAATAACGATATCCTCTATCTAAATTAAATAGATATATGAAAACTTGTACATGGCTGCGTCAAGGAAGCACAGATAAATGCAATAAAAATGTCACGGAGAATACTGTAAGAAACATAAATATATCCTATAAAAAAATCCACATGCTGGTCCTCGACATTGTGTTGGATGCAATGTTGGCGTTCGAGGACAATATCGGATTTGTAATGAATGTGGTCGGAGACAAATACAGAACTTTGATGGCGTATTACTGTCGTACGATCGAAGAAGGGGTTTTGATACCTATAAAAGAAACCCGAGGAAGAATATTATTTAAAGTTCAAAAAAAGTCTCAGATTGATCGTTTGTCTGAATTATTCATTTTGTTTGATTTATATACAAGATTTTTTATCCTCAGATCGACAGTTTAACACATGGAGAGAGCAGCAGAGAGGGTCGACAACAAGATTTGTTTGGGTCAATCTAGGTGTAGTCATTGATTAACTTCTATGTTAGTCACCATTAGTCGATTTGGTAATAAAAATGGGTGATGTTTCGATTTATTCTGCTCACCCTCTCTGCTGATATGTGTTATGTTGTCCGTGTAAGAGATGCCAAGGATGGTTCTGTAGCATCTGCTGCTCTTGATCCATCTTCGGTGCTTATGGATCCAATATATTTAAACTTGCTCACTGTTTCCAGTTCCTGTCCTCTGACTTTAATATTGGCTGAGATTTGTTTACCAGCATTTGTCATCAGCTTTGTCTTCTCAGTGCTTAACTCCATGTCAAATCTGAAAGATGTTTCATCCAGGTTCTTCGCTAAAGTGGCAAGGTCGTCTTCGTTGCCTGCCAGCCCATCAATGTCGTCTGCAAATTAGAGGTTGGTGATGTTACGCCTTCCAATGCTAACTATCCCACAGTGGTTTTCCAGGGCTTCGTTCTTGATGCACTCTAAGCAGATACTGAAAAGCGTGGGGTATAGGAAACAAACTAGTGCTCACCAGTGCTCTCAATAGTCTGATTTAGTTTTCAGACATATATTCTTGTCTCTCCAGATGGCTCTTTGCTTTGACATAGCTGCCGTTGTTTGTGCTACTCGTGACAAAATGTTTGCTCTTGATCCCTCTTCGGATTCTTATGGAACCAATATATTTGAACTGGCTCATTATTATCAGTCCCTGTCCTCTGACTTTAATCTTGGCTGAGATTTGTTTGCCATTATTTGTCATCAGCTTTGTCTTCTCAGGGCTTAACTCCATGTCAAATCTGGAAGATGTTTCATCTAGGTTCTTCATTAAGGTGGCAGGCTCTTCTTCGCTGCCTGCCAGCCCATCAGTGTCGTCTGCAAATGGGAGGTTGGCGATGTTACGCCCTGCAATGCTGACTTCCCACAGTGGTTTTTCAGGGCTTCGCTCATGATGCACTCTAAGTAGATGCTGAAATGCGAGGGAGACAGGAGACAAACTGGATGTACTCCAACTGTTGTCTGGAACCAGTCTCCCACATAACCTTGGGCAATTACTGCACTGGTAATCTTGGCGTATAGCTGCTTGATGGTATTGGTCAACTTTTGACCCATGTTTTACTTCTTCATCGTGGCCCACAATGCCTCAAGCCACACTCTATCAAAGGCCTTTTGGAAATCTATGAAAACGTGCTAGATGTCTTGTTGATGTTGCGAGTACTTTTCACGCAGATCTCCGCGACTGAATAATTGTTTTGTTGTGCTTCATCCACTCCGAAACCTAGCCTGTTCTTCAACGATTATTTATTCTGCTTGTGATTTCAGTCTGTTCAAGATGATCTTCAGCATCATATAGTGTCTCCATTAAAAAGAAACGAGGCTTGCCGAGTTACCTTCAATGAAAAAAAATATACAATGAGTGGTATATCATTGAAACATCGTGCATACTATACTTATATTTGATTTTTTGATTTATAGCACATACAGATACATATATTTGACCCTTAAACGGAGTTAAGATTGACTTCAGGCAGCTTTGTATTCTCACATACCTGCCGCTTGTCTCCGCTACAAAATGTAGTTATATTCTTGTTGTGGCTTTTCACACTCACCTTTGCATATTGATAAACTGACTATTTCCTTTTCTTTTTGAGTTTCTAATTATCTTGACATTGATTAAATCTATATAATAAACACTTATGATTTAAAAACAAAAGATGGTTTTAATGAAGAATGAGAGCATTACAAACACATGGTTAGATACGGTATTTGAGTGCAACTCAGCCTTTGACATACTGGCGCATGTGGAATATGACTTAAGCAAAATGATGAACCAACATATTAATTTAATAACAATAAAAATGTCTCAATCCGGCGCTTTTTGTGATATGATGTCAGTTTATCACTAGAAATACTATTTAGTTCAAATAGTGACGAAACAGTGCTAATATTCAATGTGTTGATTTCCATTGCATATTTTATTTCCATTGCATTCCATTTTCCATTGACTATGTTAGACAACCCGATTTGATTTCTCCATTTTCTCTGCGGTGCTCCGATTCAGTACTGAGCGGAAGTACAAAGCAACAACAACAACGTTGGTGACGACAGGTTTGAGGACGTAATATACATATGTGGATGCTAAAGCGTGGTTGATTTAGATGTGAATCAACCTTTTGAACGCGTTACAGTTGGTGTTAATATTAGCAAATTATGATATAATAATGCAATGTTAAGATAGTTTTTCAATATGGACAAAGAACATGTTTAACATTTTATATCAAGTTTGCGGCTTCATTTCATGGGGCTTCTGAATTTCTCCCCACTCCAAATCATTGGTTGTAAAGTACAAGCTTAAAAACCCAACAATGTTGCCAAAAATAAATAAAATTTCACCAGATGGTATATTTTGCTGACAATAAAGAAAAACATTTGCAATTCGCAACACTGGCAAAGTCCATTGCAATCCATGAATAAACCTTTTACACGTTATTTTTCATACTTTTAAGAAGAAACTTTATTTTCATCATACAATAAAATACATTTACAATTTCAGTGACACGCCATTATTGTCTTGTATTATTTATACTCAATCTCTCCCCCAAAATGATAACAAACTTTTTACTTTTTTACCCCACTTTAAGAAAGAAATTTTTAACTTTCGTGTATGAGCAAAATGCATGTATCTGAAATGGGAGCCACACAACGGCGATGTTATATCCAAATTCATGTTATAACTGAGTGTGCTATACTATAGCAGGGTCACACTGTATATTTTAAAAACTGATCAGAACATCGGGGAAACAATCATCAATGAATATCGTCTGACATTTTCACCATTCTTTGCAAATACCTTGAATCCAAAAGTATATAAATATGTTTTCAAACCTAGCTGTACAAATAATGCACGCATGATTGGACTAATAACAATGCAGAGTCCATAAATAACATTTAAAACTCTGTTGATTGGAAACCAGAAAACACAAAGCTAGTATGTAACGTAAATTTCTCAGCATGACACAGCTCCATTAATTTTCTTGGATTATAGAAGTGCTCTTTACAACAGTGTGAATTATCAATTATCAAAAGAAGAACACATTTACCACATACATGTCAGCATCTGGAGGTGCAAATCTAAAAAGCAAAAGAAAAATGTTTTCAATCTTCCTCAAAGACATTAATTTTAAGCAGAAATCCAAGTACATAAAATCACAAGATGGCAAATTCACTATAATTAATAATAGTAATAGAATGCATGAAAACCTGGTCAGCGAAAAAGGCATGCCAATGAGAGGGACAATAAATGCAAAACACTTACAAAACAAATGAATAATTAAATCATTTATGAGATATGCTTAAAATTGAAAAAAAATAAAGGATGAATAAATTGTTTATGATATATACTAATAATTTTATATAGTTTTATATTTTGCTTGATGCATTGAATTTATTTGCCTTCTCCTGGTATTGTGGTATTGCTGCTTATTGATAAATGTTTATAAATATTCATGTTACTGTATCCAAACATTCGCTATCAAAATGGGAGTTATTTCTCTTGGCAACTCTTTACCTCACTACGTTTCCTGTTACATAAAAAAATTGGTAAATATTCATTGTTTTTGTTGCTGTTGAAATGTAACAAATAGATATTCTGTAAAGTCAGAATTTGTTCTTAGAGAGTCTTGGAGTGTCATGTGGTGTTTAGTGAGACCCCCAGGAATACTGAAATCTTGAAGAAAATGAAGCTATCCAAACACTTTCTTCAATATTAATAATTTTTACTTTGTTTTATTAAAGAAACACTTCAACTTAATCCGATTTCAGCATCTTCAGCTTTCATTGCATTCCATGCAAGTGAAATGTAGACCAGCAGAACTGAAAACAGGTCTGTTAGTGGGTGTAAAAATGTGAATTTATTAGAAAAGACATCAGAGTAAGTAAAGGCTGACTAAAACATTATTTTAATTTGTTGAAAAGCATCAATATGTGCTGTAAAGTGTGTGAGATATTCCTGATTATGTTGTTATTTCAATGTTTGTAGTCATAAGAACATGCTATTCAGCACCATTATTTAGACAGTAAGATGTTGACCACCAAAACATAAATATAAGGGTTGATGTCTTACATTGTAGGATGAACTATCTACTGTAAATAAGGTGTACTATCATGCTGATTTAAAGCTGTACTTTACCGTACTTAGGTTAACTGCACACTCTGGTTAACTGCACAGTATCGTGATGGGTCCGAGGCTGTGCAGTTTACCGGAGTCGACTGTATCTACTGTAAATAAGGTATAGTATCAGTTCATAATAATGCCTCTTCTGAGACTTATCACATATTTTATATTCATTCCAGATTAATTCCTGGTGAGTGTCTACCACTAACCGTCAGATTCTCGTGTGCTTTTCATAATCAACTAGGCTACCACACTGGTAACACAATGATTTTATTCATATCATCATCATCATCATCATCATTATCATCATCCATTTTGATTATCCGGGCTTTTTATTAATCCTCTAACGAGGGTAGGCCTGTCTGTTTCGTCGTGAGAGTATTCAACGCTTTCTTCCAGGCTTTACGGTCCTGTGGATTGATTCCGCTCAGCCCCAATGTCTTTCTGTCTCTTTTTTGTCAACTCTTCCCTTGTTAGCTTAGGTCTGCCTGGAGCTCGACTTCCAGTAACTTTGAAGGAACGGACCTTGGATATCCACCCTTTACTATGCTCAACATGGCCCAGCCATCGCATCCTATTTGATTGGATAATGTCAGAAATGTTTCTGATGTTGAGCTGGGTGAGGAGAGACTCAAAAGGGACAGTTGCCTCGGGATTTACATGGCAGATCCATCGTATCATGGCTTTATCATTGCGATGTATCTTCCTGAGAGTTGTAGCAGTAGCAGCCCAGGTTTCAGAGCCGTTTAACAGCACAGGTCTGATGTAAGTTGAGTAAAGACGACCCCTTGTAATGTGCGCAAATGCCTATTCGTAAGATTGGGAGAAGCTCTCTAAACTTTTTCCAAGCAGACTTGCAACGCGTTGTTGATACCAATTCACATCCTCCTCCGGCTGATATGGTGTCTCCTACGGCTACGACATCAAGCTTTTCTTCACCTACAGTTACTTCTGTCACAGGCCTTCCATCAATAGGTTGATCGAGTCCACTACATCTGGGACACTTGTAGCTTGGATCAGGTTTGAGAGGTCCATTGATTCCACTACATTTCTTGTGAACCCAATGTGAACAGCTGATGCAAAAAATTGAGTTTCTACCTGCGCCTTTTAGGCAGACGGCATATGGATACATTCCTGTGCTTTTCAGTGTTTCCCTATTCAGGCCAGAAATCAATACCTTGGATTTACCCATGTTGACCTTGAGACCTTTTTTTTCCATGCCCTTATTCCATTTTGTCACACGTTCAACCAGAGCCTCGAGTGTGGAGTCAATGACCACTAGATCATCAGCATACAGGAGCTCATATGGACAGCTTGTTCTAAAGTCAATTGACAGCGCTTCTAGAACAAAGATAAACAATAACGGGCTCAATACCGATCCTTGATGAACACCAACATTGACATTGAACTCGTCACTGTAGCCATCACCAACACGAACACAGCTTCTAGCTTTAGAGTACATGGACTGTACAGTTTTAACAAGCCATTCTTCAACGCCTAATTTACGCATCGCCCACCATATGACATTCCTTGGAACTCGGTCGAACGCCTTCTCAAGGTCTATGAAGGCCATGTATAAGGGCTCGTTAACTGCGATGTGTTTTTCTTGCATCTGTCGCAAGATGTATATGGCATCAACAGTTCCTCTTCCTGGCATGAAATCGAACTGCATGTCACCGATGTGTGCTTGTTGTCTGATCAATTGCTCTATAACTCTCTCAAAGACTTTCATTATCTGGTCCATCATCTTTAGGCCTCTGTAGTTGCTCCTGTCCAGTGCGTCGCCTTTGCCCATGTATAGACTATGTAGCTTTCCTCCCACTGTGTTGGAATATGTCCATCACGAATGATAGCTTCAACGAGATCACGTATGAGTGCTGCACCACTCATGCCAGTAGGCTTCAACATCTCTTCTACTATGCCAGATGGGCCTGCAGCTTTACCCGTCACCATCTTGCTGATTGCTTTTTCAATCATCACAGTAGTGATTGGAATACTTGGGCCCTCAACAGGAGGCTCATCCGTGAGTTCATTCGGGTTCCATGGGAATTCAACATTCAGCAGCCAATCATTGTGCTGTTTTCAAGCATTTTCTCTGGATTCCTCATCCAGGCAGAGCTCACCCTCGTCATTCCTGATCCTGATTGGTTTCTTACCGATTACATCTAGATTATCTCGGCGCATCTGCTTGGCCAACATGTAGATGCGTTGTGATTTCGGGTCAATGTTTTGTAGGACCTGTTTTTCTGCTTCCCATTTGGCATGATGAATAGTTTGCTTTGTGAAATGCTTGGCGGCACATTAGTCTTCCCTACTGCCCCCATTCTTCCATGCCTTAAAACATCGCCTCTTTTCATGAACCGCATGATACACGACGTCAGTCCACCACCAGGTTTCCTTTCACCACTGATGCTTGTTTGACAAACCACATACTTCGGTTGCAGCCTCAAGCAGACCATTTTTCAGAGCTGTCCACAGTTCCTCCACATTATTCGCTTTGTTACCCTCGGTCTTCGAGATGTAGGACTCAATAAACTTGTCTCTCAAAGCTGGTTCTTTAAATTTCCACAGTCTTATGCGTGGTGTGAACTTGCGCTTACATTTATGCAATAATGGAACATTCAGGTCACATACAGCTAGTTTGTGTTGTAAGGCACATTCCTCATTGAGTATGACCTTCACGTTTGTTACATATTTTCTGAACCTACGACGGTAAAGCATGTAATCAATCTGTGTGCAGATATCTCCGGATTGGTATGTAACCAGGTGTCTGCTGCGCTTCTGGAATTATGAGTTTCCTATCACTAAGTCATTTTTGACAGCAAATTCCAGCACCCGTTCACCATCTGAATTGCGCTGTCCATAGGCGTGACCTCCATGCCATTCCTCATATTCGTCAGGATTGCTACCTATATGCCCATTCCAATCCCCACATACAAAGAGTTCCTCCGAGGCGGGGATATTTGTGACCAGGCTCTGCAGCAGCTCATAGAATCTGTCCTTCTCATCTTTGCTAAGGCCAACCTGTGGTGCATAAATGCTCACGATGGCGAACACCTTCTTTCCGACAACAATCCGTACCATAAGGATCCTATCTGAAGTATGTGTCACCTCGAACACCTTATCCACCCATCTCTCTGGAAGCATTACTCCAACACCACCTGTACCTTTATTGTTTCCGGACCATATAAACTTGCACTGGGAATTCTTTCCTGTACATATAAGTAATGTAAATAGAAAATTTTTAATAAATTTTTTATGTTGGGAGGATTTATGGATGTAATCAGAAGTAAAGTTGAAATGTGTGTTTTTCATGCATTAAGTTCAGTACTATGATGATTATTTAAAAAATTGTGAAGGTGCACCCTAAAAAATAATAAAATGTTCTTGGTTAGTTATAGTGTGCTGTGGTCTTTACTCATCAAGTTTCCTATGACCCTTCCCATTCCATTTTTGACATTTGAACGTTAAGGTGTATAGCCAGAGTCAATGAGTACCTTATAAATGATGTGGATAACCAATGGAACAATTGGCCTTACAACAATCTGCAGAAAGACAATGTGCCATATTAATAACGATAAAAATGACAATCTTCTCCAAAGTTTTTTTTTATTCACTGCCATTGTTATGAAGTTTATTATGCTATAATCCTGTCAGACTCCATTCACTTTTTCTTTCTTATGCAATAACTGGTTGCTTCTGTTACCACCACTTGCACTGGGACAGGGAAGCCTATTTATTTTCTAGTCAAAAGGTCAGAAGTCAAGGTCACTGTGACAGAAAGAAAATGAATTTCATGACCATGCACATTCATCTAAGTTTGGTTTACACACAATAACATTAGTTCTGCATCACATACCTGTACCAGTCATTGAAGATATCTTGAACTTTGGGTAAGGAATAAGCTTTCAATTTTGGGATTGAAAGGTAAAAAATGAGGGTAACTTTAACTTCAGGAAGAAAAATGTATTATGTGTAACTGAAATTCTTAATGATGAAACTTCTTTCAATTGCTTTATTCCAAATAATTTGGGAGGCAAAGGCTCAAAACAATACATATTTAATTAATTAAAAGCTGATTTTAACTCACGCAGCATCTTGATGATAATTGATTTAAATGATACTGTAAGTCATATACTGGGAGTCAGAGATTCTTTAAATTAGCCAAGACAGAATGGGAGAAGATACAATAACTTCAATATCTTTTCTTTATTATTTAAAACATTTACTGTCCATTTCAAAATCACAATTATTTTCCCATGAATAGCCTCATCCCCTCAGTGGCCAGCTGACCAAAATCTAGGCCAGTTTTAGTACATGTACATTTAACATATTAACAGCTATAGTCGTGTGCTACTGATGACAGTATCATAGTAAATTGTTAAGTGGAAATCCGATATGTAATGAGGACTACCATTTTTTTTAATGTGTTATTTGTGTTTTCTAACGAGATGTACATAAATATTAGAACATGTTACCCATTCTTGAATTCATGGATTTATTATATACATGTACAGTATTTAATGGAATATGGATTGTCCTACACAAATAGATGTCAATATACAAGTGTTTTTTTTAAGTGAAATATGTTGTCTTCATTTAATTAAAGGCATGTATTTTTTGCACCCGCTTTTATTAACCCTGCCATTTGTTTTAGGTCTATGCATAATTTTCTTCGGCTAACTGACTTGTTTTGTTATAACATGACTGACAAATGTTCGGCTGACTTGTTTTGTTATAACATGACTGACAAATGTTCGGCTAACTGACTTGTTTTGTTATAACATGACTGACAAATGTTCGGCTGACTTGTTTTGTTATAACATGACTGACAAATGTTCGGCTAACTGACTTGTTTTGTTATAACATGACTGACAAATGTTCAGGTTCTGTGGACCTTACTCACCATGTTACCACCACTCTGTGTGTGTGCAAGTGATTGTTTCTTTTTTAAGGTTTTGCTCCACTAAAACAATATTTTTGTAAGAACACATCTTAATTTTGACATTTATTTGCAGATACATGTACATTTTGTTCATATTTTGCCACATTTGAAATATGTAAATATTTGGAAGCATGATAGGCGAAAGAGTTTGTCAGTTGCTGTTATTACCTTATTGACATACCTGAAACCATTTTCATAAAAAAAAAATTATAATGAATACGGTATATACTCGCGTATAAGCCCGTTCGCGTATAAGCCGACCCCCCCCAAACTGAATTGGTAAAAGTGGTATAAAGTGCATGACCCGCGTATAAGCCGACTCATAATTTTTATATAAACGGTACATCACAAGATGCACAAAGTGAGTTCTGAATACGTTTATTTAGGTAAATCACATTATTAAATAAAATAAAAGAAAGAAATCTAGTTTATATGTTGAAATAAAAACAATTCTGAAGTGTTAAGTCTTAATGGAAATTTAATTAATCCTCATTCTAAAATCATGAATTATAAAAGTTCGATGACTTTTAGAATCCTTCAAAATCAGGCTCTGTATCAGACTCGCCAAACATTTCACGAAACTCGGCTTCTGTTACGGGCGTGCTTTCATCATATACGTTGTCCCCCCGTACTTGCTTGTCGTTCACAACAAATTCGCGTGCAGCAGCACAGTTGTTAGTTGCTTCTGCATATTCAATAACTTTAAGTTTGAATGCTGCATCATAAGCAGAACGCTTTCTTTTACTTCCAACACTATTCATTTTATCCGATTGAATTGAATAAAAACTTCTAGAGAAATTAAACTGAAATAATTTCTTTCAGTAGTAGTATACTATTTATATACCTTATCCTGTAATTATTTCTATGTTAGGTTGGTTTTCAATTTGTATTTGATAATTATTTATCATTGTTATTTGTGTTGTGTTTTTTAAACTACGGGTAGTGTGATTCAATTGATCAAACTATGATTGGTTTCAGTGTGGACATTATTCAAGTATTGTGACAGTTTATAACTTTGAGCATAAACCATGTCCACTACCATATCTCATTAAACAATACATCTGAGAGTTGGCATCTTTTAGTTAAGTCATTGGCATTGTGCAACAAAACAAACCTTTAAGTTTTATCCTTGAGGCATTTACCACCGATTAAGCATATGGTAGCTATTGTACAACAATCTTCTGCTAACAAACCACTTTGCTTTACAAACAACTACAATAGTTGTATATAGACTGTGGCTCCCGATTACTTCTAAAACACCTGTCAAAGAAATCCAACAAATTATATTGTTTTACAATTATTCACGCTGTCTCGTATATTGCACTGTTATTTACCGTTCCTAAGCATGCGAGCAACAAGCCCCTATGGAGCCTCTCGCTATTGTTTCTTGAAGACTGTCATACATGAATTTCTACTCTTGATCAAATGTTTGTCGTAAATACCTTCAGTATCGTAATTCTTTTATTTCATTTTACGTAGATTCTTTTCATATTTACACTGAAATAGTCTAGCATGCATTTCTACGAAACCGTAGAGTTGAATTATTACTGATTAGCTGAGGGTTAAATACTTGACCAGAGATTATTAATATGGCGGTTCTTTTGGAAAATACACATATTTCCATAGTTCAAATAACACGTATGGCTGTATACCTTCAGTATCGTAATTCTTTTATTTTTTTACGTAGATTCTTTTCATATTTACACTGAAATAACTAGCATGCATTTCTACGAAACCATAGAGTTTAATGATTACTGATTAGCTGAAGGTTCAATACTTGAATAGAGATTACTAATATGGCGGTTCTTTTGGAAAATACACGTATTTGTGTGGTTCAAATAACACGTATGGCTGTATTTTCTGGTGGATGGACATCTGTCAAATAGATGTCAAGTACGTTAAAACAAGTTTTTCATTCATTATCCTACCACTTATGTTAGAAAAAAATATTTGTTTTATTTCACGACAGGACAAATCTTATCAGCCATGTGGCATCATTAGGCATATGATCTCATATTCGGCGATCAACGGAAACAATAAATATTGGAAATCGAGGAGGAAAAAGCATTATAAATTTCAGATTTGGAACTTGACCCGCAGATAAGCCGACCCTCCTTCTTCCAGGCCTTATTTTTGTCATAAATTTCTCGGCTTATATGCGAGTATATACGGTAGTATATGTTTTGGTGGAATTTTATGTATTAGATGCAATAGTTCAGACATTATTTTAAATAAATATTTTGTGTGTTTAGCATTCAGTAATGATTGAAAAGTTAAAACACAAACACTATGATATTTGTCTCCAAATTTTAATAACTCATGACCTGAAACAGCCTACGAATTGTAATTTCAGTTAAGTGTGAAAATCAATGGATTCCAGCGACCACAGCTTAAAGTTTTTTTTGTAAACTTAGCTTTTAAAAATCTAGATGACAATTATGATACTAATTATGTCTTTGTCTTTGGGAAAAAGTTTTATCATACTAATAAAATTAAGTAAAATCTGTCGCATATATGCTATGTTTTTACAATAGCACATAAACCTGTTCATTGAAACAGTCAACTAACAAGGTGAGGGATATTGGGTCCTATTATGCCAGTTGATTGTCTGCCAGTCCCTCTTTGTATTGTTTGTCTGTCTGTATTTCTGTCTGTCTTCGTGTTAACTAACTGCAAAGAAGATTACCAGATGTAAATATATTTGGTGACTTGTTTTAAATTCCTGCTTACTTTTGGGGGTCAAAACAGTCTTGAGTATAAACAGATTATTTTCAGAACAGGATGACAGAAAGGATGGTTTCATGTTGAATTTCTTTGGTATTTCTAAAATTGAAAAATTAATATTAGAACTTGTTTGATTTTTTTACAGGTTTGATTCCAACATCATTTTCACCAGAAACAACCAAGTACATTTCATAAGTGTCACAAACATGTAGCTTTGAATAAGATTATGTCATTTTTGGGACGAGAAGGACAAATCTCCCTCCGCCCCCGCAAAAGAATGGTTTCTTCCAATTCCAGCACCACAAGTTTCCCAGCCAATGATGTTGCTGCCAATGACATTTCAATTCCTCCAGCAGAGGGTTAGTATATCAAATACTGATTTATTGTGAGATGTCTCATTTATCATGTGATATCATGTTGACCAATGTCATGTTATCATATATACCGGTAGTATTTGCAAAACTTCTAATGATGTCCAAACAGTGTCAGTGGAAATTAAGTTTTTCATGTTATCCAATTAAAAAATATTTAAAATTATTCTCCATTATTCACAAAATTTATAATTCTGAGTGAATAATTAAAAATGGCGCATTCATTTTTCAACTTATTTTTTAGCATTAGATACATAATGGACACCTATTTAAAGTATTAGATATAAAATGCTATGGGAACTACAGTGCTTTTGTTTGTTTATTTATTTGGCATACCATTTATAGCGATCCAGGTGCATCATGTTATTATATTGTAATTTGGAGTATGTGTACCAGTATTTGTTTATAGTACTCCATTTTATGGATCTCTTAGATTTTATTGATTACTTGTTGATTATTGGTGGGGGGGGGAAGGGTTGGTGCTGGGGAGATATCTCAGTCTTCAGACTGAACAATTAACTAATTAGGAGCAAGCATTATGGAGTGAATTGTTAGTGAGACTTCATGATGTCATTGTTTACTTTTGGTGAATTCAGGTCAGAGCTGCATGAGTGTCCCTGGAGCTCAGTAGTCCCTATTAACATCTAGTTGTGTAAATTGTTTGTGTGACTCCAGGTTCAGTATTTATGATTAGAGGCTGGTTGAGTACATAATTGAAGAAACAAGAAGGGACTGTTCCATCATTGGCAGGTGCTGTTTATTGTTTCTATGGTGGTAAATTTGGAGTAGAATTACAGGCAAAATGTGGCTTAAAATCATTATTTGACTGGCCTAAGTTGTTGTAGTAAAAATAGTTCCTTGGATTAGGTGGTTGAGTTGTATAGTTTCACATTGTGAAATACTGGTGATATGTTACAGAAAGTTAATTATGAGTTTTGTATATGACAAGAATTGGAAAGCTGTGAGATCTGTGGTCATGTATCAATTAGAGTAAAATTATTTATAGTTTGGATGTGTTGGTATTTCCAGTTTACAACAGTAGTTGTATGGGAGTCTTTGGAATCAGGAAAAGCATTCGGATTCATGCCAGAGTTTGAAATCGCTCAGTCAAGAAGCTCCTTTGCCTTGTTACAATATAATAAATGGATTGCATGAATTGTAACATTATCTGACAGTGTCCAGAATTAAATATACCTGATGTATTTATTCACTGATTCATTAAAGAAAGCTTTATCAATTTTTAGGCTCTTCATTTAAAGAAAAACAGGAGCAGCTGCAGTTTTCAAGTGAATCCACACAAATGTCACATAACACTTTAAAGGGAGAAGTACAGTCAGTGCTCCTAAGTGAGGCTTCACCTTCTGCATTAGAGAGTGGGGAGACTTTCACAGAAAAGACTTGTGATACTGAACCATTGCTGGACAGGGGTAGTCAAGAGGGTGCTGATGAAATATACATGATCGAAGAAAGAGAAGAGACGTTTTTCAGTATATTGTTACAGATTTTTTTACCATATATTATAGCTGGCTTTGGGACAGTTGGGGCAGGCCTTGTACTGGATGCTGTTCAGGTACTGTGGCCTATGTCTGAAATCTGTCTGCATCAATATAAGTCACTTTTACTTTTGAACTCAGTCTATGTTATTGAAATCAAAAGTAATGATAAAAGTCAGTGGTTGGATTAGAGTATGATCAAAGTTATTCTAGATTGACTACAGGAACATATTCAAGAAATTCTTCAGACCCTTGAGACCCATGTGTATGCTCTAACCATTAGGCCACCAGAGTGGTGACACCTATGTGGTGTTTCTGGTTTGGTGTAAGGTGGATGCATATCTTGAAAATCTGAATATTCAAATTGAAACCAGAGATTATTAAACAAAGAAGAAATTTGGAAGTAAAACATTATGTACGAAAATTTACATTATAATTTCAAAATTTAGTTAGCTTGGAATTAATTCTCATTTTCCAGGCATACATAAGCAAGTTTATGAAGTAATTCATTTCCAGTGATTATCTTTTTCCAAAAATTTGAATCATAGCAATTAAGATGAATGATCCACTTTACGAAGTAAAATTTATTTCAGAAATATCAGTCACACTGGTCCGACAGACATGCACAGTTAAACATCTGATACACAGGTCAGACAGACATGCACAGTTAAACATCTGATACATGGATCAACCAGATATACACGGTTTAACTTCTGATACACAGGTTGACCAGACATTCATATTTTAACTTCTGGCACACAGGTTGACCAGACATGCAGTTTAACTTCTGATACACAGGTCAACTAAGTATGCACAATTTAACTTTTGGCACACAGCTTGACCAGACATAACTTCTGCCACCCAGGTCAGACAGATATGTACATTTTAACTTGTGGCACACATGCTGACCAGAAATTCAGTTTAACGTCTAACAAACAGGTCAACCAGACATGTAGTGATTGTACTAGATTGTGATTGATGATCAAACACCCTCACAGATGCTCTGATCTTTGATCGTAACATAATTATTTTGCTTCTATATTGTCACATGTCATTGTGATAGCATTAAATCTTTACATGTAAGGACTGTAATGTCACTTGATGAAATGCAAACCATTATCTGTTGCCACCAAACATCCATACTACTTATATTTCTTTCATATGAGTTATTGCAAGTAAAATAATTCTAGTTTGAAGATAATCATGTTGAAAATAGATTATTTTGGTTTAAACCAGTTATGTTTGTAGAATATTGCCATGGTGATAAAACTAGCTGAAATGAAATAGTGAAAGGATCTTTTGGCTTTAGCTTTTTTAAAATCCTTGGTTGAGGGCTGGGTTATATAGTAATGTTTGTTCCCATCCAGAAGTCATCCTGTCTAGCATACAAGTTTTTTGGTCCAACTAGACTTCAATTTTTAATATATTGCATTCAAACTTGGTAGAAGCTATAATTATCGCTTAAAGATGTGCATATCAATAAATTACTTTGATCTCTTAAATGATTATGAATGTTTTTGAATCTCAAAACGTTTCCATATAGTTTCCAATCAGCTGATTATAGTTGCAACACGTTACAGTCAAGTGTAGCCATTTTGAGATATCCCCTTGTCTATCATGACCAGTTTGCATATTTTGTACAATTATACAGTATTTTAAAAAGATTAAGTCAGGAAAAAATGAGAGAGGTAATTTTTGGAAAATTCTCATAATTTGAAAATTTGGAAACTTCTCATAAGCAGAAAAATTTTATGCACGGATTTAAGAACCCAAATTTTGATTATGAAATCCAAAACTTTCATTTTTCAAACAACGTAATTTGCTCAGGATATATTTTTTAACACTCGGGCCTATTGGTAAATTATGAACTTGTTAGATAATCAAGTTATATCCACTGTGGTTCTTTATACTGGTATAATTCTGTACATAAAATTTTGATATATTAACTGGTAAAAAGTAGTTTTTTTTAATAAATTCAGTTTCTGACAAGATCTTATAAAAGTGACTAGTCTTACAGATTTAGCTTTATTTATTCATAAACAAGCAGAGCATGTCATCATTCATCAATCTTTTTTCAAAAGTTTGCTATCACTACTCCTAAACTACTTGGAGGATTGCCATATAACTTAACATGAATATTTATCCCAGGATCTGGATGGTTGTAAATGAAAATAGTGCAATGCAGAATGGGTGATTTCACTTAAAGACTTCTTATGATGTCTAGTTGGTTTTAAATGAACATGGTGCTAAGGTGACATCAAATAATAGCCATCCTGGCGTCATCTTGAGAATCTCATCACTAAAAATAATCAGAGATGATTTCAACACTCAGCAGTTAAAAAAATAGAAATGGTTTTATCTTACATTTCCGGAAATTCTTTTCAACCAGTAAGAGGATCTGTTCTATCAAGGGACTCTTTTAATATGTCTAATGTGTTTACTAGTGTCTCAATTTTTTTCAGTCATGAAGTCATTGCTACTTTTAAAAGCTATTGTCTATTCAAAGATTTTAGAGAAACTGTTGTGCAACATTACATTGATGGTAAACTTTCCAACCAAATATATACTGACTTTTAAAAGTATTATTTTTTATCCATCGTACAGTTTGGGTCATTTGTTAGTCACTGTAAATTTCTTCAAGGGGATAGGAAAATAGGAAAAACACGTACCTTGCCAAAAGTTATGGCTTTGCAATAAATCTTATAAAAATGTATAATTAACTTGATTTTACTTGGTACATATTATGAAGTTGTACATATATGAATTTGTTTTAAATCAAAACTTTATACCTTTTAGGTTACTATATCTTTATGCCAGAGGGGAATTAAAGCAACACAGAAATCTGGCCCATGAACAGTAATTACATTAAAAAAAGTAGTGTTTGCAGCCCTCAAGTCTTCTTAGAAAATGCAATCTGACCCTTTGCCATAAAATGTTGTGCACCCCTGCTGTATGCACAGTAGTCTTTCAATTATTTTGTTTAGTGGAGCTATAGAATTATAATATAGGCTTGGTTACCTTATATTGGGGTACATTATATTGAAAAATATAATTTAGCAAGTATGCGATCCCTGGCAGAGAAATCTACCTGTTTTGCTAACAGTAGTTTTCCTATATAAGACATGTCATCTCTGTCATGGTGTCCAATGCTAGGAGCTACTTTTAAAAGAAAACCTTGATGTCTTCTGCTGTGCCTGACAAAGTTGTCATAAAATACAACAGCAACAGATATATAAAAAAATAATTCACTCATGAAGCAACTTAAGGCTCTCTAGCTTTGAGAACACCATACAAAAATGAATGAACTTGCACACACACACACACACACACACACACACACACACACACACACACACACACAATCAAGCAATCAGATAGAGCTCCTGACATAGAGAAATCACTGTGTACACCAAGTGAGACTCTCTTAAGTGCTATTGCAAAGCTAGCAAGGATCAGAAATGGTTTCTTCTTTGTTGAACACCAACATTCTGCCCCAGTTGAATCAGATATAATGATGTGATTGCAAATGATACCTCATGCACTTACCAACTCTAGTGGTTCATTCATCAGTCCATTAGCTGTTCCCCAAAAAGATCTTTTTAAATATGTTACCCCATCATGATACTATAGAACTACTACTGCCTCGCATATCCAGCTCTCCTGATGCAAATTTTAGCTAAAGGGGCTAAGAGTTGTCTGTCGACCTATGTGGCAATCAGGTAAAGTGATCTCCATTTAGATATAAGACTTGGCGGCAAAGCCTAAAAATAACTCAGTTACTACTTCTGCTTGTAAACTCTCATAATTAGAGACCTAGAAAAAGCCAGAATCTACATGGAAGATGTACAACTACAAGTTTGGAGAAAATTTTCTATGGAAAGTCTAATCACTCAATACATTGTATTTCTAACTTTTGCTCTTTCTATCATGACTGTGTTCTGCCTTTACAAATTGCTAACACTTTGTCATCGTCACACATTTAGGTACTTTACACTGCCAAAATGCCCACTGCGGAACCTATCATGGGTATTAAACTGGTTGGACCCTTTGAACCAATATCAGGAACATCTCTGGAGCTTCTTTTCCTACAAGACCTGCTTCATCATGGCATTTTTGATGGCAGGCAGAATTTACAAAATACATGCGGGGCCCCGAGTGGCTGAGTGGTCTAAAGCACTCTCCATTACGGATTAATGCCATCTCACCTCTGTGTGCATGGGTTCGAGTCTATGATTCGGCTAATGTAGTTATGTGAGAAAGCTTGCCAGTAGCTTCTCGTGGGTTGGTGGTTTTTCCTGGGTTCTTCCTCCACCAATAATACTGGCCGCCATGTATAGCCTATCGTATTCTTTAAAAATGGCGTTAAACCCTAGTACAACAACAACAAAATACATGCCCTGTCAGTAGACCCAAATTATATGCAAGTTCCAACAAGACAGGTCAGTCTTGTTCATGACAGCATTCTTTTACAATGCCAAGAATAGTCTCCATTCCCTGGGTAATCAACTCTTGTCAGGAAACCACTGTATCGTTTGCGCACATCAGCTGAAAGCCACCAGCAAGACTCAGTCTGGGCTTTCATGTGGTAATAGAACAGAACCATTCCGTCCAGGGAGATCAGGGCTCTTTCTGCTTCCCAAAAAGGGACAGGAGGATATGTCAGAGCAGATTATCTTGTCCTGGATTAAGGGGGTTACTTTTATCTCCATGATCAGTCATCCCAGAGGGTCAAATTTGATCTGGTAGGACCTATATCCACAGCTCGACAGATTACCCTTCCAGATCGATCAACACTGCTTCATGACTTCCACTGGATTTGCAGGGGTAGGGAATATTTCCTTCTTGAAGCAGTGCCCGACATATCTTGTTTCCCCCCCCCCCCCCCTTTCAGGTTACTTAGAAGCTGTCTCACATACCTTAGGGGACTGGATGTAACATATCTGCGGTAAGTGGATGTACCTCCCTCCTTTTCTTACAGTTCTCCAAAGGTATTATGATTGGTTAACATATTTGTAGAAGAAACCAATTTTTGCTAGTAAAATGTTTCTTTGAGAAAGCTTACCCAATCATAATACACATACAGCCTCTACACAGTTACATATATAGAGCGTGTGCCTTCCATTATCTGTAGCAGGTATCTTTAGGCTTTCCACCAAGTATTATACCAAATGGGAGCTCACTTTGTCTGACTGCCACGTAGATTGGCAAACAACTTTGAGCTCCTTTTAGCTAAAAGTAGTACCTGGAATTGCTGGATTGCATGGTAGTAGTAAGTAATTATCCTAAGGTATTATAATTACATGTAGGTAAGTGTTCTCAAGGAAAAATTGGTTTCCATGTACCATATCAGTGCACTAGTGATAGCAACAATTGGCATATTTTCAGGACAGAAAATATAGATTTCCATGAAAGTCATGAATTAGAATTTCCTGATGTCACTACTTCATTGGAACTGTACTTAGTAAGCATCTTGTACTGCACTGTATTGTGCCATTGTCTACTATAGAATATTTTCCAAATTAGAACTAATGAAAGTTAAAACATACTCATATAAAAAAATGAATTATTTACTGTCAATTTCATATGACATTCATCGATTAAATGTGAGAATACATTAATAATATCAAATGATTTTATGTTTCTCTTTTTCTCTTGTATAGAACTTGTGTACTTTGGATCAACAGGTTACCCCGTTGCTCTTGCTAACTTATGTTAATGGCCAGTTTGGAAAAACAAAAGCACATGGCTTGAGATGCTCATTGTGCAATACTTCCAACACAGAACAATTATAACTTTTTTCTTGACATTTATTTCTTTTCTAAGAGCTGCAAACATGTATATAGATTCTGCTTATATAATTATTCAGATTTTTATAAAAGAGTAGAAAACCTGATGACCTTTGTATTGTGAGAAGCAATAATTATGCCTGATGAATACTGTGTTTTGAATCTTCTAACTAAATGGCAAGGGTGCAGGATTATTTTAATTTAGTTGGAAAATGTTGGGTGTGAGAAATAATCTTGGTCATTGTTTGTACCAAGAAAAAATTCCAGCTATGCCTCTTGGGGAGACAAATAATATACCCCCTACACTGGGATATTGTCTCTGTCCAAACCTCAAAATATTTTCTAGTAATATCCAACAGTTCTATACTGAAATGCATTATAATGAGGGAGCACTTAATACAGGTAAGTGAAATTAAATTAATGCAAATGTGTTGGTACTAGTGATTTTCAATAACACAACTTCCTTCATTTAAATACGTGTACACTATAGTAAACAAATGTGTTGTCTAATATATTTATACACTATCTGTTGATTACGTTTTCAGGTGTGCAGATAATTACAGGAAAACTGATCATTTTTTTTAAATATACCTAAAGTTTACTGTATTCAGTCAAAAGTAGTTCCCTAAACACAAAGTAGACAAATAGAAATTGTAACTTTTGTGAATTTTTTATGTATAAGAAATCAGAGAGTGAAAATAAATTATAGGCAATACAGCATTTATTCAATTAACTTTTGTCCTTGTAAATTTGATTATGATGTACTGTTCATTTTTTTCAGCACTGGCCAGTATATAGAACAATACCAGAAATTTTTATAATGGTACCTTCACTTTTGGGACTTAAGGGGAATTTAGAAATGACACTTGCTTCTAGGTTATCAACACAGGTAAGAACAGAAAAAAAAGGAAAAAAGTAATGGTAGTTTTTGTTTAGTTCTTTGAAATATCCTTTGGCTTTTTTAATAAACCAAGACATTGCATAGAAAAAGTGAACAGTTTTAGCTGCAGTTAATGCATTTAACAAAGTCTTCATGGCAAGAAAGTTAAATATCTAAATGACTGCCTAAATCAATTTGTACTCTCTAAAAAATTGCTTTATAAGTTGCAGAAATAATATGCAACAACAAATGCAAGTTTTTAATTTCTAATGGAAAATGTAACTTTTGTTTACTTTCTTTCATTTGGATGTACAGGCATCTGTAATTTATGTTAAGAGCAACATCACAAAGTTACCTGTTTTAAATGAGGCAGAAATTTCAAAAAATCAATTTTAGAATGTAAACATGTGTACGGAGGTCAACTGTATGCAAATCCCAGTATTGCCTTTTCCAATTTGTGGCTGTTGTGAACAGGTTTGACTAGTTGTAACTTCAAGTTGAATAATTATTATAGAGTTTAAATGCATTCATAGTTCGCATACAAATGTGAATTATATTAGTTGAGTCCTGTTATGCTTTTTATAACCTTAGATTGGGTATACAGAAATTTGTATGTACATCTATCAATTTGGTATATAGGAATTCATATATGTACATCAATCAATTGGGTATTTAGGAATTTGTATGTACATCTATCAGTTGGGTATGTAAGAATTTGTATGTACAACTAAAGATTGAGTATATAGGAATTCGTATATGTACATCTATCAATTGGGTATATAGGAATTTGTATGTACATCTATAGGAGGTTTTATGGTTGCAATGGAGTTACTGATCGTAGTGCCTAAAATTACCTCCCTTAGCTCCAATGTGCATGCCCACAAAAATTTTACAGTTCCGGATAGTTTACTGTTCTACACTTGATTAGCGAAACATAAAGTCAACAAAGGAAAACCAATGAATCAATTATATATGTCAAACTTATTTTGTTCATACAAGGAGAATAAGTATAGACACTAAATCAGATAATTAGATTTGGTGTCCATACTTACATTAAATCAGATAATTAAATATTTACTTTCCATACTTTAAGAATGTCAAAAAAATTAAATTAAATACACTGTCCATATTTATATTATACCTGATAATATAGATTCATTATCCATAATTTCAGATACATGTACATTTGTAGGAACATTTCACCTTTCTCGCTTTGCTCTCTGATTTTAAACATTTATTGCACATTTTTAGCTGCATAACTTTAAAGAAAACAACCTCAACAATTTGCATGTTTCATATGTTGATGTATCCTTCTTTCTCAGTTACTTTCACAAGGCTAATAATTTGTTTATAAGACGAGTTAAGAATGTTATAACACAAGTTCGATAAGAAAATTGTAACATGAATTCAGTACGGCAGGTGATCTGTATGCTAAATATTTTAAATCAAAAAAGGTTGGGTGTTTTTTTATAAAAATTTTAAAAATGGAACACAGTATATTAATGTAAACAGATGAACTTGACAAAGCAATTCTTACATTAGCTATCATAATGATAGAGGAGTGTAATTAATGCTGATGGAATATTTATTTGTATTTGGGTGTAAAAATTGTACAATTTTCAGATTAATGACATTTTAACTTGTTTCATTTTCTTTTAGAATTTTGAAACATCAAGTATCGGATGGTACATGCAATAACTTTCAAATTTGCTGGGGTCTTAAACAAGATTTCTGATTGCCACCTGCAAATTCATTTAGAACAGCATTCTTAAAATTAGATTAATTCTGTTTAACTTTCCTTGCATTAAAGCTTTTAAGTTTTAAAAATACAATTATTTCATAGATTTCGTCCTATTTTTTTGGTTCGTCTTTTAAATCAATATTAATCCACGTGACTGGATGTAAAATTGCAAACAGTATGATTTTTAAAAAATACACTGCTTGTAAGAAAAAGCTCTACAAGTCAATAATAAATGGATACTCACAAATATTCATCTTTTTTGTCTTTATCTATCATGCACTTGTTCTATCTTAGCATCATATTATACTCGTTTTGAACCTGAAGTATGTTTATGTAATATACGTATGTGAACACATTCATTCGAGGATATACATACCCATGCACCAGATGAAATGAGACAGACACACACACACAGACAGGCAGATAGATGAGAACCACAAATACATACATAGTGTGTCTAACAGATATTTCTCCAAATTGTATACTCTAAAATTTCCATCCGTTCAAGAAAATAAAATTAAAATAATCATCAAGGAGAATCATATGTGCACCTGTCTGTTCAAGCATGGATGACATTTGTGCATTTTGAAAGAAATGCAAGTTATTTCATGAAAAATATAATTAACATTAATAGAAATGTAGCAGTCTAAATCAATACTAAAAGAACCTTAAGAAGTTAGATTTTTTTTCGTTGTTGTTCAACCTCAGTTTACTGCAATGATTAAAGCTGTAAAAAATAAGTAATATATTTTAGATATTCTTCAAGCGCAATAAATTGAAAGAATCTTTTACAAATAATACAAACTAATACATAATGTAGTAATGGAAAAATAATGAATATCTGAAATGGGCAGAGAACATTTTTTTGAAAGCTGGCTGCAGCACAAGTTAGTGAAAAAAATAAAAGATGTAACAATTGATCAAATATTGGTAAAATTTCTTTTTAAGATTGTGAGATATTGATCCTGCTTGCAAAATGCGAGCAGTTTGTCACATTTTCTTGATCTATGTCAGCCATCTTTAATTCTTGAAATATCTGGAAGTGAACTGCACAGATATGCCACCTAGTGAGATAGTAACCATGAAACCCCCTATAGATTGGGTATATAGGAATTCATATATATAATCTATAAATTGGGTATATAGGAATTCATATATGTACATCAATCAATTGGGTATTTATGAATTCGTATGCACATTCTATAGATTAGGTATATAAGAATATCATATATCTATCAATTGGGTATGTAGGAATTTGTACATGTACATCAATTGGATATGTAGGAATTCGTGTGTACATTTATAGATTGGGTATATAGAAATTCATATATGTACATATATCAATTGGGTATGTAGGAATTTGTACATGTACATCTTTCAATTATGTATGTAGGAATTCATATGTACATTTATAGATTGGGTATATAGGAATTCATATATGTACATATATCAATTGGGTATGTAGGAATTTGTACATGTACATCTTTCAATTGGGTATGTAGGAATTTTGTGTACATTTATAGATTGGGTATATAGGAATTCATATATGTACATACATCAGTTGGGTATGTAGGAATTTGTACATGTACATCATTTGGGTATGTAGGAATTCGTGTGTACATTTATAGATTGGGTATATATGAATTCTCAGGTCTGTTTATACATTGGATATGTAGAAATTTCTATGTACATCTATAGATTGGGTATATAGGAATTTTTGTGTCTATGTATAGATTGGATTAGAGGAATTTTCATGTCCATCCTTAGAATGAGTATATAGGAATTCTTGTGTCCATCCTTAAATTGGATATATAGGCATTTTTGTGTCCATCCTTAGACTGGGTACATAGGAATTCTTGTGTCCATCCTTAGATTGAAAATATAGGAATTCTTGTGTCCATCTAGATTGGGTATAGAGGAATTCTGTCCATCTGTTGATTGGGTAATGTATTTACCGGCCTATTAGTCAATGCGGAATATAAGTTGAATCAGCTAATTTGGAAAGTTTTCCATCCTTCATCGATATATAAGTCTATGCTGAGAATAAGACGAGGTCAGATCAAGACCTGAGATTGTGTTTCTCACTTTGTTCCACACAGCATCACAAATTTTATCCTACCTGTAACACAGTAACCTTTCCAGTCAGGATCATTAAATGTAACTAAAAGTACTTAATTTGTTTCACAAGAAGTATTGTAAACTTATTGTATACTTTTAGCTACATATATTGACGCTGACCTGAAAATTGATTGAGTTGCAGATAAGATAAAACTCGTGCTGCTGTGTGGAATTAAAGTATAATAACTTCTGGTTTCATAAATATTAAAACCATCACTATGCTATTTCAGATCACTAGTAATAGGGAAATTGCATCATTAATACTAAAAGGGGAAGAGAGTTAGAGAACAATGCACATGTATTGAATTGCATTTTTCTTTTTTGCACCTTGTGATAAAAAATAAATTATGGGCTGATATATACGAGAGAGAGAGAGAGAGAGAGAGAGAGAGAGAGAGAGAGAGAGAGAGAGAGAGAGAGATATCTTCATGTTCAGTTCCTTCAATTGCTCTTATTTGTTAGAGTTGCTAGCTATTTGTTTTTACTTACAGCTGGATGCAGTATATAACAGACCTTGGGAATGCATCTACTCTTGCATTTTCAGTAGAATTATTTGAAACATGGAACATATTGCACAGGCACAGTTTGAGTAAGGAGTTGAGTACTTTTTAAAAACTATTTTCCTGTTTTCATAATAGGTGTAACATTTGGAGAGGTGAGGCAATATTAATGTCAGTAAATTGTTTGCCATTCTTTAGGTTGCTGTGATGTTTATTGTTTAAAAATGTACATTATTTTTCTGTTGTAGGCCAACTTGGGTCACATGGATAAAAAGTCTGAACAGTGGAAAATGATTGCTGGAAATATGGCACTTATTCAGGTAAGGATGAATGCAGTTAATTTTTGGTGTTCTGGATTGTTTTGTCACAGAGGGTTTTTCTGTTTACATAAGTAGACTCAGAAAATATGGATACTAAAAGTAAAGAATAGCAGAAAATAATAGAAAATCAAATACGCTTGGATGTGACTTGTATTCAATCAAGAATTAAATCCTTTTGAAACCTTTCACACCACATCCACAAAATTTTTCACCATTGTGTTAAACAACTATGTGCAGTAGTGTTACTATTGCTGTTTACTAGCAATCTCCATTACTCCATCGGACGAAGAACAAAAGTCAATTTTTGGGGGGCAATATTTAATTTTAAATTAGAAAAGATAAGTTTCAGATGTACTAAATATCATAAGTAAACATCGTTTAAGTCCTGCAATGAATATGTTGTTCTCTCTGTGTTACATAGGTACATATGTATACCCTGCACTTCTTAATGTATGCAACTTACCAGCATTTTTTTTTTTCCATGGACTTTTATTGGAACTTTGCATATTAAATTATAGACCCAACATGTACATATCATTCTGATGTCATGTTCTGACTCATTTTGTGAGAGTTATGTCCCTTTTTGGTGTGCTAGGTATATATTGTATATAATAATTCTTTCATGTGCAGCAAGCCTCACAGCTTTTCTAAATGCCCAGAAATATGTCAGACTAAGATTGATTCAAGGCAAACATGCTTATATCATATATCATCATGTATTGATCCATTTTTTAATGTGCTGTGCCATGTATTGGTTTTAAACTATATATACTATATTTATAAATGGTTGCCAACCTTTTTTGAGTACGAGGACCCTTTATTAACTAAAACATGTTTAGAACTCCACATCCTGTATGGTGTACTTTTTAGTCTCCATTAATTGAGAAAAGATGTACCATTTGGAATAACCCCATGGCCCTTTGGAATAACATTATTGATATTAGCAAATGTTATGTTGTCACACGATTTTATTGATATATACCCATTTCTAATGTATCCATTTTAAGTTTTCTTTTGCATATTTATGTATACATGAATTGCAAGATTACTGTTTCCTACTTATACCACTGATTCAGGCAAGAGAAGTGATGGTATCTAAGACTTTTAGACACATCTCTAGTTTTGGACAATGATAAGTACTTTAACTTTGAACTTTATAACCTTAGTTTTGGTGCGTTCCCTCTGCGCACTAAAACTGACACTTACAGGTGCATGTTCAACAGATAAACCCAGGGAGATATTTTATAATAAACACAAACCACATTTATTTAAGAAAAATTAGGAAAGACCCTGAAATCTTTCATAAACTTTGTTGCATATTTTGCTAATCAAACTGTCTGGAGTATCAGAGGAAATATCTCCATTGTATGACTGAGACCTGAGCCAAAGTCCGTATTTGTAAAACTGTTCAAGCTGAATACTGAAACTTAAGTTCACTAGTACCATATGAAATACAATACAGCACTTCCTGTTTGTAATGCTGTCATTGGGCGCCATGGCATTTTCCCACCTGATTGTGGGACTACCAATATAATTCATTACTCCCACTTTACAATGCTGTCATTGGAAGCCATGAAGTTTTCCCACCTGATTGTGGGACTGCCAGTATAATACAGTATTCCCACTTTATAATGCTGTCATTGGGAGCCATGGAGTTTTCCCACCTGATTGTGGGACTACCAATATAATTCAGTACTCCCACTTTACAATGCAGTCATTGGAAGCCATGGAGTTTTCCCACCTAATTGTGGCATTGCCAATATAATACAGTACTCCCACTTTATAACAGAAAAAGTTTGAAACTTTTTTGCCAATGGCACAGGAATCTTGTAGTCAATATGTTCAGATTTAAAGAAGCTGAAGAAATCAGAAAATTATCACAAGCAAACTCAAAAGTGAAAGTATGATCATTAGCATGGCACATGAAATATAAAAAAAATTAAATAACAATATATAGATAAAAGACAAGTTTTCTTCAGGCATTGTTAAATTGGAGCATTTGCACCTCATTCAAGCTTTAACAGATCTTGGAGAGATATGGTGTAATAAGAGATATTTAATTTCCATGCCAATCACAGTCTCAGTACCTGTTATAGTGAATATTGATCTTTTGCCTGACTGATGAAAACAAAGTCAGTACCAGTCAGTCAAAATATATGTTTCATTTGTTAGGGATAATTGTCAGAACCACATGAGAGACTGAACTTGTAAGAATGATGCTGACAGGAACTTGTTTAGAAATATGCACACCAGATCTCATTTCATTTTAAATGTTAACATATTCAGGAGAGTAGATGTAATGTTATCCTTATATAATTCACTTAAATATCACATAAATGTTCTTGGCAGGAAAGGTAAAAAGACATTCCATACTGGATTAAACCCAGTATACATCAATGGCTGGTTTCTTATGTTTTCACTAGGGTTTAAGTTCTATGTCTTTTCTCCTATACAACTATATTTTGTAATTAGTAAACAGTATAGATTGCCTACTGGAGTTATTCTTAAAAGACAAATAACATCACCTATCTAGCTATATATCACAGAAATGTGGGTATATATATTATAAAAGCACCATGAAGTCCTTGTTCAAAAATATTTTTTCCACAAATTCCTAAAATTTAAAATCTGTATTTTACACTTTTGATTTTCAGAATAGCTCACATTATGAATGAGATTATGCTTTTAGATATTTCAGAAAAGGCATATCTTTATCAACCTTTTAGTCAAAAAAAGATACGTTTAACTTTTTTAAAGACAAAATTCTTCAAATGAGCCAACCTTCTTACCTTAAGGTTTGATACTGTCAAGGTTGTCTAACTTTCTGCTTATTTTTGAGTCTCATACTTAAAAATCCTCAATGGGCCCTAGAATATAGAGTAGGTGAGATGTACTCCCATGTATATTATGAGAGGTGATTAATAGATGCTGTAGCCTCAGTGGATATTGTGCCAAACTTCGGACCAAAAAGGTGTGGGTTTAAATTTAACCATTGGATCAACCTGCATTGGCTTTTGTGTGTGTGTGTGGTATGGATTTTTAATGTAATTTTAAAAAACATTTTCGTCATATCGCTATGATGTCTGAAGTGGAGCAGTTTATAGTGATGTCTAACACTGATACATCATGTTGCAGACAAGTAGCATCATGTCCCACCCAGTCACCTTATCCTGATACAAGGCCGACCAGTCCTAATACTAAACTCTTATTAAGCACCAATTATAGAACCTCTAGCTCCAATTTTATAACTCTTGTATGGCTAGTTAGGCTACTGGAGTGGTCATTGCTACTGTGATCTGTTAAAGGGCATGGCACTTTATGTCCAGTTTCCTTTTCTAACCAAGTCAAACTCTTGTTTAAATAGTTTTGAGGATGTGTGACCAGGGCCAGCCTAATCTTATTTAGTAGTGTTCCACTTGAGTTACCTGAAAAACATGTTCATAATTATCTGTAACAATATGGAGCAGTACACATTTTTAAATAAGGAAATGTTTAATTGCAGGCACAAGCCATAGTGGTTGGTTTTCTGGCTTCTCTAGTTGCCATGATAATGGATTGGGTACCTGAAGGAAAATGGGATATTCAGCATGGTCTGCTTTTGTGTGCAAGCAGCATGTCCACGGCATCTTTGGCAAGCTTTATTCTTGGTGAGTATCATAACTATTGTATCTGTAAAATATGACTAAAGTGACAGGGCTGTTAAATAATTCATCAGATGCTGTATTATTTATCTTAAGAAGTGTGATCTATATTTATATGCATTTATCAAGTCTTTTTAATAAATATACCACTTCAGATAAGGTGTCTTCTATATATAGATGAAAATGAACAAATGTTTGTTTATAATAACATATTCTATATTTACTTGTTTAGTTCATATTCAGGGTATACAGTCCTACCCATTTATCTCGACATCCTTGGGCCCGAGGAAATATTGTCGACATAGGCGGATGTCGAGATAAGTGGGGGGGGGGGGCGGAAAAACAAAATTTAAAATTTGTCAGCAAAGGGAGACCCGGCGTCAGTGAATAGCATTTACATTTTGAGAAATGAAAAAAAAGGAAATTTTGAGTTCATGAAGACAGAATCAGTGTGAAATACACTTGTTTATTGACAAATTACATTAAGGTTACTTTTGTGTAATAAAATCCAAATAAAAATATTGCATTGATCACATCCTGATACGAACAAGTTACGATATTCAATGTCGGCTTAGCACGTGGATGGGAAGTTGTCAGTTACATGCTTCATGTACATGTACTTAAATTAGCCTCGATTTTGGTCAGTCTGTACCCATCTTATTGAGGCTACCAAGAGGATGGGGCTATTCACAGGGAAGTGAAAAACTGTCAACAGTACATGTATTCTCCACAAATACTTTTGTATCCAATGTTATGATGAACATTAAAGCGACTGAACCAACCACTTGTTGCAGCGAAGTTCTCCACACTAAGTGTTTTCGATAATGCTTCATTGAACCATTTTGATGCTTCCTCCACGTCTTCAAATGTAGCAGTCTTGCTTCTTCCTTTGGGGAGTGCAGTTACCTTCAACTTAGTCTTTCTTTATAGACTCAGCAGTTTTCATCCTTCCTGGACTTGTGTTATTTTTAAGTGAAAAAATTTCACAGACCTCTTTGCGAGATGTTCATCCCTTAACTTCCTTAACAGCCAGATATTTAGTTTCCAAAGACTGTAAATTTAATTTGCGTTTTACCCTGCTGTCAGTAGCCATCGTAAAAGTAAATAAAGTTAAAAACGAAACTTTCACAGCAAAAAAAAAAAACTCGTTTTAATCATCGATCATTTTCAAAGGTCTCGAAAACGCGTAATCCGTATTTTCACGCAATTTTTATATATGGGACTCAGAAAATCACGTATACAGGAGTCCTCTGTACGCATCAATTTCATGGATGGCTTGCTAGTCCTGCTTCGACCACCTGTTGATTGGGAAATTGTGTTCATCAATTTATCCTTTTAGCTGCGCTAATATTCACAATCAGAAAATTCAGTGGCTGAAAGACCGACAGATGTACATGTTGTCATTGTAAGAGTACATCTGAAGAACATGACCAACAAGATCAAAGACTTAACTAGCTGCAGAGTGGTGAGAAAATGTGCTGCTATGTTTTTTTTTTATCCGACCACAACATCAAAAGCCTGGTGGCAATATCAACTAATTGTTGAATAAAGTATTGGTCCTAATTGGCAGCTTGTCGACATAAATGTTTTGAAAACAAAGGATTTATTCAAGCTGGGGCCAAGGGCTTCTGTAAACATATACGTTTTTCTTTTATCTCGACATCGATTTAAGCATGACAATTTGATAGCAATAGTAGACCATGGGACCGGGACTTTGCTTTTTTGTTGACATAGGCGGCTTGTCGAGATAAGCGATGTCGATATAAACGGGTAGGACTGTACATGTCATATTTGATATTTGTATATTTGGACTTACAAGATATTTACAAATAGATCAGTAACTCTAATATTTTGAATGAATTCATAGGCTTATGTATTTATATCATTGGTATGATTGTAACTATATTCAGCTAGGAACAGTTATAGAATTGGGCATATTTACTTCATTTTGCAAGATTCATACACAATAACGAGATGATCATACATTGATCGGCTGAGCTTGTTGCTGCTTGGAAGGCCACATTTATGATCTAGTTTGATCTTTGAACTAAATGCTTATATCGTTAAGATCTTAGATGAGTTCAGCAATGAGCTAGACCCACCCATACAGGTTAGGTGAACTTGCATCTGATTGACTGAGCTTATTATCCATCTGTTTTCAGACATGAAATATGATCGTAGATCATGAAGCTCTTAGATGGGTTTGATAATGGGTGAGATCTATGCATATTAATGAGGTAATCTTGCGTCTGATTGTCTGATCTTGCATCCACTGTGTACCGTATTTTCCGGCCTATAAATCAATTTGAAGTATAAGTCGGATTCACCAATTTTGTAAATTTTCCATCCTTCGTCCATATATAAGTCAATTCGGAGTATAAGACGAGTCCAGGTCAATATCTTGGCTTCGTATTTTACACTACCAATGGTATCATTGTATGATATTCCATATTACCAGCAATCGTGAAATTGCATTACCAATGCTAACATGCCTGTGATTTTACTTCTGAATAAATCACTCCTATATTCTGTTATCAATTGACACAGTTGAACACACAGTCCATGCTTTTTTTATTATAATTGAAAGCACATCCTTGTTGTAGTTCAGTTTATTACCTGTAGTTATGAACATAATTTATATAAACTTTCAATGACACAATCCATATATAAGTCGATTCAGAGTATAAAACAAAGACCTGACTTTCAAGTAAAAAAAGTATTGAGGTATAGGCCTGAAAATATGGTAGGTCACAAATTGTGGTAGCCATGTGCCCCAAACTTTTCTTTCCACTCGAGGGGCCCTGAATGGCTAATTGGTCAAAAGCACTCACCATTATGGATCACTGTGATCTCACCTATGTCTGCATGGGAAAAAGATCTCTTGTCTTGTCACTGTAGGCATGTGAGAAAGTTTGCTAGTAGCTTCTCGTGGGTCAGTGGTTCTTTCCAGGGTTTTCCTGGATTCTTGCTCCATTATTTATACTGTCTGCTATGTATAGCCTGTCTTGTACTGAAAAATGGCATTAAACCATACAACATCAACTTTCCTCTGTATAGTTTCACAACATGTATGAATTTACTTTTTCACAAGGTTACAGTTGTTAGTTGCCCAGGTGAGCAGTGACAGGCTCACTTTGGCTTGTTATCCATTTGTCCATTCATCGTACATGCTTTTGTATTCAGGATGAAACTCCAAATTCACTGACAAAATCTAGGTAGACATATTAAATTAAATTATTGGGGGCCCCGAGTGGCCAAGTGGTCTAAAGTGCTTTCTGTTACAGATCACTGCCATCTAACCTCTGTATGCGTGGGTTCGAGTCTAAGATTCGGCTAATGTAGTTATGTGAGAAAGCTTGCCAGTAGCTTTTCGTGGGTCGGTGGTTCTTTCCGGGGTGTTTTCCCGGATTCTTCCTCCACCAGTAATACTGGCTGCCATGTATAGCCTATCGTGTGGTGAAAAATGGCATTAAACCCTACAACAACAACAACAACATCCATTTATTACTGTTTCATCCAACTATCCACTACTGACACTTTTGTTTCAGGAGCCCAACTCATGATTCTTATCATTTAACTCTATATTTGATGAACATGAACCACCTATATATGAAATCTGTAAAATTTCATCTTTCTAATAGCAGTTATTTTGGCAGTTATTTCTCTTTTTTTATATTTAGTTGAAATTAGTAAACTGTCTGTTAGGAAAAGAAGAGTTTCAAAGAAAAGACAAGTCTACCTTTTTCAACTCTACTGCAAGAGTTGTACCAGAGAAGTTTATGGGATGGCCTGTTGTTTGGCATCTGTCTGTCCATTCATCCATCCATCTATCACTACTTCATCTAAACTACTTAAAGCATTGTAGCCATTTTGAAAATCTTGTTACTGTTTCTTATAAACCGATTGCCTTTATCAGCATGATGCTTTTACTAAAAGACATGATGTCAGTTGCCCTAAATGAAAATTATGCAATCTGACATTCTGTACAGCCACCATGGTAGCCATTTTGGAAACCTTGCTGTCACTCCTCCTGCTGGTTATAAGCCATATTGAAAAAGGAATTTTGCCAGAAGAATGCTTATGATGCCATGTTGGCTCTGAATGAAAAATGGTACCAGTCTGACATCATACATGGGGGACATCTTGAAAATTTGGTATTGCTACTACTAGAAGGATGGTCATTTTGATGTGGTAATTTCACTGAAAGATTTTTTTATATTGTCTAGTTGGTCCTTAATAAGAAAAATGGTGCAGATCTGACATCGATTATGGCCACCATGACAGCCATCTAGAAAATCTTGTCACTACTACGTAATGGAAAGTCATCTCTGCATTGAAAAGACTTATTTTTCTGGTTAGTCTGAATTCAATTTCTGCCTATCTAATATCCAATATGGCCACTATGGTGTCTATGCCAAATGAAAATGATGCCTGTCTAACATCCAATATGGCCACTGGTGTCTTGGCCAAAAGAACATGCTGTGTATCTAACAATTAATATGATCACTGGTGTCAAGGTCAAATGAAAATGCTGCCTATCTAATGTCCAATTTGGCCACAGTGGTGTCTAGGCCAAATGAAAATGCTGCCTATCTAACATCCATTATGGCCACTGTGGTGTCTAGGTCAAATGAAAATGCTGCCTAATATCCAGTATGGCCACTGTGATGTTTGGGCCAAATGAAAAAGCTGCCTATCTAACAAACAACATATCCACTGTGGTGTCTAGGCCAATTGCAAATGCTGTTGCTAGAATCAGCAGTATGGCCACCATTCTGACAGTTTTGAAAATTTTATATCGTCATATCAGAGTTTTGACCAAAAGATTCTTGAGTTGTCTAGTTTTTCTTAAATGAAAATGATTCTGATTTGGCCTCCAGTACAGTCACTATTGCAGCCATCTTGAAAATCTTGTCTTTGCTCCTAAATGGAAAGTCAAAATGGAATTTTCACCAGAAGGCTTCATGTGTGTTTCATTGGTATAAATGAAAAGAAAGCTGATGTGAAATCCATAATCAAAATTTTGTTGTCGCTACTCTTCCTGAATGAAAAGCTATAGCAACATTGAGTTTTAACCAAAAGTCTTATAATTTCAATTTGATCCAAAACAAAAATGTTTTATGTCTTACTTCCATTATGTTGACCCAAACATCTGACAGTTTCAAGTTGATCAGAAATGAAAATGATGCCAAATTTATATACATTATGGAGACCATCATAAAAGTCGTATCACCCTTGGCCTTCCTCCCGATGAATGGCTTTGAATGATATCTGATTGGTCTTAAATGAAAGTGGTGTTGATATGGAGTCCAGTATATATCCTACCAATGTGACCAGTTTAAAATTAATGTTATTGCTCAAGAGTTTTAGATATGGTTTCAGCACTTAGTAGTTGAAAAGGAGAAAGAGTCTTATCTTGGATTTCTGGAAATTCTATTTGGACTGCTAGAAAATAGAAAGACTCGTGAATACCTATTTTCAATATGTACATTTGTTCAGATCTAAGTCTTTTCTACCAATTTCCATTAATTTTGTGGCGTAAAGTCTGCTTGATAGGTTACTGGTCTTTCTGCATCTTGCATACTTGTGGAAAATCAAATATCTTATCAAGGACAGGTAGGGGCCAGGAGAGAAGTGGTAAGACACTTGCTACTAACCTTGCTGTCCTGGGATTGGTCCTAGTTGTAGGTTATAAAGAGTAATTAGATTTAATTTTGAGGACACATTTGACAGGCATTTATTTAAAAAAAAATATAAAGTTTGAACTTCAGTCATTATTACTATTTGTCAAGTATTCTTGAGCTAAGGTATTTATAACAGAATTTCAAACTATCAAGTCACTTTGAGTTGTATTTTACTCATGATGAGATATGGAGTTGTCATTTGTTAGTCAAGTAGTTTTGTCATCCATCCATCCATTCATCAGCACTATGGTTTATGCAAAATAACTTTATTAAGAAATGTTAAATTTCAACCAAATTTAGTTTGCAGCACTATGTTGATGAGTTCCCAAAATGAGTTAGTTTTAGAGCCTTCTTAATCATTATTTAGACCAGCTATGACCCCTGACTGACCCATCTCCTTTCATTTTCACAAGATAACTTAGAATAGTTTGATTTCTTCCCATGGTCTTAACTTTGCTTTCTGCAGCATAACCTTTGGAGCAATTTTAGATTTCAACCAAATTGTATATGTAGTTATATATATATATATATATATATATATATATATATATATATATATATATATATATATATATATATATACTGGACATTGAATGAGTTTGATGTCTAGCATTCTCTGACATCAGTTACAAGAGCTATAGCTGAATTATCACCTATCTGGTTTGGTTCTCTCCATCAAAATATTACAAGAAATAGTTGGACTTAAACCAAAACTTACATGTGATTTTACCTTCTTAAGGCCTCAGTTTTAATTTCCCTGTATTCTGTGGTGAATTTACATGGGTGTTATCCCAAATTGCTTGCTCTTTTAACTTATTTTCAGCATAACTGTGCTATGAATTGTTGGATTTCAACCAAGATTGGCATGCAGTTTGATGAATCTTGAATGATTTTGATTTCTAGCATTCCACAACATCATTTACAGGAGTTATGGTCCTTGATTGCAGATTTTCCTAACTTGGATTTTCCACAATAACTTTGGATTGTAGAATTTGTAATATATCTGGAATGCAACTTTATTTTGACGAGACTTTGAATGAGTTTTATTCCAGTATTCCAGGCTTTCATTAGCATGATATATGGCCCATGATTGCCTGCCCACCCAGACTTTTATTTTTGCAACAGTCATATTTAAATCATTTTCAATGTTATTTGTTGCAGGTTCTGTGATGGTTGCAGTTGTGATATTGTCCAGAAAATTCAACATAAATCCAGATAATGTAGCCACACCAATAGCTGCCAGTCTGGGTGATTTGACAACCCTGACACTCTTATCAGGACTAGCATGTTTATTTTACAAAGCTATTCATGGTAAATATCTCGAATGAAACTTACATGAGTTCCTGTCATTTTCACTTAGGTTATATGGGTATTGCATTGATTTTAGAAGGCAAAATGGACCCCTTACTCAAAATGTATACTGTATTGTCTAATGCACATACATAATCTTGAAATGACTCATATCAGAGTGAGGTAATACATAATCTTGAAATGACTCTTATTAGAGTGTGCAATACATGATCTTGCAATGACTCTTATCAGAGTGGGCAATACATAATCTTGAAATTACTCTTATCAGAGTGGGCAATACATAATCATGAAATGACTCTTATCAGAGTGGGCAATACATAATATTGAAATTACTCTTATTAGAGTGGGCAATACATAATCTTGAAATTACTCTAATCAGAGTAGGGCAATACATAATCTTGGAGTCTAGGACATTACCCCCTGTCAATTACCCCCCCATCATCTACCCCTTCAGTATATTACCCCACTGTTTATTACCTATTGTTCTGTTATCCCCATTCCCTCTCCCCCCCCTAGTCTATAACACTTCATTAGAAACCACTTCTCCTTGAATTCTTTTTAATAAGATGAAGCCAACACAATAGTATAGATTGAGCACAGATTAAACTATTGAAATCATTTATTTTGATGTGAAGCCAATACTCTTGTCAGATTATGTTTGTAAACGCGTAAATTGATGAGATAGAATCTTATTGATGGAAAGTCAGCACAATATCAGTTAACAGGGTAGAAACTGGTAGAATGGGCTACTTCCGTCAGATCAATTTTGATAGAGAGGGATTGTGACCGTGATGGTGAAAATAAAGGTTAATTCGCAGATTGGATTCAGGACATGGTCATTTAAGAGTTATGCGTTGGTACGTCATTGTCTTTTCAATGCATATGTGTAGTTTTTCAGTCTTCCTGCGATTCTGAAGCGACAAAAGACTTGTGAGAAAAATTCAAAAATCGAGCGAAGGATTGTGGTCACGCTTACATTCCTTGTGTTTATTTATATTACCGATGAGGGTAATTTGTGTTGTCAGAGATTTTGCTGTACTTTATTGATAAAACGTCAGACTCCTGTGGTCCGTCATATGTCCTGCTCACTTTACGACTGGTCGGCGGGAACCGAACATAGTCATAAGTCGACGATTACCTTTATATCATACTTTCTTTCAGTCTAGTGCTATTGTGCAATCAATATATGATGCAGGAAACAGATTTTAAAGCTTTTATATATACTACCGAATGAAAACGAATGTGACTTGCTTTGCGGCTATATTCGCATTGTGGTGGTGGTCTGGAACCGAACCTGCAGTATTAGCGAGGTATACCTGTAGTATTTTCTCAACATTCATGGAAAAGCTTTCTTGAGGGATACTTTAGGCAGTTTATTCAGGAAATATTTTTTCTGGCACCTTTTGTCACTTGGATAAATGGAATCATGATTATTGATTAGAATTCTCTAATTGCTGTTTATTGATGCTGTCAAGAAATAGTTAATGGGGCTGCAATCTATGATACATGGTTATTCACCAGTTAAGGCAGACTTTTATTTTTGGTGAGATAGTAGGAGTGACTTCTATTATGTCTTATTGGCAGTAAATATACAATCCTAAAGACAAACTTTGAAATCATTTTATTTTACTTTGCTAAAAGGGCAGTTTTTAATTGATGTTAAAAAAATTTTTGGTTGTAACCTTTAAAATAAAAAGTAGCTTGCATCTGCATTTTATGCAATACTGTATATTGTCACAACTCAACCCTCAACCCACTTCACACTCTCATTTTTGGACAAAATCTTGATGCATATGCAATGAAATAAACAGCATGCTACAGTAAAACCTGTCTTGAGAGACCAGAATCTCCATGCATAGATTTATTCATTATATAGTGTTTTGACCAGTTACAAGAGACCACCTGTCTTGAGAGACCATTTTTTTGTGGCAGAAGGGGTGGTCTTTCATAACAGGTTCTACTGTACAATGTTTTAATAAAATATTTTAAATGATTGGTGACAATTTAAATTTGAAAACCCTTTTCTCCTCAGAATTATTAATAAGAATTTGCAAAATTATTTAAAAACTTTATATATGATGCCATAAATACATCTTATGTTTTACACCTTTGCAGATCAGCTGTTTTGGTTGTCTCCAGCTGTTATAGCATTGTTTGTTGTACTAGCACCATTTTGGGTCTGCATAGCTGTGAAAAATAAATACACAAATGATGTTATTTACTCAGGATGGAGTCCTGTACTGTGTTCAATGATCATTAGCAGGTATGTTTTATATTAGTGCTTTTCCTTGTGTGTAGATATTTGTGACTTAGAGAGAATAATGCAAGATTATTGTAAAAATGTTATGTGCATATAAGTGTTAATGAGTCAGTGATCTGTAATCAGAAGATTTTTGTTTTACATCATTAGTATATGAAGAAAAATTAATGAATGATTGAAAATAAATACTTGAAACGTACCTAATTTTCCCTGGAAAGGATGTAAGGGAAAGCAGAGTAATTATTAGAAAATGATCAGTAAAATTAATATCTGATCTTTAAATGATTTTTTACTTTGTGGCAAATATAAACAAATTGTCAGAAATATTGTAAGATTTAATTTCTATGCTTGTTATGTATCACTGTTGAGGTATTCTTTTATATTGTGTTGAGCACATTTAATAGGGAAACTGGTTTTCTATTATAAGAGAAATAAAACCTGTTTTTTAATCATCATTTCTAGATTTATGGAATGGTGCTCTTAAGGCTGTGGGTTCAGATCCTACCATTAGGTCAACCCAGATTAAATACCATGGTGTTTTAATGGGCATTTTATTTGGTCTCAGTATGATACAAACCTTTAGGTGTAAATATGCCGTGAAAAAATAACCTTAACCTGCAGATCAGACACATTTCCAGCAGACTAGTTATTCTGTTAAGATAGGGCCAGGTTATTCATTTGGAATGGCTTTTCATTTGATTTGTGCTGTTTGAGGGCATCAGATGATTGACCCTTTTGCAGGAAATTAGAACCATATGCCATCCACCTTTTGTCTCACCAGTGCAGACCTCAAAAGCTTTGGTGATGGATTGCACTTTCAAGTTTCAACTTTCAATCAGCTTGGATGAGTTATGGTCTTTGGTTACCCTCCCCACCCACATCAGTCTTAGTACCGAAATTAATGCAAAACATAATGGTTTTGTGTTACAAGATAATTTCTCTCAGATGGGACACGTCCTGGGTCAATGATTTACTCAAGCTAGTGAGAGATCTACCCATGGCCAAACTGACTCTTCTCAAGCAACCAGGATCTTCACCCTTGCATGGACCATCTTCTCCTTAACACTTGGCTTTTGACAGGACAGCATTGCAAGAGTAAAAATTCAGACCTTTAATAATGGAGAGAATCTCAGAAACAAGAAAGCACACCACCATGACTCGAGTGGAGTTTATTTCTTTGGTCGGCTCAACAAGGAGAAAAAGTTTACACCAATTACCATCAAAAATCTACCTCTCCATGATATCTGACATGTGTAGATATCATGGCAGAAGAGATTTCAGTCATAATAGACATATCAGACCTACTAGCCATTTTTGAGATGAAATCTCTCTACCATTTCCAGATTGGAATATGTCATGGTTCCTAACATGGCTCTGCTTAGAGAAATTTGAGCCATTAGCCCAGAATTCTAAAAAGCTGTTATCATACAAAACCTATTTCCGGAGAGCTTTTGCTTCAACTTGCAGGGTGAATGAATTACATGCCTTTTCAATCAGCCTACATTGTCTTCAATTCAAATTGGATTTTTAGTGATCCTCATGACTTGACAAGGCTTTGTGGCAAAAAAATCAGTTAACATCTGCTGGTAGTAGGAGATTCATCATATGCCCCCTCTTGTCTTTAGATCGGTCAAGATCAGCAATCATGCAAGATCCTGTTGGCTCCCAAAAGCACTATTTGAAGCACAAAGAGGCAAGTCATGGCAATTGCAAATGACTCTCCCATCAGGGCAGGAAAGTAAGATAGCCCTATCTTCATGTCGTAAGTGGGTTATATGCTTGGCATACTCTGATATCTCAAAAGGTTAAAATACCCTTTTCAGGATTATGCTCATGAAATTAGAGCAAGCAGAGAGCCTCATGTTCGAATGTAACATTTATTACAAGATATAGCAGCTGTTGGTTGGCATACAGAATCAACCTTCTTCGGTTTTCATATCAGGTATTTTTTTTCTTCACAAAGACAAAATCTAAATCTGGTGGATCCTGTGGCTGTAACTTAGATGACCACCAGACCAAACTAAACCAACACTAGTCTCAGCTTCACTGGATGCACCAGTGAATTTTAATGGCAACAAGATTTGAGTAATAATTTTTATAACCTGATAGAGTGGTTACAAGTCAGTAGATCAAGTTTGGTTTACATGTTAAATCTCATCTTTCTTCCCTTGAATAATTGATTCTCCTGATGTTATTGTGATCAAGCAATCTATTCAAAGGAGAAAGCAGAAATTATTTCTCTGAGAATGCTTTTCATAATCACATTTCTTTAAGACTCCTTCCAACCGTCCTGCTATGCAAGCATCCTTGAAGCTTGCTCAGCTTTTAAACTGCCACCACCTAGCCGTGTCTGTAGAAGGTAATTGCAAGAGTTACTGCCCTTTGTATGATGTAGGTAGAAAGGATGAATTTTTGTCTTGCAGTTGTCACATCTTCTCAAGAGCTGCTTAATATCATCATCCATGTGTTCCAACACCAAAAAAAAATCCTTGGAGTTTTCTTATGACATTTGGCACCAAACCAGTTAAGAGAAAAGCTCACTGTAAATCCAAGCCATGCTAAGTGTCATAAATTTCTCAAAGAGTAGTTTTGTCTCATTTATCACCAACCTTATAGCATTATGACAGTGGTATTATACAATGTAGGGAATATAAGAGGTGTATGGATTCATCACTTAATTGGCACCTGTCAAGCTCTGGGATCAAACTCTGGTTTACATGTGCAAAGGAAGCGCAAAGTGCTTGCCATTACATGATCTGAACCTAGTGAATACAGAGCTATGGTAGATCACTATTGACCATGAGACTGAAGAAAAAAAAAAACAGGTTAGGGTCATATGAAAAAGAGTTGTTTCGGATGAGACAGTAGATTTATATTTCAAATATGTTCCCCGATCACATTAACGATAGGATATAAGCCTGCTACCTTGCGAATCGAGCCCTACTTAAAGACAAAAAATCATCTTTTCGGTCTATTTCCAATAGACAAAGGGCAATAACTCTTGCCTGTTACCTCCCCTTGCCACCGCCACATGTCGCTAGTTTTTAAACTTTGCTTGTACGGATAGCACATACATTATAACCTCCGAACAATAGCCATCTTTTTGTTAAATTGTACCATCCGAAGTTTCATTTGGATTTTTTGTGTTGGACAATTATTCTTCTACAGGTTGTATACATTATTTTTACAATTTGTTCAAAATTTGAGTGATTTTGTCACCTTTTACGGACTTTGTCTATTGACAACCACGTTACAACACAGCTAATGTGGTACTCGTGTTGTCATTTACGAGTTAACGCGACACTTCATAATTTCGCTTACTCCTTTAGTAACAGTTGTGGTATTAGCGAATTAATAACATGCTGAATTGCTAATTTGTGCTTTGTTTTATCTTCTTTTATTGTTTCAGTAGAAATGTCAACCAAATACATGAAATGTAAAAAGTTCAAACAAAAGAAGACAACTATGACACTTGTATGTACCATGTGTACATCATCTATACCATGCAGCATGTGTAATACGTGGACAGAGCCAATGTGGGCTGATGTAGTCCAGAAGGCAGCAAAAGGGAGAGATAGACGGAATAGGTCGGAGACAGATAGCATTGCTGTCCTCAGTATACATTGGAAGTCAGCCTTCATTGCGAGTCTTGTGGGGGACGTTGGGGTCACCCCCCCCCCCTAAAGTTTGTCGTCTGCAAACGTCAGCCACAGTAACATCAGCAGCAATGGAGGAAAATAATGTTGACATGGTACAACAGTCTGCCTTTGAACAGATAAGTCGTTGGGTCCAGGAAACTATGACGCAGCTATTGACATCAGGCCATATATTACCTCTTTGGGGGAGTGTTCCCCCAATTTTAGGCTGCCCAGTGGGCGTAAGTCCCCCCACATGTCTGAGCATGGCCTTCGGGTCTGTAAGTCAGGACGCATGGGTTTTTTACTGGATCCATTGGATCTATTTCATTAGACAACCTCGACGTCACCGGCCATTCAGCCGTCCCAGCATGGGGATCTTATTGCTAAATAGGTCCGACCAACTATGATTTACGGGATTTTAGTGACAAATCCATCCATCAAGCTGTACCTTGGGCAACATACCAATACTATGACGGAGGTTTCGGTGAGAAATCTGTCGGTCCAGCCAGGCCATTGGAGCAGCCGGTACCGGTGATAGCCGGACCGTCGCCGACATTCAGGATAACCACACGCCAGAAAAACCAGCTGGCAGTGCCGTCTCAGTATGGGGACCTTATTGCTAAAACGGTCCGACCAACTGTGATTTACGGGGATTTAGTGACAAATCCATCTGTCAATCGGTACCGCCGGCAACATACCAATACTATGACGGAGATTTTAGTGAGAAATCTGTCCGTCCAGCCAGGCCATTGGAGCGGCCAGTACCGGTGATAGCCGGACCGTTGCCAACATTCAGGCCGACCATACGCCAGACAAACCAGCCAGCAGTGCTTGCCGTCCATATGTTCACGGCTTCTCCACAAGGGAGAATTAGTGAAATTGTCAAGGATGACGGAATTGCATCATCTGTGCCACCTGGTATGCTCTATCCAGAGATGCAAGCTGTACCAGAACACGACTCGACACACAGTGTGACGAAACTCTTGCAAATCAGCCATACACAGATCCAACCATGGAACAAACTGAGTTTAGCTTCAAGGCCACAGTGAAAGAAATTTATAGGGTGTTGGCAACTTCAGAATGCCCTCCACCTCCTACCGCCATTCAAGACTACAAAGTTAAGGTGTCTGTAGATCTTGACTGGGAGGAAGAGACGACGTCCTTCATTCCCCAGTCAGAAAAATTCAGAAAGCCAAGTACCAGCAATGTTCTCGTGTTGCTGGTACAAAACTCACTCAGACGCCTTCAGTACAGATCTCCAATGCCACATCAAAGCTAGTCCGAAACGTAGTCGCTACATCTTCAATGTTAAACTTGGCTTCACTAGCCATTTTCCGACTCGCAGGAAAATCCGGCAATGACCACGCTTGGGAAGTGATGGCCCGGATTGCTAGAGTTATTAACAGGGCAGCTCACCATTCCATGGCCAATGTTTTGACTGCTTCTGCCAACTTAGACCTAATATGACATGACGCATGTCAGCGGTCCACATCGCTCAAGCCCCATCCTACTCTGGCTTTACGGATGTCTCCGTTTGGGTCACCTTTACTCTTTAGGGAAAAAATTGAAGAAGTTCGGAGGCAAGCAGCTCAGAAACTGCCCCTTCAACTCGCCGCCAAACCTTCGCAGGCGTTTCGAAACAATCAGCCCCTGCCACAGCGGAGGGATGATAGGCGGACCAGGGAAAAGGGATCCTTACAATCAAATGTGCAGTATAGATTCTAAACCAGTGCTGGGATACAACAGTCTAATCAAGCTAGGAGGCAACCATACAGAGGTGGTAAGAAATTTCTCCGCCTTCAAGCCTCCTAACTCTAGACGTTGACATACCCTCCCCACCGCCCGCGGACAGCTTACCTGTAGGTGGCTGCCTCCTGCAATTTCAGGACCACTGGACCACTTTATTTCCTCAGAACAATTGGGTGATCCAGGTCATTTCGGAGGGGCTTCAGATTTCATTTATTCATCCCCCCACCCCTGTCCTCCTCTCCCCTCTTCACAGACTTACTGTCAGATCAGGAGAAGGATGCCTTTCTACAAAAAAACAAAAAAAACACAAAAAAAAACAACAAAAAAAACCAACAATCGCCGGGTTTTATTCCAGGCTGTTTCTTATCCAGAGGTCGTTCAGCAACCTGGGTCACCTCAACCAATACATTTTACCACTGAAATTCAATATGGCGCCGGCGAGATCAATCCGTCTTTCCATCCGACCGGGTGGGTATGCTGTCAGTCTAGATATAACCGACGCATATTTTCACGTCCATATCCACCCCGCGTCACGGAAATTTCTCCGTTTTGCTTACCGCGACTCAGTTTATCAGTTCCAGGTCCTACCTTGTGGCCTCAACATCGGGCCTTGGGCTTTTACTGAGGACATGAATTGCGTCGTCACCCTGTTCCGCTCGACTTCATCTATAGTGATGGCAGTGTACTTGGACGACATCCTCCAGAAACATTTGGTAAGTTCTACTCTGCTCAAAGGCAGAAATGATCATCTATCACTTTTAGATCATCTAGGCTTTCTCGTGAACTGGAAAAAGTCCAATCTCTGTCCATCCCAGCGTTTTGGTCCATCTGGGTATGGAGTTACTCACCGATCTGAATCTGGTAAGGCTTCCTCACGTTCAAGATCATCCGGATCGTTGAACTTGTTGAGTCCGTTTCCAACAGGATGTGCATTTCAGCGAGAGAGTTCTTGCAACTCCTCGGATTATTCAATGTGGTGGCGGACTTGATCCCGCTCGGCCGTCTTTTTATACGCCCCTTACAAATGACATTACTAGCACAATGGCGCCCTTTTTTTTCAAGTCCCCTCAATCACACAATAATGATCATGCCTGAGATATGATCATTCTTGCATCAGTGTCACAACCCCTGTTGGCTGTCCACAGGGATTGCTCTGGAGATACTCAAAGCAGAGATAACAGTATGTACTGCCGCCAGTACCTACGGTTGGGGTGCTCACCTGTTGCCTGACTTCCATACCGTCAGCGGTACATGGGGGCCAGGGGAGAGCCCTCTCCACATCAGCCTTTCAGAAATGAAGGCTGTCATCAATGCCTTTCATTTCTGGAAGGATCAACTCTTAGGCAAAGATGTCCATCATTATGTCAGACAAGTCTGTGGTGGTGACTTGCCTCCTCAAACAAGGGGACACCAAATCACTAGACCTGTGCAATCTGATCTGGCAGTTTCTATGTTGGTGTGACAATCTCCACATCAATGTACAAATCAGACACATTCCCGGCAGACTCAATGTCTTGGCTGACACTCTATCCAGGAAAGGTCAAGTCATTCACATGGAATGGTCACTCCATCAATCTGTCTTTCTTCGAATCTGCACACTTTGGGGGCGTCCGATGATTGTTCTTTTTGCGACAAGGTGGAATCGCAAGTTGCACACCTTCGTCTCTCCGTTTCTAGACCCAGATGCTTGGGCTGTGGACGCTCTGTCAATGAGCTGGGAGGGGTTGTGAGCATTCGCCTACCCTCCCACAGTCTTGGTACCAAAAATAATCCAGAGGTTAAGGGGTCAGAACTGTCAGATGATTCTGATTGCCCCTCTCAGATGGAATAAGTCCTGGGTCACTGATCTACTCGATCTGGTGATAGATCTACCCAGGAAGATTACAGTCAGCCCGAATCTTCTGAAGCAACCGCGGTCACAGGTGTTCCACCCCTGTCTGGACAGTCTTTTTCTTCACACTTGGCTCTTTTCTGGACAGCCTTGCGAGACAAACAATTTAAACCTTCGATTGTGGAGAGAATCTCGAGAGCAAAAAGGCCCTCCGCTCTGAAGGCTTAAGAGGGAAAGTGGCATGTTTTCAGGGACTGGTACCATATCAATAACATCGTCCCTTTGAGTGTCTCAATCCCTCAACTGGCCGACTTTTGCTTTTCGAGGAGAAACAGTTAGCCCTATCAAAGGCTCCTGCTCCATTATATCAGACACATTCTGCCATCATGGTAGATGTGATATCAGGCATGACAAAGATTTGTCAGATCTTTTAGCCAATTTTGAGTTCAATCGACCAAAATCCCTCACCCTGTTTCCAATATGGAATCTGTCCTGGGTTTTAACATGGCTCAATTCTGACAAATTTGAGTCTTTAGCCCACACTTCGTTAAAGCTACTATGATACAAAACATGTTTCTTGATAGCCTTAGCTTCAGCATGCAGGGTGAGTGAGTTACATGCCCTTTCCAGTGACCCGAACTATCTTCATTTCAGATCAGATGGTTCGGTGGTCCTCTTGATGCAGCCAGGCTTCGTAGTCAAAAATAGGTTACCATCCATTGGCAATCAAAGAATCGTCATTAGCAGCAGATCCTGTTCATGCACTCAAGCACTGTTTTAAATGCACAGAGTCGAGTCGGGTCACATGCCAGCACCTCTTTCTTCTGGTGACAGCTGGGAAATGGGTTATCACCCCTCAAGCCCTTGCTTCATGGCTGAAGTGGGTTATAAGATCAGAGTTGCCTCATTATTTACCGCTCATTTGATTAGAGTAATCTTGGCAAGCCCTGCATTCGAATGCAATGTTTCAATCCAAGATATAATTGAAGCTGTTGGCTGGCATGCAGAGTCAACCTTCTCCAGTTTTATCTCAGAGATTTGACCTCGCAGAGGCAAACCTTCAGTATGGTAGGTGGGTGTTGGCAGCCCAGATGCCCACCAGACCCATTTAAAACAATCATCATAGCCTATCAGCTTCACTGGATTTGCCAGGAAAATTTTTAACGTAAGAAGATTTCAATAACTATCTTCTTAACCGTATAAAGGGGTCACATATCACGTGACCCTGGGCTGTGTTGCTGATGAAATTAGGAGAACGGGTTATCGTTCAAATGGGGAATCCAGCCATCATTCCCTAGAGGATACCCGGGGTGGAAGTAGCATGCTCAGCATTCCCTCCTCCTATTACCTATTTTCCTAACGTTAATGTGATCGGGGAACGTATTTGAAGGAGAAAGCAAATGTTTAAGTAAATTATGTTTCTCCGAGAATACTTACCCGATCACATTACTTAAAGACCCTCCCAACCACCCCGCCATGTGAGCATCCTCGTATAGTATATATCGCTCAGCTTAAATACTAGCGACACCCGGTGGTAGCAAGGGGAGGTAACAGGCAAGATTTATTGCCCTTTGTCTATAGGAAATAGACAGAAAAGACAATTTTTCGTCTTTTAGTATGGCTAGATTCGCAAGGTAGCAGGCTTATATCCTAATGTTAATGTGATTGGGTAAGTATTCTCTGAGAAACATAATTTACTAAAATTTGCTTTCTCTTATACATACATTTTTTTCAAGACAAATGTCCGAGTTTTAAGCTTCATAACTTGCATAATGTAGATTTGCAGCTATAGAATTGCATATACATTTGATTCCAACTTCTCATATTTTTCCTTTTTAATATATTTCAGTCTAGGAGGGATAATTCTAGATTTTACTGTCAACAAATTTAGTGGAATAGCTGTCTTCCAACCTGTGATAAATGGTAAGTGATTGCAAAGCGTTTTTGTCATTGTGATAGGTCAAAACAGTACTTGTCTTGTTTTCCAAGGTGTTATAAACATGATATCAAATTGGAACAAGAAACTTACACTTTTAAAGCAGTATTAAATAGTAAGATTGGTTCCACTGCAATACCTGAATGCTTCCTGTGACACAGCACAAAAGAAATAATTCATTTTCCAATCATAAAAAAATTCAAAATATATTGCAATGGGGAAATCTGTTTTGAATTATAGGATTTGAATATAGCAGTGTTGGTTTTTGGTTTACAGAATGTCTGATATCTTTGACAAGTTATTGTAATACTTAACAGATTGTAAAAATCATTGCACTCATAAATACTCCAAATTTATTTGATTTCTTCATCATTCCTATCCCAGATCAGATCTAGAAGTATGCCTTTCTTGAGCTCTGGAGCATATAGATATTCCAGTATTTTTAATTTATATGTTGACCATACATCACAAATTATTTTCGTCTTAAAACTTATTTCTTTATACTTTTAAAAAAATGTTTTATAAGTTGTTAATTATGATAGTTATTGTTAATACATGATGCTTTTTAAGACTATATCAGGTGCAAATGCAAACATTTTATGAAAGGATACAGATAATGTTACAATATTGGCATTGATTAATTGATAGTAAAACACTGGTAACGATATGAAAGCTTCACAAGTTTTCTTTATTCCACAGGTGTAGGTGGTAACTTGGTTGCTGTGCAAGCAAGTCGCATCTCCACATCACTACACAAAGTCAGTCGGCCAGGAAATCTTCCAGAAGGTGCAGAGAATGGTTGCCCTAACTGTCCAAGTGCCTTCTTTGGAAAAGGTAGTCAGGCTGCAGAAAATGAGACGATGTTCAAAAGAATATCATTCTATGTGTATGGAGCCATCAGTGTATTAATAAAATATTATACAAACCACTGTACCTAGGTTCCCATATGATATATTAATGTTAGCATACTGTAGGTGTGTATAACCATCGCTCACACAATACAGTATGATACCTACCATGATACACATAGGTCCCCATATACTGTAGCAATGCAAGCAGAGTTTGGGTGTGTATAACCATCGATCACACAATACAGTATGATACCTACCATGATACACATAGGTCCACAAATATTGTATTAATTAATGCAAGCATACTGTGTGTGTGTATAACCATCGATCATACAATACAATATGATACTTACCATGATACACATAGGTCCTTATATGTTGTATTAATTAATGCAAGCATACTGTGTGTGTGTGTGTGTGTATAACCATCGATCACACAATACAGTATGATACCTACCATGATACATAGGTCCCCATATATTGTAGCAATGCAAGCATAGTTTGGGTGTGTATAACTATCGATCACACAATACAGTATGATACCTACCATGATACATAGGTCCCCAAATGTTTTATTAATTAATGCAAGCATACTGTGTGTGTGTGTATAACCATCGATCACACAATACAGTATGATACCTACCATGATACATAGGTCCCCAAATGTTTTATTAATTAATGCAAGCATACTGTGTGTGTGTGTATAACCATCGATCACACAATACAGTATGATACCTACCATGATACATAGGTCCCCATATATTGTAGCAATGCAAGCATAGTTTGGGTGTGTATAACCATCGATCATACAATACAATATGATACTTACCATGATACACATAGGTCCTTATATGTTGTATTAATTAATGCAAGCATACTGTGTGTGTGTGTATAACCATCGATCACACAATACAGTATGATACCTACCATGATACATAGGTCCCCATATATTGTAGCAATGCAAGCATAGTTTGGGTGTGTATAACTATCGATCACACAATACAGTATGATACCTACCATGATACATAGGTCCCCAAATGTTTTATTAATTAATGCAAGCATACTGTGTGTGTGTGTATAACCATCGATCACACAATACAGTATGATACCTACCATGATACATAGGTCCCCAAATGTTTTATTAATTAATGCAAGCTTACTGTGTGTGTGTGTATAACCATCGATCACACAATACAGTATGATACCTACCATGATACATAGGTCCCCATATATTGTAGCAATGCAAGCATAGTTTGGGTGTGTATAACCATCGATCATACAATACAATATGATACTTACCATGATACACATAGGTCCTTATATGTTGTATTAATTAATGCAAGCATACTGTGTGTGTGTGTATAACCATCGATCACACAATACAGTATGATACCTACCATGATACATAGGTCCCCATATATTGTAGCAATGCAAGCATACTGTGTGTGTGTGTGTGTGTATAACCATCGATCACACAATACAGTATGATACCTACCATGATACATAGGTCCCCATATATTGTAGCAATGCAAGCATACTGTGTGTGTGTATAACCATCGATCATACAATACAATATGATACTTACCATGATACACATAGGTCCTTATATGTTGTATTAATTAATGCAAGCATACTGTGTGTGTGTGTGTGTGTGTGTGTGTATAACTATCGATCACACAATACAGTATGATACCTACCATGATACATAGGTCCCCAAATGTTTTATTAATTAATGCAAGCATACTGTGTGTGTGTGTATAACCATCGATCACACAATACAGTATGATACCTACCATAATACATAGGTCCCCAAATGTTTTATTAATTAATGCAAGCATACTGTGTGTGTGTGTATAACCATCGATCACACAATACAGTATGATACCTACCATGATACATAGGTCCCCAAATGTTTTATTAATTAATGCAAGCATACTGTGTGTGTGTGTATAACCATCGATCACACAATACAGTATGATACCTACCATGATACATAGGTCCCCATATATTGTAGCAATGCAAGCATAGTTTGGGTGTGTATAACTATCGATCACACAATACAATATGATAATACCATTATACACATAGGTCCCCATATGTTGTATTAATGCAAGCATATTTTGGTGTGGATAACCATCGATCTCAATTCAGTGATACATGCCATAACACACATAGGTACCCATATCTTGTATTAAAGCAAATCATACGGTGGGTGTATAAATCCATCAATCTCACAATACAGAATGATACATACCATGTTAGGCCCCTATATATTGTATTAATGCAAGCATACTTTGAGTGTGTATAGCCATCTGTATTATAACACGATTTGATACATACCATGACACATAGGTTCCCAAGTTGATACATTAATGTAAGCAACATATTATAAGCTGTAATTACAGCATAATAGTACATGCATATTAAATATTTCAATCACTGCAAAGTGTGATTGGTTTCAGAACTCACCGCAGTGTAAAACAATCAGAATTGCATATTAAATATTTCAATCACTGCAAAGTGTGATTGGTTTCAGAACTCACCGCAGTGTAAAACTCACCGCAGTATAAAACTCACCGCAGTGTAAAACAATCAGAGTTTAGAAAGGCTAGACCAGTTAGTAGATCTTAAACTTTTTGTCCAATGTCAGTTTTCTGAGTGTTTAATATTTTATTGTTATTTTAAAATTTTATTGCTTGGCAGTACATGAGTGATTATAGAGTATATTGTGTCACCACAGAAAAATTCATATTTCAAAACATATTGCTGTATCAATATGGCACTCTGGTGTCCTAATTCAATGGTCATGGGTTGGAAAATGGTTGGGTGTTAGAATGTGTATTCTTAAACACATCTAGTAGCATCATTGGAGGCTATAATGCTACACACTGTGCTTTCTTTGGAAAAGGGAAGTTTGTGAGTCTAACCTCTAGGTGAAATTTGAGAATGTCAGATTTTTGAGAGTTTGTTAATGCCTAATATTTGTCCGAACGTTTTTTTCTTCTGATTGTTTGACTATTCTTTTGTCCAATACCTGATAACACATTCTGTTGATATCAGCAAGTACTCTCACCTTGAAGACATTGGCTGCATTGATTTTGATGGCATAGGGCTCTGTAAGCAAAGAATACAGTTTGTCACTGGTTAGTTAACAGCTTGTCCTTTCTGAGGAAATTTTAGCTTGTTGGACAAATTCTTATATTGAGTTGGCATTGCAATAAATTGTCCTATTTTTAAAACAACCTCTTCAGAGATTAACAAATAAATATTACTTGCATGTTCATAATTTACATTTATTTCATGTCGAGCAAATAGGTCCAAACAAACATTAGAAATATGACATCCAATGTAAAATAACCATGTATCTTGGTTCTCAGCTTTTGTTTACAAAAAGCTGGTAAATTGGCAAGCTCTTTTGTGCTTGAAACAAGATTTGTATGCATTGCTTCTGGGATGCACCTCTCTCCACTGTTGGCATTTGTGCCTAATGTAATTTGCTGGCAGATTACATAGGAGCATTAAAAATTTGATAGACTATTGCTAATCTCATGTTTTTAATACTTTATTGAATGCATCCCCGCTATCATTCTGGCAGTAAATATTATTGCATGAAATAAGATGGCTGGCATTTTATGATGCACTATATGCACTATTTCACAGCTGAGGGGCGTTAATGAACTATTTCAAAAAGAATAACAAGACAAAAGAGTGTCAAGACTTGTTGATTAAACTCCTAGACTGTAGATTTGTGGCATGCATCAGTATAATGATGGATATCATACCTCACTTAAGACTTTGATTTCAGTTTTAAGTGTTATACTATAATATACAGAAGACATGATATGCATTTAATGCACTTATTATACTTGCTATTACCCTTTTTCAAAACACCGACAGTTTTTTTTACACCATACTGAAAGGCTTCTCTTATGGCTGTGCTGGCCGCCCCCCCTCCCCATTTTCTTCTTCAGATTCAGTGGGGGCATGTTCCCACATCTTTCAGACCCTAGATGGAACCCTTTTGATTAAATTGCTTGTCCAGACTTTGTAGATAGATGCCTTGCACTTAAGTTTAGAATAGAAACCTATAAATTATGGGGCTTGCAAGTCAGAGGTCATGATGTCTGAAAAGAAAATACTTGTTTCTGTACATGAAGTTTAGTAAAGACTGTGTACATTGATTTAGAAATTTTAGCCCCTTGAGACCTGTTGGTCAGTGATCTCTACAGCCAGCCATACCCTATAAGTGCCTATGTTGATGATCATGGGTGGGTGGGTTATGTGCAGTTCATGGTACTCATTAAACATGGGTGGGTAGGTTATGTGTAGTTCATGGTACTCATTAAACATGGGTGGGTAGGTTATGTGTAGTTCATGGTACTCATTAAACATGGATGGGTGGGTTATGTGTAGTTCATGGTACTCATTAAACATGGGTGGGTGGGTTATGTGCAGTTCATGGTACTCATTAAACATGGGTGGGTGTGTTATGTACAGCTCAATGTATTCATTAAACATGGGTGGGTTATGTGTAGTTCATGGTACTCATTAAACATGGGTGGGTTATATGTAGTTCATGGTACTCATTAAACATGGTTGGATGGGTTATGTACAGCTTAGTGTATTCATTAAACATGGGTGGGTGGGTTATGTGTAGTTCATGGTACTCATTAAGCATGGGTGGGTGGGTTATGTGTAGTTCATGGTACTCATTAAACATGGGTGGGTGGGTTATGTGCAGTTCATGGTACTTATTAAACATGGGTGGGTGGGTTCTGTGCAGTTCATGGTACTTATTAAACATGGGTGGGTGGGTGGGTTCTGTGTAGTTCATGGTACTTATTAAACATGGGTTGGTAGGTTATTTGTAGTTCATGGTACTCATTAAACCCATGGGTGGGTGGGTTCTGTGTAGTTCATGGTACTCATTAAACATGGGTGGGTAGGTTATTTGTAGTTCATGGTACTCATTAAACCCATGGGTGGGTGGGTTATGTGCAGTTCATGGTACTCATTTGCTACATGTTTCCTTATATGATGTGTTTAAAAACAACATATGCAGCAATTAAAAAAGTTATACCTGCAAAACAAAAATAACGGTAGTAAAAAATGTGTGTTGTGGAATTGAAAGACAAAATTAATTGATCCGCTATGAAATTTTTAGATTTGTCTGGGCCAGGAAAGGCCCAACAAAACATCAGCCAGATAAGAGTTTATATATCAGGAAAACCAGCCTTTATTCAGTTCATAATAATCCTTACAATAATATATATGGATAGATGAAAATAGATGACCAGACAGCTTCTGAATTGTACAGATTTGTAATGTAAGCATTTTGTAATAAAGGGGTTCTATTTTGGGGTTATGTTGTTTTGTGTTCAGCTTGGAAGGAACACCAATATTGCTTTGTAAGGCCTGTGATCTGCATTGTCATTTAAGTTCATATCTAACTGTGTTATGATGAGATCATTCCAGCAAAATTGATTTCATGTTCTGGTACTTTCGGTTAAGTTTTGCAAGTCCTGCACTTTTCAAACTATATTAGGTCACTGTGATTTATATTTTATGTTTCTGTAATTTGAATTAGGTCCTATGCTAAGCTCAGTTTTTGTGACACTGTTGATTACTATCTTGTAGCTTGACATGTAACTGCTTTACGAGGAGTACTTATTAATTCAAGCAAAATTATGTCACCAGTGTTTGGTCTGATGTTATTCTTGTAGCTCAGTTTATTGGGAAATAATGCTTGCTAAGTCATATTTCTTAATTAGATATGTAATGAGGAGTATTTACACTCCAAGCCTATTATTTTTTGCATTTTCAGCTTTTCTTTGTTTCGTAAGTTTCAAGAACTACCATAGATTTGGAATTTGCGACAGCCTGAATTATAAATGCATCATAAAAGATTCCAAAAGTTCTTTTTTATTTAAAAAAAAATATCAGTATTTAATACTGTTTTGTTATTGTTTTTCATGAACTAGTCATGAATTTGAAATATAGGTCAGTTGATTTTATGTATTATGGTCAAAGCATGTCAGTATAGCTGGGTAGGACATTTAGGAGCTCTTGTACAGAGGAAAATCAGGTGACATTGTATTTAACACTTTGAACCCGACAGGCCGGCCTGTTGTAACGGTGTATATACCCGAAAGGCCGGTATACCGGCCTCGCTATCTACCGTCATAACCCGACAGGCTGGTATACCGGCCTGTGTTATGTCATTCGCTAGATTCCCTATAAAATTGTCAAAATTTGCCAGGGAGGCTCAGGTTAGGGTGCCGAAATATGGGGGAGATTAGGGTTCAAAGGGTTAATATGAATTATTAACCAGAGTAATTGTTTTCTTTGTCAGCATATTCTTTGATTAATATTGCATAGTGTTGTACATAAGGAAGTATTTGTATTTCAGGTATAAATTCCAGGGCAGCAAGAGTACTCATGGTGCTAGTCATACCAGGTCATCTTATCTTTGTCTACACTATTGCCTACCTAAAGGCTGGACACACATCTATCACACCTATGTTTGCACTTATATATTTGAGTGCAGCTGTGTTACAGGTGAGTTGTGTCCTTGTACAGCTGATGTTAATTTTTATACCTGGCTTTAAGGAGTGGGTTGGTAGGTTAAATGCTAACCCCATTAAGTTTCAAGAGAAAGAAAATGTTATTTTGTTCCTTGCAGGTTGATTATATCATTGCATTTTGCTTAAAATTGTAAAATCAGAAGAGAATTGTATTTAATTCAGTATTGAGCAGAACGCTGTTCCATTAGTTCTTCATTCGTGACACAGGTTTAAACAGTTGGTTGGATTCTTTCTTGGTGTCTGTGTAATGTTTAGAAAGACAGAACTTGATATTTTCCTAAATGTCTTGAAATTAATTGATTAGGCTGGAAATTGCCATAAGAATTCTTAAAATTTACTTTTTGCTTGAGGAAACAGTCAGCAGAGTTATGCATTACTGATATAGGAAAATAGTCATCATAAAGGTTATGGGTTAGACCGCCCACCTCTGATGTGGGAAGTTGTGGGTTTGAACTTCAACCGAGTCATACCAAAGACTAAAAAAATGGTACTAACTTCTGCCTTGTTAGGTGCTCAGCATTAGCGGTTAGTGTTAGGACTGATCAGCCTGGTGTCAGGATAATGTGACTGGGTGAGACATCATGCTGCATGTCTGTGTCATGATGCCCCAGTGCTAGACATCACTGTTAACTACCAAACTGCAGACATCATAGTGATATGACTGAAAAATTGTTAAAGCTATGTCAAAAATCCAAATAACACACACACACACACACACACACACACAAAGGTTATGCATTACTAGTATAGCTGTTCTTCATTGTAGCACCCTTAATTATAACATGATCCTGGGTGTAATATGGTCATGCATTGAAATCTTTCATTTTTCATATTCATGACCTCAATTTTTTGTGGAAATATTTTATTCAAGTTCAGTCTCAGAAAAATATTACTTTAGATTGTTTCTGTCTCTAATAATTTATATCTTATAATCAGCAATCATCGACATTAATTCTGTAACCAACTTGAAGACACTCGAAATTGCCGTCTGCATAAAACAAATGTGCCAAGTTGGCTAACAGAGCTATGACACATCAATCTTGCCAGTATTTCTGAGTATTCCATAATTAATTGCTATATTATTGTGTCCCAACTTTAGGTCATAACAAATTAAATTCAAAATAATTAAGTGTCCAAGTTTTAACCATAGTATGGTATATGCTTTTTCCTTTTATTGTTGTATTTGAGAAATGGTCCCCTTTTCTCAGCAGATGTGTATTTGTTCATATGATCTTTAAATGGAGGGGTTTTTTAGCCATGAAATTGGTACATGACTTAAAATATTGAACTGGCAGTTTATTAATATTTTGTATTGAATGTTTTTGAAAGTTGAAAATTTGACATTTCCAGATTGTTCATTGGTGAGATTGACCATTCTGCTATACCTTATTATCACCCTGATATGTAGTATTGGGAGGGGGTCAGTACATATGTCACTCTGTCTGAAGTCAAGTGGTCATTTTGTCTTTAATCATTGTTATTTCCAGACTATAGTTATGAAGCTGTTCAGTATATTTAAAGCAAGATTTTTATGTATGTCAAGCATGTCTTTTAATCCTTTCAGTTTTCTGTTTTCAGTATTAAAAAAATATGTTGCCATAGAAGCAGTGTATAGCATGAATAGTATAAAATATCAGATGACATGGCCATTGATTAGTATTTAAATTTACAAACATAAGAAGTGTAAGTAGGATTCTTCAAATGAGTCTTTGCATAAGTTGTGTCAGGGGATGTGTCATCTCTTGTAATTACTTTGCAAAGTTGTGTCAGGGGATATGTCATCTCTTATAATTACTTTGCATAAGTTGTGTCAGGGGATATGTCATCTCTTGTAATTACTTTGCATAAGTTATGTCAGGGATTAGAGCTGTACCGATGTCACTTTTTGCCGATTATGCCGAAACCGCGTATAGCAGATTATTAAAATTGCCGATACCGATTATGAGACCGATTATTTCATTATCACAGTATAAACTCGCATATAAGCTGAATAATTTAGGAAAAAATAAAGGCCTGGAATAAGTGGGGGGGGGGCAGTCGGTTTATCCGCGGACCAATGTCTAAACATTACCGTTTTTAGGTCTTTTTGTTAACCACAGTAACAGATGTAAATCTTGGGACATGAAACAATAATTTTTTCCATGTCCTAAGTCTTAGGTAAGTTAAAAAAATAACTTTCGGTGACCCGACAGTTATTAAACTGTTATAAAGTACTATCTTTGATTTAAAAGAGAAAAGTTAATATTCGTCTGCATAATATTCGTCTGCAAGAATCAGAATCGGTCATACATACATTACCCACTCCCACATACTGAAAGGTGAAGATCCACCAGAGTGCGTTTCTTGCAATGAGCCATTCACTGTTAAACACTTTATGACCGAGTGTTCCGACCTGCAACCTACGCGTGCTAAATATTATAATGTACATGACATGAAGGAACTTTTTGATACAATACAAATCACTTGTATTTTAGATTTCCTAAAGGAAGTAAATCTCTATTTTAAACTATAACTTGTATGCCGTCATCTAGAATATTTTTAATGCAAATATCACCTCTTATTTACAACATCTTATCATCAACATAGACCATTTACATCTCCCGTTGATTGGGAAGCTTCATATTTTCCTGTCACCAACATCTTACCATTTTATATTGTTTTTCATATCGCTGGTCGATGTTAAACCTTTCTCATTTTTGAACATCTAACCTATTGTATGGCGCTAAATAGCCTAAAAGTGCTGGTGTGCCGTTAAAATTCAAGCAAATAAACAAACAAACTCGTCTGCATAGAGTGACCCGTCGTCAGTGAGTAGCATTTACGCTTTGAAAAAAAAATTGGAAATTTTGAGTACATGAAGAGAAAATCAGTGTGAAATACACTTGTATATTGACAAATTACATTATGGTTACCTTTGTGTAAAAAACTCCACAATAAAATATTGCACCGATCACATCCTGATACGAAAAACAGTACGATATTCAATGTCGGCATTCACACATGGTTGGATAGTTGTTATTTACATGCTTCATGTACATGTACTTAAATTGGCCTAGATTTTGGTCAGTCTCTTCCCATCTTATGGAGGCTAATGGTGCTATTCACATGGAAATGTAAAGCTGTCAACAGTACATGTATTCTCCACAAATACTTTTGTATCGGATGATATGATGAACATTAAAGCGACTGAACCAACCAGTTATTGCAGCGAAGTTCTAGACACTGTTTTTTCGCAAATGCTTCATTGAACCATTTTCATGCTTCCTCCACGTCTTCAAATGTAGCAGTCTTTCTTTCTTTATAGACTTAGCAGCTTTCACCCTTCCTGAACTGGTGTTATTTTTAAGTGAAAAAATTTCACAGACCTCTTTGCGAGAGATGTTCAGCCCTCAATTTCCTTAACAGCCAGATATTTAGCTTCCAGAGACTGTAAATTCAATTTACGTTTTACACTGCTGTTGGTAGCCATCTTAAATGTAAATAAAGTTAAAAAGGAAACTTTCACAGCAAAATAAACTTGTTCTAATTACTGATCACTTTCAGAGGTCACAGAAAAGCATAATCACGTGTATTTGGATGCTTTTTTATATCTGGGATTCAGACAATAACGTATACAGGAACTAAGAACCAGTATGCATCAATTTGCTGGATGGCAAATTTAAGGGCTTGCTAGTCCTGCTTCGACCACCTGTTGAGTGGGTAAATGTGTTAATCAATTGATTATTTTAGCTGTTTACAATCAGAAAATTCAGTGGCTGAAAGACCCACAGATGTACATGTTGTCATTATAAGAGTATATCTGAAGAACATGACCTACAAGATAGGCGGCAAGATCAAAGACTTGACTAGCTGCAGAGTGGTGAGAAAATGTACGATATGACTGATTTCAGAGGTAGAATGATCCATTGATGTACTTGTGTACAAGAAGAGTACATCAAATAAATAACTTTCGCCTTCATAATTGTTTTCATTTCCAAGTGTAGCAATCTAAGTAGTGCTTGTGACCTCAAAATCAAGACGTGTTGAGAGTTAGACAAAATGATGTTTGCAAATTTTAACGAAAAGGGTTAAACGGCTAATTGGTGAATATTGTAAGGAAATTCAACAGTGTTAGAAGTTGCTAGAACTGACATTTCACGTGGAACACTATATATGATGCCTAACTTAGTGCTTAAAATAAGACCTTATCTTGACATGACAATTCACTCTCACTCTAATGGACAAACAAGGGCTACATGTCAGTGCTATAAAGAAGTTTGAAAATTAAACTCGATGGCAACCGCTGTTTCTACTTGTATGGAAATATAGCCATTTCAGGTATGCCCAATTTGCTTCTGGTAGGGGACTGCAACGTTTACTGGTGGTACTCTTGAACTCATAGTTTTAAAATCCTAGCTATACCTCTGTGCATTCTTTGGAAAATGCTAGAATGATAAGATTTCACTACGTTTAAGTGCCAGTTTTATAGGCCCAAACAAAAGTCTAGGGTGGTTGTTTTTTTTATCTGACCGCGACATTAAAGCCTGGCGGCAAGATCAACTGATTGTTGAACAAAGTATGGGTTGGAACTGGCAGCTTGTCGACATAAATGATTAGAAAACAAATGATTTGTTCAAGCTGGGACCAAGGGCTTCTGTTGACATGTACATTTATCTTTTATCTCGACGTGGACATAAGCATGACAATTTGGTAGTAATAGTAGACCAAGGGACAGGGACTTTGTTTTTTTTTCGACATAGGCGGCTTGTTGATATAAGTGATGTCAATATAAACGGGTAGGACTATTTAATTCTGATTTAAAATTCAAAGCTATGTCAAGATGAATGTTATGATTGAATTTATATATTGGAAATTTCCTTATATTTTTTTTACATCGGCACCAATTAATCGGTACAGCTTTATCAGGGATATATCATCTCTTGTAATTACTTTGCATAAGTTGTGTCAGAGGATATGTCATCTCTTGTAATTACTTTGCATAAGTTATGTCAGGGATATATCATCTCTTGTAATTACTTTGCATAAGTTGTGTCAGGGGATATGTCATCTCTAGTAATTTCTTTGCATAAGTTGTGTCAGGGTATATGTCATCTCATGTATTTACTTTGCAGGTGACTCTTTTACTCTACATAGCAAACTGGATGGTGCATTTTATATGGAGGTGTGGTGATGACCCTGACAATGTTGCCATACCATACCTTACTGCTTTAGGAGATCTGCTTGGGACAGGTTTTCTTGCCATTGCTTTTGAACTTCTATATTTGATTGGAGATGAGGATGCAGACTTTGGAGTGTAAAAGTGGCAATATTTTACTTGTGTATATTTTTAAGTTTATAACTTCTATTTTAATGATTATTATCATTTTTCTATATCTACATTGCTTTCCAGATGTTCTTTTGGTAGGTAATTCACTAAATAATTTTTATGTAAATAGATAAATCTTGTACCTTTTGGGAAAACTCTGTTTAAAAAATATGTTAACATTTTTTTACCTCTTTTACTTTGATTTTCTCGCTGTATTTAACAGGTACAATAGAAAGCTGAATATCCAAATTGTTCACTCAAAATTAATACCACAATGTCCCTCGAAAATTTGAATTCCAGATGGTTTAAAATTGATTATCCAGACGACGATTTTGCCCATTGTTTTTTTATGGATAATCAGCATTTTATTATATGTGACACTTATGATGACTTGGTTGTCAGTTTTTGATGAAGAATTCTTATTTTATTATTCAGATTCTAATTTTTTTTATGCACCAACAATAAGGTCAAGTGTATTCTAATATGATGCTGACTGTGAGCATCCATCCATCAGTTTTCAATTCTATTTCCATATCATAAAACTAGAGTTATCCACCATTTTCAGTTATACTTTTTGGATGGCTTGCACTTAGGGTAAGGAAGAACCCTGATAATTTTGTGGTCAACTGTCAAGGTCACTGTGGTTGAAAAACAAATCAAATGGTTTCCATACAAGGATTCAAGTTCTTCATCATTATAAATAACCAAATTTTCTGGATATCTTTATCTTAAGTAGAGAAGAACCCTATTGATTTCTGAGATCAAAACCCAGTGTCACTCAGACTCAAAGAATATAAATGCTTTCTGCACAATAACATTAGTTTACCATCACTGACCTAAACCAAACTTTGTGGCTGGCTTGCACGTAGGGTAAGAAATATTTATTTTGGGACCAAAGGTCAAGGTCATTGACTAAAAGAAGTAAAATGGTTTTTGCTGTTATTAACCTTGTACCTTCATCAGAGCATGGGATGACTTGCACATTGGGTAAAATGTAAGCTTTCCACTTTTTGGTTTTACAGGTCAAAGATCAAGGTGACTTTGATTGGAAAAGAACAATAATCTTTCCATGAGTAAACGTTGATGAAAGTATTTACAGTATTTTAACTTTGGATATGGTAGAGGCCATTTGATTTGAGGGTCAAAAAATTTAATGGTCAAGATCATTGTGGCACAAAGTCCTGACCAAGCTTTTTGATGGTATGGTAATTAAGGTAATTAAGAAACTTGTAGATCATGGGGTCTAATGGTCAATGGTCAGAGTCATGGTAAGTCTAAAAAGAAAACAAAATGGTGTCTGCACATAAGTCCAGCTCTTCATACCTGACAAAAGGTCAAAGTTAATGAGACCCATTACTTAATAATCTACATATAGGACTATTAAACATTAGACAGGTGTATAATGTGCCATTTATTTGTACTTGTCTTGAAATTAGCAATCCTGTTCCACATTGGTAGGATTGGCATATCTCCTCACAATTAGCCTTGTGCCATATATTCTGATAAATTTATTGAAGGCAGATCCATGTCAAGATTGTTTGCAGTTCACTGTGTATTGTACAAAATATTAATATGATACTTCACATACTGCTCCGATAACATAAGGGGTTAGAATGTCCACCTTGGATGCAGGAATTCACAGATCTTTAGCTTGAACAAGTCATACCAATGATTTATAAAAATGGTACTAGCAGCTGCCTTGCTTGGTGCTGGGTATTAAAAAGTTAGTGTTTGGACTGTTTGGCCTGGTGTCATGACAATTTACTACAACTGTCTAACACAGTGGTGCCCATCTTGTGTTGCTGTTAGACACTAATCAATAAATAGTTCATGGATAAAAATGTAACTACACTGATCCTAACAAATTCTTATGCTAATTGTATTTTTATCTTGTAATGACCTTTAAACTCACATAACCATGACATTGGTCAAAATTCTTAATTATTTGATGGCAAAGTCAAATGCTGAGACAAGGAATCTGTTTCTTAGATATAGATAGGTGTAGATTCATTAAATATCTCATATTCAAATCATAGTTTATTTACCTATATCTTTACCTGAGTTAAAGTGAAAAGGCAGTGATTGAGCTAAAATTATGGAGTCTTAATAATTTAATTTATTTTGTAAATATCAATTGTCAGTATTGACAAAATAGGACAGTTTCATTTATACTTTAATTTGTCCATTGGGGAAGAGGTACTGTTGTTTCCATAAAAGGATCATTGTTCATTTAGTCTCTGAATTCATTGTCTGATGTTACCATGTATTCCACTAAATTCAGTATGTTATGAAAAATAATGAAATGACTAGTTTTGTTTGCAATCATGCTTTGTATTTTGCCATCAGATTGTGGTTGAATAGGAAGTTATTTAATGTTATTTGTTTATAAATGTTTGCTTTGTGTAAAATATTATGCCAAACACAACTATCACACACTTTGTTCTCGGATACAACTATAGTCTAGAAACTGTAATCAAGATGGAGAGGTACTGCACATTGCAGACAATATGACTGACTTGAATTTATTCCGATAATGGAAGGCAAACAAATATTGCTATCTTGTACAAAAGCCAAGGGAGTCAGCCATGTATTTGGAAACTCTCTTTTAATGGTGATGGGCCTAATATCAAGAATACATCAGTAAAATTTGCAAAACTTTGTACTGTAGGAATAGAGTTGTCTTTAAGAATATATATCAGTAAAATTTTCAAAGCTTTGGACAGTAGGGATAGAGTTGTCTTTAAGCATAACCTTATAATTAAAGAATTACAGAACTTATTTTTATGCACTCTTTTTGTCATAGACTTGCTGATTTAATGAGATTGTCTATTATCAATTGTCATTCCATCCATTGGCACAAATTTTTATCGCAACTCCACATAAACTTTTTTAATGAATGCCACAAAACCTTTACACTAAACGCAATTTATGTTGTGGTCAGGATGGTTAAACGATTTAGACACTGGTTTCCTTAATGATAATTTTTTTAAAATTTCAAATTAGTTTTCTAGCTATTCCATTTTTACACATATTTACATAAAAATTTCTTTTGGTTTTATGTTCTACCACTACTTTAGTTTATCATGACTGTGAAACAATAATGTCATTCAAAACCCAGCTGCATTAAATAATAATGCAGTCTGAAAAACATTACAACAACTTCAACAATTGGTTGTGATAATATAACCCACCCACCCTAAAACTGGGAGAAAGTAAAATGTCATATGATCAAAAATGTGGTGCATCAGTGCTTGTGATTTGTAAACTTTACATTGACAAGACATGGTGATAAGTTGAATAAAATCTTTCAACGAGACCAATTCCCTCGTATTAGTTACAGAGATAAAAAAAAATAGTCTGGGATTAGAGGTGACTAGACAACCCCAGCAGATGGGAGACAATGCATCCAGATCCTCTCAAGCAGTATCTTCTTATGATGCCTAGTTGATCATAAATGAAAACTGTGCCAGTCATGTATCCAATATGCCTGTCATGGTGGCTGTCTTGAAAATCTTGTTCTTTCTACTCACCCTGATCATGACTATTACATGTTGTTTTTAAAACCAAAAGACTTTTAATGATGTCTACTTTGTCTTAAACGAAAATTGTGCAAATCGAGTATATACTATGTCCACGACAATAGTTGATTTGAACTCTTGTTATCACTGAAGAATATCAAAGATAGTTTTAGCAATCAGAATTTAGAAGGAAGAAATGGTCTTATATTTATTTCTGGGAATTCTTTTCACCCCGAGAGCATCAGTCCCTTCAAGAGACTCTTGTTTTGCACCACCATAACAGTGATAGGGACTAAGCCTAATCCATTCATCATAGGGACTAAGCCTAGTCTATTCATCATAGGGACTAAGCCTAATCCATTCATCATAGGGACTAAGTCTAGTCTATTCATCATAGGGACTAAGCCTAATCCATTCATCATAGGGACTAAGCCTTAGTCTATTCATCATAGGGACTAAGCCTAATCCATTCATCATAGGGATTAAGCCTTAGTCTATTCATCATAGGGACTAAGCCTAATCCATTCATCATAGGGACTAAGCCTAGTCCATTCATCACATTTTGGTACGGTTTTGCATGCAGATAATTTTGGCTCTGTGATGGGTTGTCTGTTTCATGCACATTTCTGGTAACATCTATTGAGTATTGATACATTTTATATTATGATAATTGTGTTTGCTTGTCCGTCTTCACCTTCTGACAGGGACAGTAAAATATTACCGTATAAAAATCAACCTGCATTGTCAGACAATTACTTCTCCTTGAAAGGAAATTGATCATTAACTTTCAAACTTTATGATTATTAACAGAAAGATTTTTTTAACATAAAGAAAACACTTTTTGTAAATGTTCCCTCACGAAAAGGAAGCAAGACTTTAAAGATATTATTTTGACTCTGAAGTTTATACAAAATACCATGGTGCACATCATTTAATAAGGTGACAATTATATTTATGTACAGTGTTTGAAAATTAACAGATTTGAGAATAAGTAAGAAAATCTATATTTGAATCACTGTGAATGTAATTATTATGCTGAGATATGTTTCATTTAAAGCTTTCTTGATGAATGATTTGACTACAGCTTATTCGGTGTACATGTCGAATTTTGAGTAATCAGACTTTTTGTAGGGTGTCGTGACACAAGCTATCCTAGCTGTTTGTGACTACTAACGAAACACCCTTATTGTTTACTATCATTGTAGTAGACAATAAATCTTTTCGCTACAGAGAGTTTTGAGTGTTGCAAAATTCTTATGGGACTTCAATTCAATGGAATGTAATAGCCGTCTTTTGCACACTAATTTATGACATGCACTCAAATTTTCAAATTTAGAATGAGTTGAAAACCTTAGTTTTGTGATATAGTATGCTGAATCAGTGAAGCATTGTTCATTGTATAGTCACTAAAATGATCAAAACTGAGAATTAAGCTTTGAAATAAAGCAAAAAAGGAATTGTTTTTCATAGAAAAGTAAATAGTAAAGATTGTTTATAAAGTTTTACAGTAGGTGGTTTCTTTTATAATGTTACGACTAAGAAAAATTACATCCAAATTCATTGTTTATTTTTTAGAATTTTCAATTTCATGACAATGTTGTTATGTTGGACATGTAGTAAAATAATTTGTATTATCGGACATTTAGTAAACAAGTTGTACAATCTTTTGTAAGTGTAACATCCATATAAATGTACCGGTTTAAAAGAAATTGTCAGTAGTCATCATTTGTTCACTAATCAAAGATATTTTGTTGTTATATGTTTGAAGACTATCAGGTGTGGCACTCATTGCTTGTAGGTACAGCCTAATGTCCACTACACTATCTTGTAGGTACAGCCTAATGTCCACTACAGTATCTTGTAGGTACAGCCTAATGTCCACTACAGTATCTTGTAGGTACAGCCTATGTCCACTACACTATCTTGTAGGTACAGCCTAATGTCCACTACACTATCTTGTAGGTACAGCCTAATGTCCACTACACTATCTTGTAGGTACAGCCTAATGTCCACTACACTATCTTGTAGGTACAGCCTGATGTCCATTACACTATCTTGTAGGTACAGCCTAATGTCCACTACACAATCCATAAACCTTGCTGGTTCAACATAGTACAGCTTTTACTCATTTTGTCGTCCTCGTTAATTCCAGTGGCAGAAAAATGAATTGCTTTCAATCATTAGTATTGCAGACTCTGTCACTATTAGAAATAACATAATCTAAAAAAAATCAACATTCTTTTTATTAGGTCTAAGTAGGCATAATGCATCAAACTTTGTACCAAGGGAAACATCATCATCACTGCTATCACTGAAAGTGACACCTGTCGGCAAACTAAGCCTTGCCCAAACCAGTTTGCAACACAGTCTGTGGAAACATCATACCATGCATGATAAATCATTTACATTACATTTATTTTATACCCAATTTGTTTGCCAGGGTTTACAGAACATCAGTACTTTGACGTCAAATTGAAGAGGACTCTTTGGGGGGCAATAGAGAGATTTGCTTCAATTTGTATTCAATCGGCATATCATTATGCAGATATAGAATGATATCTCAAGGATATTTCTAAGTTATTTAGTAAAAAAGTACAAAAAAGAAGCATTTCTTGTATATATGCATTAAATCAGCAACCTATGACTATCGCAAACAGGGGTTGATTATCATGCTTTTATTAGCAGGTGCTTTTGCTAAATCTTTTATTTAGCAATTATAAATGAGGCATAATTATCACACTTTATTACCTGGAATCTTTAGTTATGCGTTTGTCATTTAAACAGCCACCATGTTTTTTTCTTCTGGTTTAAGTGAATTGGGTGATAAAAATGTTATAATTGATTTTTCTAAAGTGAAAACTCTCTTTATTATGTTCTAAACAGACAATTTAATCAAACATTTAGTAACTACAAAATCTTTTTTTCTTTTTATCATCAAAGAATTCAAAGACATTGCTTTTGAAATATTTGCTGATTTTCATTAATAAGTCTCTGAAAGATTTCAGCTGGCCTGAAATCAAGTTGGTTCTGCAATAAATTATCTTTCTGATAACTCCAACCATTGCAATTTTTAAAATATGTAAACAAAACAATAAAAAGTTGATGTATATTTAATACAAATATGTACATGTTTGTTTTTTGTGTGGTTTGAACCATACTTTGAACAGGAGTTAGCTGTATCGTATCAAGGTAATGGAAGCTAATTGCCACGGTCACACAGAGGCAGCTGGCTTGGGTGGCCTTCGAGCTCATGGCCAAACTGAGCTGCCATGGGTACTTTTTTGTGCATTTAGTTTCTGCAGTCACAATAGAAGACTTCCATTTTATTTCATTGCAAGTTGGTAAATGGAAAGTGAACTTAAGACTTTGTGTGACAATGTTATATTTTCATGGTTGTAGAATATGTGTTGAATAAAATATACATGAATTATGTTGGATTTTTTAATTATAAACTGGGGCATTAATGTTTTTTGTTTTCAACTAGTGTTTCTGGGTGATTATCTTTTTGCTAATATGTGTTCTAATTCATGGGAAATGTTGTTTTTATAAAAATATCTAATACTGCCCAAAATATTTATGATTGCTAGTAGACTGTATATAATACTGCATTTTTATGGGAATAAGATGACTTTTGTTTTAGTTTTATCAATTTCATGTTTGTGAAATAAATGCATGTGATTTATACAATCAAGCCAAGTATCCCCCCATTAATGGGAAACATTGGTTTTATGCTGTCCTTTGTTCATCCATCCATCTGTCCATCACATTTTCTTGGAAACAGGACAGGTTAAAAAATACTGAACTATACCAGATTATACTTTATATTTAGACATCTTAAATTGGTAGATAACCATGTCACTATGGTCATATTTATCAATCTTTTACACATTTTTTAAAAACATTTTGTTGCTAGACTTTTGGGGAAAATGTTTGAGAAATAATTACTAGACTTAGAGAAATGAAAATTTTATATGCTTATTTGCATTATTATGCAGATGATCTAGTTAGATTTTCAGACCATTATTTAAAAAATATAAATTTCTATTAAGTTTTTAACATTTTTGGTTTAGGCAATTTTGACAAAATCTTTGAAAGCATAATCAGCAAACACCGAGGAAGTTTTCTTTAGACACATTTTTTAATCTTTGTTCTATATCTAACATGTTATATTCATTACTTTACACTGTAACTTAGCCATCTAATATAAGCCTTAATGTTTTCTTACCAGATATATTGTCTTAAAATGGGTATTAATATATATTAAATACCATCTAGCTGTATTTTTCCCATTTTAATTCTATAAAATTTAAATCGGTGAACTTGTTGACATGCATTTAATATTTCATTGACTGTGAACATCTTAGGTCTAGATATGCAACTGCATACAGCTTAGAACCAGTTACACTATGGCATGTTGGATGGATCCAGATATGTCATTGTCTATTGTGAGGATCTAGATATGTCATTGCCTATTGCTTAGATCCAGATATGTCATTGCCTATTGCTTAGATCCAGATATGTCACTGCCAATTGCTTAGATCCAGATATGTCATTGGATATTGCTTAGATCCTGATATTTCACTGCCTATTGCTTAGATCTAGATATGTCATTGCCTATTGCTTAGATCCAGATATGTCATTGCCTATTGCTTAGATCCAGATATGTCATTGGATATTGCTTAGATCCTGATATGTCATTGCCTATTGCTTAGATCCAGATATGTCATTGCCTATTGCTTAGATCCAGATATGTCATTGGATATTGCTTAGATATAGATATGTCATTGAATAAAGCATAGATCCTGATATGTCATTGCCTATTGCTTAGATCCAGATATGTCATTGGATATTGCTTAGATCCTGATATGTCATTGCCTATTGCTTAGATCCAGATATGTCACACTGCCTATTGCTTAGATCCAGATATGTCACACTGCCTATTGCTTAGATCCAGATATGTCATTGGATATTGCTTAGATCCTGATATGTCATTGCCTATTGCTTAGATCCAGATATGTCACTGGATATTGCTTAGATCCAGATATGTCATTGGATATTGCTTAGATCCAGATATGTCACTGGATATTGCTGAGATCCAGATATGTCATTGCATAAAGCATAGATCCTGATATGCCATTGGTTAGATATTATGTTGCATGCATCATAAATCCAGGTATGCCCATGCGTACAGTATCAATCCATATCTACCAATGCATACATCATAAATCCAGATAGACCTTTGTTATACAGTATTGTCTTTTTAGTTTAAACTACTATGGGTTTCCAGCAGTTTCTTGTCCTGTGTCCCAGAAACTTAATCCCCATGCAACCACCTGGTGTGCTTTTTTGTCACATTATTTTTTTAAAAAGATATGCCTTCAACTTTTACTTTAATGGATGTCCATTCATTTCTATGTTGGCACTAACGACTGCCATAGTCACTTAAGGTAATCAAAACTGTAAAAGGGCAATTGATATCCATTTTAAGACAATTAATATCCATTCATTTTAAGACAGTTGATATCCATTTTATCCATTTTAAGACAATATCCATTTTAAGACTATATCCATTTTACAATATATCTAGCAAGGAAAATATTAAAGCTTAAGGTAGATAGCTAAATTGCAGTGTAAAGTAATTAATGTAATACAAATATTTATTTTAAGATTAAAATAATGTCATACGAGAATAATTTTTATGTAAATACACAATTTGTTATTTATACAATTATTTAATAATTTGAAATATAATTTAGGGAAAAAAAATATATTTATTTATAATAAATGATACTAGATAATAAATGAACACTAAAGTTAAATGAGATGGCAGAATGGATAATTATGTGGTGAAGTGATTTAAGGTTAATCAGATATTAAGACTTGTTAATGTTTCAAGAATTACCAGACCCCATGATAAAATATGTTTATTACAAAAATGTAAGAGGGGCCCCAAGTGGCCGAGTGGTCTAAGCGCTGTCCATTATGGATCACTGCCATCTCACCTCTGTCTGCGTGGGTTTGAGTTTAAGATTCGGCTAATGTAGTTATGTGAGAATGCTTGCCAGTAGCTTCTCATGGGTCGGTGGTTCTTTCTGGGGGTTTTCTGGGTTCTTCCTCCACCATTAATACTGGCCACCATGTATAGCCTATATTGTGCTGAAAAATGTCCGTTAAATCATTAAAAACAAAACAACCAAAAATGTAAGGTGGCAAAACCATCAAGCAACTAAGATCATCTCCCCTATCTGTACTACATGTGCAATATGTATAACTATTTTCCTTTCCCCCTTTAAAAAGTGTGAATGAATTGGTAAGTTATATTTTGGTCTTAGTTTTTCATGTGTCTGCATGACTAAAGGTACAGACAGCTAGTGTCTTCCCATATCCTTACACATTTCAGTGTATTAGTAGTTTTGAATGTGAATAATGAATACACTTAATAGATCAAGAATTGTGTATTGTAATACTGAAAACAAATGAATTTTTTCCCCAGGTCCCATGAGTTACAGTTAAAGAGGGGATTGTATCCAGGTTAACAATATAACAATGTTTTGCACAAAAAAAATATATGCATTCTGTTTGAGCACCAATGACATATTTTTTGCTAACACAAGTTAAAAAATACTTTAGCCAATTCTGTGTAAGCTATTGTACCTTGCAGACATCAAGGCATGTTTGTATCTATTATGATAACAAGGTGAGAAACAATGAATGATTTGATTTTGAATAAAGACACATGCTAATACACTTTGTGTATTTTAATATGAAACATGCTAATATAAGCACTAATTATTGCTTCTTCACACAATGTGCATTTGTTATACTCATTAAGAGGGCCTCAAGGGAGAATAGTCCTTGACTAATGAGTCACCCTCTATAAATAAAGCATTATTATTATTATTATTATTATTATTATTATTATTATTATTATTCTGAGAGAAAGAAACCTGTTGTTTCAGTTTGGGCTACCTGATACCAATGTTATTTTATTTACAAAGTAAGCCATCCCTGGAAGCTGTCTTTGGATGTTTTTTTAGTGCTGATTTTTTATATACAAAGTAGTGTGACCTATGGATGTCAACCTTGGTTTTTTTCCTTGTAATGGTGTTCACATGAATTTTGAAAATTGAAACAATGGAACAGATTGGGATCTGTAAGTGCACCTTGTGATATCATTTAAAGCGTATGCTGCAACTGAATAGGTTTAAATTATGCAGCATGATGACAGATTGTTCAAATAAACTGTTAACTGAATATAGGACTACATGGCACTGAGCTAGTAGACTGATGTACCTGTGTGTTAACTGAATATAGGACTACATGGCACTGAGCTAGTAGACTGATGTACCTGTGTGTTAACTGAATATAGGACTACATGGCACTGAGCTAGTAGACTGATGTACCTGTGTGTTAACTGAATATAGGACTACATGGCACTGAGCTAGTAGACTGATGTACCTGTGTGTTAACTGAATATAGGACTACATGGCACTGAGCTAGTAGACTGATGTACCTGTGTGTTAACTGAATATAGGACTACATGGCACTGAGCTAGTAGACTGATGTACCTGTGCATTAGGACTAATCAGCACTAGAGCAAATAGCGCAGACCCTTATCTGCAGGTACATTATGCAACTCTGTTGATTACAGGTGGATCTGACATAGAAGCAAGTGTATATTGTAATCAATATTTGTTTTTATGTAAAGTATTGATATATCCATGTCAGTATTTAATCATAATTGAATGAGTTATATGAATTTTACATTTGACTTTATTTTGCAGTCATTGACTCAATGGAAGCTTAGATCTTTTCTGCAAATAGTTAAAAGAATACAGATGTTTTTTTCTCTTTTTTTCTGTAAATCATGCATAATGTTTTTAGCAATCTAAGTAACCATTATGTACAGAAGCTTATGCAGGCTCTTTCAAAGAAATAGAGATATCCTTCATGAATTATCTGACACTGGTCCCTGAAAGATATCCAGCAGAAACTGTTTTGAATTGAGTCGACTGTCATGAAGTCCTGGACATTTTAAACTACTGTTCTGCACAGTTTTGATATATATTTGTGTCCCACCACAACAGTGATTGGGCTTAAAGTGTTAAAATTGTCCCTCCTTCAGTCTGTCGATATCTAATATGTTAATCACAAATTGACCTCATTTTCAGTTTAGGTCACTTTTCAGGCTTAATGGTAGAATTTATATGTTCTTTAAAAAAGTATTTCTAGTTAACATAACAATTTGTTAAATGAAAATTTTAGCTGTTCAGAGTGGTTTATCATGGACAGGTTCACAATAATTGACAACCCTGCCCCAACTGCGACTTAATTATTACATATTCAGATATCAGGTTGACTGTTCACTGATGTTATCAATCATTCATGTGATGGGTTGTCCAGGTGGTCAGACAAATATGGACACAGTGAATGCTAAGATGTATCAAACAATTTTATGATTTTAATTAATAAATATTGTGTAAACTTCTAGTTTGAAAAATCAGTGAATGATGTAGGTTGAAAGTTTCTGTACATTTTTTAATTGCTTTTTGAACTTTTTCTACTTTTGCCAACTAATGAAAATGTAATGGTGTTTCAATGTAACTTGCTTACAGGCTATTACTTTTATTGCAATCAGTTTGAAATTTTATATAACTGTTATAACTTCACTACCTTTCAAGCACTTTTTAAGAAAGAATTTGCTCAAAAAAGTATGAGATTATATTTAAAACATTTGTTGACAATCCTTTGCAAAGCCTTGCTGTCTCTGCTTTGACAGTCAAGTTGTGTATGTGATGGAGATATGTGTTTGTCTGTGACACTGCTGTGTGTTACCAATCTTAAAAGCATTGTCAATCCTACTACAGTGAAACCTGCTATGAGTGACTGAAACATGGTTTCTTTTATGCTTTGCTGTCCTGTCCATCCATCCTTCCTTCAATGCATCTCAAGAATCTAATTAGCAAGATTGCACAATAACCACCTAATGTGCACAAATGAAATTTCTCATTCATGTTGATATAAATATGCAGATACTTTGTTTGGATTTTGAGGCTATGATAGCAATATGTTAATTTTTGACACATTTTTGAGCATCTTGGACACCAGATGTTTCTAGCAGAATTGTCCAATTTAGCATAAACCACCTAAGGTAAAAAAGTGATTTGTATTTATTTCTAGTTTACAAATTAAGTTTGTATCTATTTCATGTTTACTGATTTAGTTTTTGAAGCTATTATAGCATTTTATTTATTGTTTTTAAAACACATTTTAGAATTTTATGAAAAAGTATATTAAAAAAAACATAAAATGGGAAGATTAATCAAAATCCCTATAGGCACACAAATGAAATTTGGTTTGTATATTTGTATGCGTATGTGGATGACCGTATTTAATTTTGATGCCATGTTGAAATTGTTTCAGATATTTGGGTTTTTCAGGAACGTAGACTCTTGATTTGCATTGTGTTCATATATGTTTTATAAACACAAATCTAGTTTTGTTTTAGTCTTAAGTTTGTATGCAATTAATGCAAAAAAAAGCAACAGTGTAGTAAATATATTTACAGTATGTCTCCAACTAAACACCCAGGGGTTTGCCATTTAAATTGCTTAGAAAATGGGAGGGGCATGTTATTGGGAAAGGATTTTTTTAATACAAAAAAGCAGCATTTCTTATGACAGATGATTGGCTGTTTATGGGAGAAATATGGTAGATTAATAATGAAGACCTATGTTGATTGTGCCATACCTATCTTTAAAAAATATCATTTTAAAAATTCAATTTTGTTCAAATACTAACAAGTTTATTATATTGACTTTGGACTCATTCAAGTTATTTTTACTAGTGGGGAAGACTATAATTAAATGTTAGTTATCATTTAAATTGTGATTATTATTTAAGATTGTAATATTTCCATGTCTTGATCATTTTTTTAATTGAAAATTAACGCAGGGAATGTTCAGTGTTAATTACCATATTTTGACATTAATCATATCTTGTGTGATAATCTACTGATTAAAAAAAGATCGATTCAATTTTATTTTAAATTTTTCTTAGCATGATTGTTTTTTAACCTTTTATCTGATTCTCTGCACTGATAAAGTGTAATGGAATATTGGGCATTTATCTTGACACACGATACATTGAAAATATATTGACCTATTACTATTCTCAACAAATATAACTTGGGATGTGGAGACCATTTTAGGAGGGGAAACATATTTTTCTGTAACAAAAGAGGTCAGAGGTTATTTTCTTATATATTTTTCTCCTTACAATTCTGATTCTTCTAATTATTTTTGTATATGTGATGATTCTTGAAAAAAAGTGGCACCTCCTCGGAACGCACCTCCCCACCCCTCCACCCCACCAGACATTTCCAAGTAGATTTAAAAAGAATAGCCCATATTTGCTTTTTTAAACATACATTAATGAAATTTAGTGAAAAATATTATTTTTGCTTTGTCCTTTTTTATATATATATTACTACTGGAATTCCAGATAAATTAATATGGGAGGAATGCACCAAATGTGAGTTAATTTTGTATTTGTTCAGGTGGTTATGTTTAGGTGAAAGAGTCGACAAATCATAACAGGATGTATATTATTGTTCAAATTATGGATCCAGTTTTGCGAAAGAAAATATTAGTTTCTTTCATTGAACCATCTCTGGCCTGAACTCTCACTTAGCTTTGTATAATCAAAGTTTTTAGCTCACCTGGCTATGAGGTATAATCCTTTATCATGCATAATGTAATCTCATCCATATACAACTTATCCCAAAAAAATGTGTTTGATTTATTTGCATATATTTTGATATGGATTATTCTGGCATCAAGGCATTTCAAGTTTTTTTCTTCAGTTGATTATAATAAATTACTGAGTATATCTTCCATTATAAATAAGGAGAAACAAATTCTACTCAAGAACCACTGTCAAGAATATGACCAAATGTTACAAATAGATTGCTGGCATGCATTTTTTTTTATTGCTAAAATGATGCCAGTCCACCCTCAAATATGGCCACCATTACTTCAAAATATAAAAACATACAAAAGCTACTTGACTAAATTTGATGGAAAGCATTGAAACATAATGACCTTTAAAATTTGTACAAATGATGCGAATCAATAAAATACAGTGATTAATACTAAATACATGTATAGCAAAAACTTGAAATGACTTCACAAAAACTGCTTAACAGAAGAATTAAGAAATTTGGAAGAAAACTTTGTGGCATAAAGGCCTTCCAAGGTTTTGTACAGCTTGTGACAATACACCTTTGATGTGACTGCTGTTTCAAAAGAACTTGACCAGATTTAAAACAATACTTGCATGAAAGTCTGTACCAGATTTGTAACGAAGCATACTGGCATAAAAGTCTTTACCAAATTTAAATAGAGCATACTTACATAAAAGTCTTTAACATTTTAACCAAAGCATATTTACTTGAAAGTCTTTAGAAAAATTAAAATAATGCAGATCCACTGTCAAATATAATAACCATTGCTGAAATAGAAAAACATTTCAAAGCCATCTTTTCAAAAACTGCTAAACATAATTTAACAAAATTTGACAGGAAGTGTTGGGCTTAAAATGGCTTGTACAATTGAAATGATTTGCCATAAATTTGGCTGCGATCACTAAGAATAGAAAAACACTGAAACAACATTTTACCAGAAAACACTGAACAAATTAACAGAAAGCACTGTGGCATAGAGGGCTTTCAGATTTATTAAATGTTTGTTGATCATTCAGCAAATATGGCAACTATCACAAACAAGACGTGTAAACAACATCTAAAAAATACAGCTCAACAGAATTGTACCAGATTTGAATGTAAGCATCAGGACATATAATAAGAGCATTCTGTTGTTATACATCTGATGTAAATATGGATTCAGATTTGAAAGAGCAATACATTTTAAAACAATTGTCCATCTGAACATAACAAACATTGGAAGAAATTTGTACACATTGCATTCCACTGATTCCAGTTCCTGTATAATCTGCTCTTAAGTTTGGTGATTAGATAGATATTTGTCATATTGGTGAGTGAACTGAGGGCAACTTGGTTTCTTGTTATATTAAATTTGTGAATATTTTATTGTATTTTTCATTGGTTTGGAGTTGAACTCCCTTGGATTAAACAGTACATAGCATTTTTTGTTGTTGTTATTTTAGGTGCAGCTCATCATTATTGTTATTTAGAGGAGTTATTTCCCTTCCATTGCATCTTCGGCAGGGTTAAATCATCCATCACCACGTTTGAATTGTAAAACTTACTGAAGTTTGCCAATGGGAATAAAATTATAATACTGATTAGGTTTCATTTCTTGCATTTAGCACATATGAATCTTATGATTAAGATGGCAAAATTGGTGTTGACAGTGTCACCCATTGTGAATGGGAAGAGCACTTGGATGTTTCTGCTTTCTAATACTGCTCTTAGAATATGTGTAAATAATTATCAGTAACCAGGAACAACATAATGTCTTTATTGATATACTGTAATGTCATATGTGTGTATTTGCATGTGTGTGTGGTCACAGATAACATACAGAATAAAACATCTTATTTTAACTTTGACCTAAAGTACAGATCAAAGCAGGGTGCGAGAAGGGAAAATATTACATGGTTTACTCCATAAAAACTAGGTCCAAGTTAAAATAAGATGGTATTCCAAGTGGCCATCTTGAAAACATTGTAGCTACTCCTGAGTGGATGGTCATATTTACATGGATTTTTCACCAAGACGTCTTTGGAAGTTTGGTTGGTTCTAAATGAAAATTGTGCTGATCTAGTGTCCAATATGGTCACCACAGCAGCCATATTGAAAAAATATTATTATTGCGTTTCCCCTGAATGTGAAGTCATATTGACATGGACTTTTCGCCAAAAGATTTCTTATAATTCTGTCTAGTTGGTCTTAGATAAAATTGTTCCAATCTGATTTCGAGTACAGCAGACATCTTGAAAAATGCTATCACTTTTCCTCTTAAAATGCAAGTCATATAAAAATTGGGTTTTCACCAGGAGATTTCTTTTGATGTCTAGTTGGTACTGATCTGACAGCCAGTAGCGCCAACATGGTAGCCATCTTGAAGACCTTTTTATTGATAAACCTTCAAATGGGAAATCGTATGTACATGAGATTTTTTAAACTAGAACTCTAATTATTCTATTAAGTTGGTCCTGTATAACATTAGTGCAAATTTTACCGCAGAAATGGATGCAGAAATGAACATAATGAAATTATTTTTCACAAATTATGCCGAATATATCGTTATGTCAACATGCAGTTTTCACCAAACGTTTTTCAATGGTGCCTACTTTGTCATATATGAAGATTGTGTTAATATTAAATTTAATATGTCTGTCACAGTGGCTAAGTTGAAAATGTTATCGCTGAAAAATATCGAAGAGGTTTTGAACACTCAGCAGTAATAACAAAGAAATGGTATTATCTTTAATTGCTGGAAATTCTTTTTTGACAGTAGAGCGTTGATCACATCGCAAGTCTCTTGTTAACTTTGTGCTGACCAGGTATTTAGAAAGAAATTAGGGCAGAAGAATATATATATATATATATATATATATATATATATATATACCTTCTTCAGTATATGAGCCATATTGAGTTATAAAGGTGCCCTACCAAATACAGGCGTAGAATAATACATATGTTTTGCTGATATGTTTTACACGAACGTTTTTGATAATATGCTATTTAGTAAACTTTTAGCTTTAAACGTCGTTTTGAACACATAAAGCGTTTTACTAGTAAAATATATTCGACGTGCAGCCTAACAAAAAAAAATTTAAAATTTTTTACACAAGAAGACGCTAAGAATGGTCTACAGGATAATGATATTAAAATTTTGCTGCCCGTTCATTAATTTTAAAACTCTCAAAATGTGTCGGTGATAACACGTCTTCATTAGGAGTGTAGTTAGTTTCAGACTTTTATGTGTAAAATATTTATATTCCTGACTTGAAAAGTCACGAGCATTGCAAATGAAACTGAAACGTTGACCTCCCAAGAAGAGTTTAACATTTGGGATATTGAAGGTGGGGGATAGTTAACATATACTGCTTTGATGTAGAAGGAAATGGACTCCTTATAAAAAAAAAATTGCGCTCATTAGAGTGGCCTTATTGAGGTGCTAGTAAAAATTGAGGGGGGGGGGGGGCACTGTAATTGCTTGTGGTTACTGATGGATTAATATTTGTGCATTATATTACATCCAGTTGTGGTGACAGGTACGTACAAAAACCAGTTATTCCGCTGCTCACTGGAGACCATGTCGTGTGCATCTGAGTGAAATCTGAAAAACAAAAATATATTATCTAAAAAAACAAAGCAAAAAAAAAAACAAAGCACAACAACAATGTACCTTTTACAGTCGTGAAGCTCTTTTTAGGTACGTGAATTTTATCTTTTTCTTAATTCTTATATGTGTGTATATATATACATATATATATATATATATATATATATATATATATATATATATATATATATATATATATATATATATATATATATATATATATGTCAGGGAAGGAAGGTTGTAGAATTAGTAATGTTCTCTTTGCCTCGGTCAACAATTCGTTTCCTTTAACTCCGTATTGTAAATAATGTCAATAAAAACAGGACATGTGATTGGTAATGTTGTTAACATTGTTTACACGTGTATATTATCAAGTTCGCTTGTACAACCGGATATATATATATATATATATATATATATATATATATATATATATATGCAGAGCTGGTCAAATTGCCAGAAATGGGATACAGCTGCATATGCAGTGCATGTATTTTATACCCCTGTTAGTTTCACATTTTGATTTTAAATCCGTTTAATTCGTACAATAGGCAAGAAAAAGCGCACATTGATACGCTATACCTTGAAGGGGACAAGACTATAATAAATGGATCCACTACATTTCTAAAGGTCATGCTATCCATTTTGAGATCAATAGTAGTCTATATTGTACATTATTGGTAATAATAATTATTATTTTTATTTTATTATTATTATTAATCAGGACCATTTTTAGCGCCTAATCCTTAGAAGCTCTAATCGATTTACAACATATATAATAATATGATTATAAGAAACAAAACAAACACCATGACATTAGAAGAAAGAAACAGATACTGAAAAATAATAAGGTAGGAAACATTATTAGGTCATTAAGTTTGTTCTTGCAGTCGAAAAAGGTGAGTTTTAACAGTTGCTGGGCCCTGGTATGCAAAAGAATGACCATATGACTTCGTTTTCATAGTGGGAATAACGAATATACGATTGTCAGATGAGCTGTTTTGAACTGTTGAAGGTTCTGAAGTAGATATTGAGACGAACTAGACAGAATTGAGTTACAATAGTCCAGTCTTGAAAGTACTAATGAGCACACAAGTATTTTAGTGGCATCAATTGAATGATATTTGCGAATGGAGCTGATGCGACTTTGAATATATTCATGACATGTTGATGCAGTGTGAGAGTATTATCCAGAGTAGCACCTAGGTTTCATACTGACTGTGTGAATTTAATGTTGGTGTTGCTAATTTTTTATTGTTTGAGGTAAAGAATGTGAATGAGAAAGTCTTTTTGTTATGACCAAAATGACCTCAGTTTTATCATATTCATTTGTTACATGTCATCCATGATTTCACATCAGAAATGCACCTCTGTACACCTTGGGAACCGCTCGGGTGGTCAATTGGTTAGAGCGTCCGCCGCGGAAGCTGGAGGTCGTGGGTTCGATCCCCGGCCGAGTCATACCAAAGACTTACAAAAATGGTAGTAACAGCTGCCTCGCTTGGCGCTCAGCATTAAGAGGTTAGTATTAGGACTGGTCGTCCTAGTGTTAGAATAATGTGACTGGTGGGATATCATGTTACATGTCTGCGGCAAGATGCCCCAGTGATAGACATCACTATAAACTGCTTCAATGCAGACATCGTAGCGATATGACTGAAAAATTGTCAAAAATACGTTAAAAAAATAAAAAATCATAGTAATACGATTTGTTTTGTTATAGCACTGACCACTAGTAAGGCTATGTGTAAACGCAAATAAAGGATAGAACAACATATTCTGTAAATCTTGTCACCAAATGAATTTTCATTGCCTCGCAAAGACTGATCCCAACCGGAAAAAACAAGGAGTTCGCGAAATATAATTTAATTTCCTTTACTGTTAGATTGGAAGTAGGTGACATTTTTTCATGGCCCAGTCGCATTATTGTGACACCAGGCCGACCAGTCATAACACTAACCTCTTAATGGTGAGCGCCAAGCGAGGCAGCTGCTAGTACTATTTTGTAAGTCTTTGTTCTGACTCGGCCTCGGATCGAACCCCTGACCTCATGCATCCGAGTCGGATGCTATAACTACAGAACCACCGTAGCGGTCAAATCATCATAAAATAAAATACGAAGCAAAACAATGCGTATGTTAACCATATATATGGATGCAAACCCCACAGCAAAAACCTTTGATTACAAAAAAAAAAAAAAAAAAAAAAATCCGTCTGTTGATGGAGCAACCCAAGCATTACAAAAGGTCCTCTAATTTGGTTCAACTGCCGCCGTTATTCGCGTACGGTATGTCGACTCGTAATCGGATAGGTATTTGCACGTGCTGCTCGGTTATCGAGCTTGCATTTAGTCCGTTTTATATTCTTTTGTCAATATGTATCATAATTTCTGCGTGTGAGACGTGCTTTGTGCAAAATCAAGTGGAGTAAATGTAGAATAACAAAATGGTTAAATCCGAGGAATTCTGAGCATCTCATCATGGGACAGAAGCGAATAAATTTAGGAAAATGTGTGAGAAAATTGTGTCCACTGCTTCCGACTCGGTAACAAAGACATGTTTGCATGGAATTACTGTCACTTTACCACTCTCATGGGGGGAAACAATAACGTTTCGACTTCGAAAACTTGTCTGCTTTATAAGTTGGGCACTTGCCGTTTTACTCTTTATGCAGTATTTCTCAAACGGTCCGTCTGCTCCAAAACGGAAGGAACGGGATTTGGCAGGCACTGTTAGGTTTTCGAACGCTAAAATAGACCTCGATGGTGACTTCATTGCAGCTAAAGGAGGTATGGTATTTTTTATTTGGAACTAAATGGGGGGAAATGTATCCAAGTTATATTGCTTGTTTTTGTGTGTGTTGTTTTTGTGAATTGATGAGATTTAATAAAGTAGATGAAAATATCTCTTTTCGAGACAATCAACATTACCCGATCTTTACAGTGTTACATTAGTTCGAGGAGGGAAGGGGAGGGGTCAATGTACTACATACTGTCTGTTTTTCTATATTGGCTTCGAGATTTTTATATTTTGTCATTTGCACGTTAGTGGGAAATTAACACATGGCGGTCGATTCTGCGACAGTGATGTTAGCGGTAATAATTTGTAAAGGTTTTCGTTAACGTTACTCATTTGCATACATTTTCTAAACATTGCCATTTAGGCCTAATTAGCATAAAGTCATTATGAAACTTATATAATTCATTTTGTGACATGTTCGCTCTCCTCTTTGACTTTGAGGGTGAAAGCCACGATCATATAAAAGAGGTTTTGGCCAACCTTTTTTTAAAAAAAAAACATTTGCCTCAGTCTGAAAATGTAATGTCCCGTTGTCTTTCGGGTCAATATCACATAAGAGTGCGTAAACAATTTTCTGCATGTAATTAGATTTGGTTCTATTTTCCAAACCCCATGATGACTTTTGTTTTATTTGGGACGCGTCATTACGATGTCAAGGGCTATGAATAATACAACATTCAGTACAGGTTGGTTGAGGATGGTATTATGTGAAGAAATGGTTAAAGGGTATAGTGATGTCCCATTTAGTTCGAATACATATCCGGGTTCACTTTGCAGTGAGTGTGTAAATATATAAGACAAATAATTCGTTATCTCTTTGTCCACAAACTTTACTAGTTTAGATCAACATGGACTAGGAGTGAAAAGGAAATTATCACTGACACTTGACATAAATCAATATAGTGCAAAGGAGAAACGAATTTTGTATAAAACGTTGATCAATTGAATATACCGTTTTCTAGTTAAAAGTATTTTTGTAAGTCCTGAAGAACTTTGATATTAGGCCCATAATAAAAGTTAGAGAGAACTGAATAAGGAGAATGTTATGCTAAAGACGGTAACATAAATAATAATAACTGACAAGGACACAGTTGTACCTATATTTTGGTAGTAGTAGTTTTAATAATAATAATAATAATAATAATAATAATAATAATATGGAAAGCGTCTCTTTACCGAGTGAATTCAACTAGGGCGTGAATTTTGGTAAAATTCTCTTGTTTTATATTATTTCCGAGGACTTCTCGACATCATCCGTTGTCTACTGAAAATTCCAACGCGCCCAAAATATAAATAATTTCCCTCTGATCAGTGCAAGACCACAAATAGTACAACTACAAGTTTGCATCACAACTTCACAACTGCATGAAAGCTTCCTAACTGCATTGTTTCTACTTGCAAGAAACTAAACTCACTACGAAACTAAACCATGCCATTATGAAATCTCATTAACACTGCACTCAGTGACATTTTTTTCTAGCAATTTGCAAATTAGTTGGACTGAAGAATATTTCCACAACACCGATTTCCTAAAGTCAAACAACTACCCATAACAATCTAACTCTGTAGAAATGGAGACGTAAGTGCAAATAGCATATACCCTATATGTATTACAGTATATTGGTAAAAGTAATAACGAGAAAGAGAGTGGTTCCTAACATATTCATGATTCCCCAAATAAACAATCAAAAATTTGTTCATGTTCTCTGTTCACATGTATGTCTGTGCATGCTGTAGCCGACATCTATCGGGTCAGATTTTCTCAGCTAGTTAGTAATTAAGTTTCCCACATTATATTAACTAATGAGTTTTAAGTTTAAATCTCAAGCCACATTCTGAGTTCAAGTTAAATATACAAAACTGTAAGTGTCTTATGATATTTTCCCATTGTTTCGTTCGTGTAATAATGTATGCAGAAACCACTCTCCAATACATACATAATATATGCAATGAATTGCTATGCTAAAGGATATTAACTGACACTCCGATGCTTATGCAAAAGAAAAGGGACATGGATTGTTAGAAGGGGTAACATGTACTATTGTATAAGAAATACGCGAAACGATATGTAATGAACAAAAAGCTCCAGGACTGTTGACAGCGAGCCATCAATTATAATGAACACACACATTACAATGTACAACAAACATTGGGCACGGTCATCAATCACGGGGACACGAACCTAAAGTCACCATAATCTAAATGACCACTTTAAATCTCTGTATACAGTTAGCGATATTGATGATACCAAGTTAAACATATGACAAACAATGGTATTTACAGTTTGTATTCCAGTCCGTCCATGTGACATGACCCTAGTTTATCTGCCTTCTAGCCCTTCCATGGGACATAGTCCCAGTTTATCTATTTCGCAGCCCTTCCCAGGGAGGGACAAAGCTTCGGTTTATTTGTAACCCAGTCCTTCCCTGGAATCCCTGAATATAACCCCAGTTTATATGCACCCCAGCTCTTCCCTGAGAGATAGCCCCAGTTTATATGCACCCCAGCTCTTCCCTGAGAGATAGCCCCAGTTTATATGCACCCCAGCTCTTCCCTGAGAGATAGCCCCAGTTTATTTGTATACCAGCAATTCCCTGGGACATAGCTCCAGATCATGATTTTGAAACAATTACAATTGCCATCTTTTTATCTCCATATAGGGGCACCGAGTGGCCGAGTGGTCTAAAGCGCTTTACGTTACGGATCACTGCCAAGCGCTTTACGTTACGGATCACTGCCATCTCACCTCTGTCTGTGTGGGTTCGAGTCTCAGATTCGGCCAATTTGGGTATGTGAGAAAGCTTGCCAGTAGCTTCTCGAAGGTCGGTGGTTCTTTCCGGGGGTTTTCCCGGGTTCTTCCTCCACTATTAATACTGACCGCCATGAATAGCATATCGTGTGCTGAAAAATGGCGTTAAACCCAACAACTGACTGATCTGCATATACAAAGCGTGACAAGAAAAATGCTGAGACATTAATAATACACTTTTGTGTCCAGCTAAACACTCTGGTATGTAGCTATGGTACATTTACTTGTAAATGACGGGATCTCTAATAATAGCGTATATGAAATATTGGCATGTCTGAAAAGTGTGCCTACAACACGCCGACTTCACATATGTTGCGCTCATAGGTTCCATTGCTAGGCTTCAGGAAGAGGGATACGATAGTGGTGACCTAGCACTGATATGTTAATTTCTGCAGTTTCCATAGTTTCTTTCCACTGAAATGACCACACTATGACGATATAGTTGCTGTACACGGTACATCAGCTATGCTTGGGACGAACCCAGCCAGCTCGGATCCGTATAAATCATTGCTAGGCACATGTCATTTCATCTAATTAGCATAAAGTGACAAATGAACATAAAAAACGTTATAAACAGTAGCAATCTCAGATGTGTTCTCCTTACAGACGAGAACAATGGTTTATCTCCGGTTTGTTGTTGTTGTTGTTGTTGTTGTTGTTGTTATAGGGTTTAACGCCATTTTTCAGCATACGATAGGCTATACATGGCGGCCAGTATTATTGGTGGAGGAAGAACCCGGGAAAAACCCCGGAAAGAATCACAGACCCACGAGAAGCTACTGTCAAGCTTTCTCACATAACTACATTAGCCGAATCTTACACTCGAACCCACGCAGACAGATGTGAGTTGGCAGTGATCAGTAACGGAAAGCGCTTTAGACCACTCGGGGCACCTCTCCGGTTGGTGCATACATATGAGGTATATTTAGGGTACTTAGCCAATATTATGTACTTTTCATTATCTTTAAATTGGAATTAAAAAAGAAGGACTGATAAAGATATGCGGATTAATATTTACAGAAGTACGGAGGACACGAAGTGAAATGACGACCAACACACGTCATTTTATATTATGTATTTCATGGACGTTTAGGAATTTTCTTTTTCATCAACAAGTACCGACCACAGCTGTACTCTGTATTATATATGAAATATAATATGTATCTCTGTAGCCCATGGCCTGTCAGAATTTCCATATAGAGTCTGTCTGGAAAGTCTGACAATCATCGGTTTCAGATATACGTATACTACATCTCAATTATGGGACTGTATTGAATGGAAAAAGACCAATGTAACAACCTCCACTTCGTGGCATCGTGACGTTTGCCACATGCGTTGCACGTAGGAACATGCATATACAAAATGTAAAGTTCACTTGTTTAGTCTATATAGAACACGATCATAACAATGCATTTAACTCAGTTCTGTCTTAATGATGTGATCAGCTGTCACTGTTACAGTGACTGGAAGTTTGCATTCAGGTTTTGCTTTGAAGAAAATTCTTATTTGTTTATATTTCATAAACACCTCAGTGTATTTTATTCTTAATTGGGATCATTAATTGTGAAAGCAGCAATTCCTTATGCGGGTATAGTCAAACGTTTGAAATGAAGGTCACACGTTTACAATTGATCGTTTGTTCGACTCGCATGCTCCGCTTTTGTTATAATCACCATGTATTGTATTACTTTCAAACTACTTATCGGTTATAGCATAAATTTAGAAATTATAAAGTTTGCGTCATTTCAGCTACCGGATTAAAATTTATTGGTATGGAAACGCAAAAAAACAGTAATGGTGGGTTAAACAGTAACGCGTACTGTCAGTAAAACGTGTCTTTGTTATTATCCCTACATTGTAGCTTCATGATATTGTCATGCACTCAGTCTGTCCATATGTCTATGGCTTCACCTCCAGCAACTATACTTGGTAAAAATATCCCAAATTTGGTGTACGAGATACCAATTGTTGTAACAATGCAAAAGCGGGATATTTTGTCAGCCCCATTTGTTGGGACCCTTAAAGTGGATCAGATATTAAGATATTAGAGATTTTAGTCATGATAACATATTTAGTTTATGTCTTTGATAAAAATCGGTCTGACATAAACAGTGTAAAAGATGCACAAATCTTTGTCGGAAATGTCTTGGAAGCGGCAGATTATGGGGTCTAAAATTAAACAATTTTATATTAGCCTTCATTACAGATATACGCGTTAAATATGTTTGGAATTATTAATTTGCAATGTAAATTTAGCTTATTGTGAGTGTTACAAAATTCGCAAATCGTACATAAGTTGTATATTTGAAAGGGTTTAAAAGCACGCGTAAATGAACCTCATTAAAGAAAAGTATTTTGATTAGGCCCTTGTCTTGGTCCTTAAATAAACTTTTAAGGAACAATACAATTTTACGCTTGATCTTATATGTTGCCGTATTTGGCCGCCAGCGAACGAAAGAAAAATCACAAAATAATGAATTCTCCCTAAACAAAATGTGTGCTGTTTATTCGTGGAAAATACATAAGATATTGAGGATATAAGTTTTTTTAGTCGACGTATGGAAATATTTTTCGAGTGATGTGTAAACAATATATTGTCACAAGTGGGCAACACAAAATGTTCCACTTCATGCGTGAAATAGTTCCCTTCATTTTCTTTAAAAAAAAATGTTTTTATAATTATTTTTGGAAGGCAGCACCGTCGATTTGCATGCTTTTTCCCCAACATGTGTCGAAGTGAACTACTTGCATTATTTCAACGATAAAATGTTCCAAGGTTTTAGAAGAGTTTAAAGATGTTTATTTCTTTTAAAATAATTACTACGGGAGAGATTTTAATTTTTGCAAACACGTTTGCGGATTGATAATGTTCAAGTGGGTAATTCCAATTATAACGGAGTAGTTGTATCTGATAGATTTTAGAGCCTAACATCTTTAAACAAAAGACTTTAATCATGTGAGAGTTTTTTAAAAGAATTTTTCATCATTTAAATTATTTCTGCATTCTAAACGTAAATTTTGGTATCGCCTGGGCAGGCATACATTCTTGGTCGCTAGCAGACGCGGTATCTAATTTTTCGATTACCACTATTTCGGTTTGCAATCAATACCAATCAGGTCCGAATCATTCATTATTTTCCAATATATGATTTCGATGTGTAATTAAAACCACGATTAACAAAATTCTATTATGTAGAATCACGAACTTTTTCAGACTTATAAAATGTGTACCTTTTGTCGAAGTGTATGACAGGTATATAATACTGAACGAGTCAGTCACTGGCAGTTTCTACTTTTTGCTACTTTAAGATCGCTTATAGGCATTTCTTGATGGTACTTCATTATTGCATAAATGTATATTAGCGGTTCTATAGTTGACGTATTTCAATATATGTACATCTTGATGTGGAGTGTGCGTGTGTGTGTATGTGTGTGTGTGTGTGTGTGTGTGTGTGTGAGAGAGAGAGAGAGAGAGAGAGAGAGAGAGAGAGAGAGAGAGAGACTGATCTAACTTCGTATGACGTAGGTAGACCCAAAGTATCAAACTTTTGATGACGTGGATGAACCTAAAGTATCAAAATTTTGACGTAGGTGTACCTAAAGTATTCAAAGTTTGATGACATAGAGATGGACCCCTAAAAGAACTAATTTTGATGACGTATATAAACCCAAAGTATCCAAAGTTTGATGACGTAGATGGGCCCAAAGTATCATTTAAGATTTTCATGGATTTAAGATTAAGGTTGTGTTTCTTGCTCAAAAAGTGTCGAGAATACGGAGTCAATTTCAATAAATATCTCGCACAACTCGTGGGCTATCATTGTACCAATTCAAATTAATATTTAATTCTATAACGACATTTTATTTGTGTATGAAACAACATAATTTCCATGACATTTTAATTAAACTTACACAAATAATTTTTCTAACAAATTTTGATGTACAAAATGTGGGAAAATTGCTAGATTTCATTTCAGTCGCATATAAAAGTTGTGCTGGTCTTAATCGTGAAAACGGATGTGTAGCAAAATGTATGGATTAAAATAATAATTAATGCACAACATGGTCAAATGTAGGAAGATATACGAAATTTAAAATAAAAAGATTAAAAAGGCAATCTGTTTTTATATATGTCTAAATAGTTATATTAAAGATATTTAATTTTTTATGGAAGACCATTTAGCCGGTTTTTAAATGCTTGGGGATTTTCATGTTTTCGACGTTCTAGTTTGTATCGTTAAATGCCTGACACAGAGATTTCAAAATTATCTGTTCTAGCCCGGACAGGCCAGATCTGCTTTTACCAATGTCAAAACAAAACACTGATGTTCCTAGAAAACCCTCGACCCGAATTGTATCACTACGCACACGCAGACAATCAAAGAAAAGAGTGCAACACTATGTTTTCTAAAGATAAACGAGTTTTGACTTTAACGGACTGTGATATGGTATGAATATTCTTTTTTCTTCTCATACATGTTTTATATTCTTTTCTACCATTTTCTCCCTCACACGGCTTTTTTTATTTATTCATATTTAAAATTAGATTCTTCATTTTTCTCTCTGTTCTTCAATTTCTAAACAGTCCGCAGTTATAGCATTTATGTTTCTTTTAAAGCCCGTCTTTAATTAAGCTTTAAAGTAAAACAAAATTAACACTGAGCATGTTTTAACGCTATAAATAATACTTTGATTTGCTTGTTTTTAACTGATTAAAAGAAACCAATACCATTTAAAGATGTCAATATACTGTACAATGTTTGAAGATATGGTTGAAAATCTAAACTTTCCTTCTCTACCGTTTCTTTTTCTCTTCAGAATTGTACGGTAGCCGTTGCACTCAGTGCAAAAAGCCAACCCAGCCTGTTTATTGATGATGTAAGCGATGTATTTCTGGTGCGATGCTTGGAACCTTCATTTGCAGGAAGTAACTTGACACACTTTTAGCAGTCTAACTCATATTCATCATGTTTCTTCGAAAAATAACTTTTTTTTTTAAAAGCTTAGACTTTAGTCAGCCTTATATCTTTCTTCAAGAGGTCGGAGACAAGTCAATGTGTGCATGAATCGGTCCAATTTATTATGATGACATTTCAGTACAGTTACCTAATTACAACGCTCGAACACAGCAGTATATCAATATAGTGACTCAATACATTTAAAATCAATCAATGATTTTATAATGCCATTAATCGTAGATTTACACTATTATGTAGCCGCGGTGGCTCCGTGGGTAGCTATTGGCAACAAGAAATGAGATGGGTTAGACTCCTTCGCAGATCAATCTGGTTCGGTACCATGGCGTGTCTTTAGGCAAGGCATTGTTCCAATTATCACGCCCCGATACTACTTTTCATGTGGATGTGCCGTTAAACAAAATTTAGGCAATCAACTTGGCTGCTCATGCGCAGGAGATAAAAAAAACAAGTGATCCTAATTCATGTGTTTCAGTAATTTTTGTTAGAAGTGCGAGCCATTACCGGTTTACCTCAGTATATTATTTCCCGATGGTATTTCACTGTGTTGTTCGCTGTGTCTTTCGGCAAAAGTGTGCATCTTCGCCTCCCCATGCATGAAATTTTCAGCTGGAACAATTATATACGTTTCGACGATTTTTGACATCTCTCTATCCTAACTTTTATGCTTTAGGCCAACACGTTTTCGTTTGTGTGAATGAGTTTATCTTCCTAAACTTTGTTGCATTTTTTTATATATATGCTGTTCAGATACCAAACGAGTTTATGCCGTGGCATGTAGTCCATAGTCTGAGCATATGTACAAACATGCTATCGATACCCGTCCCTAAATAATGGGAGGATTGCCGTGACTTTTACACACATTTTCTCGACGTCAAATTGGCCTTAAATGAAAATGGTGTTCTGATCTGATATGGCCACCACCGCTCGAAACTATTGTTAGTGATACTACCGAAGGCTATACAGACTGAAATACTGCTCAAGATGTCTTATTGGTTTTGATTTGACCACCATCATGGCCACCATTGCAGCTATCTTGAAAATAGTGTTGTCGCTTCTCTTCCTGGACTAGGGTCGAGTCGACATGATATTTCAATTAAAAGTCTTTTTATGACATTTTGTTCAACCAAGATGAAAATGGTGCGCATCGGAGATATAATATGGACGCTACTTTGATATATGCTTTAGTTACAACTTTTCAAGCTACGTTCCACAGTTTCTAAAATAATAAAATTCCACTTTTCTGGCATTATGTTATCTGCTATTGGTTTAATCTTTCTGACGAAAAGTTCCAAATATCTAGATTTAAAAAAAATACAAATATTAGTTTCAACCCAGCAGGTGATTTTATCGTATTCTGAAGTCATACTTAATTTGCATTCATTTTGATCCAGTTTGTGAATTTGCAAACAATCCTTCCAAAAGAGCAAAAGATAGGTATATCTTTCCCTGTCTCGGTTTTGACAAATGAATTTCCTTACACTTACATTTAGATGGAAGTAGTGTAATTTGCCTTCATCAAAAGAAAATCTGACCAGCTGAACTTTTTAAAATTTCATCTCATACTACCGATTGAAATGTTTACTTTCTAAAACTGAATATTCGCTCCGAGGACAAAGTTTCCGAACACTGTGGTAATCATGCTTAGCTTCGAAGTATCCTTTACAGTTTGAATGATAGAATGAAAATAAGTTACGTTAATACAAACATTCCTCGTTAAATTGCATATGATCCCACATGCCAATGGCCGGACTAGGTTTTCCTTAACAAATTTAGCCCTTGTTTGCAAAACAGGACACTGTGGATTCAAAACTGAATGGATCTTGACGCTGAATTTTTTTTGCTTTTGATGGTTTAACGCCATTTTTCTCAGCGCAATATATGCTATACATGGCGGCCAGTATTAATGGTGGAGGAAGAACCCGGATAACCCCCGGAAAGAATCGCCGACCCACGAGAAGCTACTGGCAAGCTTTCGCACATAACTACATTTGCCGAATCTTAGACTCGAACACACGCAGACAGAGGTGAAATGGCAGTGGTCCGTAACGGACAGCGCTTTAGACCACTGAATGTGTTTATTAATCATCTATGCATGATATGAAGTTCAAAATCAAATACAATGACAAAACGTTAATACTGCACCAACAGGTATTTTGTAAACATATTAACTCAAGCATCACAAAGATTTTTGCTACCAAATTTGGGATGCTGTAGTTACTTGATAATTTCAAAGATGGCTTCACTAATAGGCGTTAAAAAGAATAGAATGACATTGTGTACGTACTTATCTTGGATCCCTTTATGTGCATCCATCAAAGCCTGAGTTCCTTCGAGGGCCGTATGTTTATCTTTACATTTGTATGTAAAAACGTTACTTAAAGTCATCTTTGTACAGCATTATGCTGACGTGTCGTTAAACCATGAACATACCTATATACCTGCTCTTGGCGGATTATGGCATGGGGGTGGGGTGGGTGGTGGTCCCAGAACACTTCAACACTGGGAGGATGGGGCACTCAAGATCTGTATCGACCAATACACCTTGAAGGATGTACTGAAACTGTTTGTTTTTATATTTGTATAATTATTATAGTTGTAGTAGGGTAACAGTTAGACAGTTTATACCGATATATTGTATATTAAAGCATGCGTTTATATATACGGCAACCTAAGGGAGCCGGCACATGACGTGTGCCCCCTGTCCCCTCACCTTAATCCGGCACTGTAACACACATACAACCATAGATAAATAAATACATACATGCATGCTTGAAGGCACGTACGGACGCACATACATACATACATACATACATACATACATACATACATACATACATACATACATACATACATACATACATTTTCAGCGGAAATCAGAAAAATAGACCTTGCACTGAAATTTATTGAACAAAAACGCATTTTAAATAAAATTATCTTCTGTGACTCATTTTCAGTACTTCAGTCGCTACACCATAAAAAACTGGATAATCCATTACTAGTCGATATTCTTGTCAAAAATTCGGAGCGTAGTACCTCCTACAATAAATATAGTATACTGTTGGCTACCTAGCCATATTGGTATTAGAGGTAATGAAGAAGCAGACCGGGCTGCTAAGATGGCTCTATCGCAAGAACCATCGGATTTTAAATTACCGTTTACTGATTTTAAACCTTGTATCAAAAAGTACCTACGTCAGATGTGGCAGGCGTCATGGGATGATGCAGTCAATAAAAAACTTCATGCCATCAAACCAACCCTGGGAGAATGGACTCCTTCCTACAGAACTATCCGTAGGGAGGAGGTTGTCATTGCAAGAATCATAATCGGTCATACATACATTACCCACTCCCACATACTAAAAGGTGAAGATCCACCAGAGTGCGTTTCTTGCGGTGAACCATTCACTGTTAAGCACTTTATGACCGAGTGTTCCGACCTGCAACCTACGCGTGATAAATACTATAATGTACATGACATGAAGGAACTTTTTGATACTACACAAATCACTTGTATTTTAGATTACCTAAAGGAAGTAAATCTCTATTTTAAACTATAACTTGTATGCCATCACCTAGAATATTTTTATCTAATTCAAATACCACCTCTTATTTACAACATCTTATCATCAACATACACCATTTACATCTCCCGTTAATTGGGAAGCTTCATGTTTTCCTGTTACCAACATCTTACCATTTTATATTTAACTATTATGTTTTTTTTTTATATCTCTGGTCGATGTTAAACCTTTCTTATTTTTAAACATCTTACCTATTGTATGGCGCTAAATAGCCTAAAAGTGCTGGTGCGCCGTTAAAATTCAAACATACATACATACATACATACATACATACATACATACATACATACATACATACATACATACATACATACATACATACATATTATGAAAGAAGATTTGTTGTCATCACTTGTTATGAATGATTTTGTTATGTATGTTGTGATTAGTTTTTCATAACCTTCTTCTCATTTCTTGCTGTGAGAAGGAATTACTCGTAAGTTCAGGAACGTCAGTATCCATGGTGAGTGAGAGAGAGAGAGAGAGAGAGAGAGAGAGAGAGAGAGAGAGAGAGAGAGAGAGAGAGAGAGAGAGAGAGAGAGAGAGAGAGAGAGAGAGAGAGAGAGGTGTCGCCACGATGATAAGTCACAGCTACATCTGGAATAAGAAGACAAACATCTATTTTCTTGTCGGTACGGAAACTCTTATTTAATTAATCAACACACATATATTTACTACACTCTAGAAACACATCTAAAATCTTTATAATAAAAATTCATGAAATACATATTATATTTTCCTTACTAAGCTTTCCAACTTCATTCATTCGTATAACTTCTGCATTTTAGAATATTATACAAATAGTTAATTATCGATCAATTTCAATATAACCAAAGTATAAAATGTAATAACTGTAATTAATGTAACAATTAATTTAAAGAAATGCATTTTACTTTTTTTTACAATAGAATATAGATTTAGAATATATTGCTAGATATTATTCTTTCTTGCTTAAAGGATACTTTATTTCAACATTAAATCAAAACATGAAGTTGGTAGCGAATTCAACCTTTACAATAAAAATTACATAAATATAATTAAATATGAATTCTTTAAAACTTGTAAACATTCCATTAAACTATATTATAAATAAAAGTATTAAGTGAACAATGTTGCTAACATAATCATGTTACTAGTAAAATCTCAAACATTAAAGTACTTATTCCTAAAAGAGGTTTTTCGACATGTACAGTTCTTACCTGGAATAAGAAGACAAATATCTATTTTCTTGTCGGTACGGACACTAACTTGAGCCCAAATGCGCGACTCTATTTATACGCATTCGGCTAGTGTCAGGGTTAAACAAGGTCACACCCTTAACGTACCAGCTAGAAAAAAGATGCTTACTCTTTATCAGGTAGGAACCAGTTTGTTTTACGTCATAAGACTTAGTCTTGTGGTTTATTTATATTCGTTTGGCGTCGTCACACCAAATATTGGTATCAGTTTGTTGGGAACCATTTTGTTTTTGTCATTAGAAGTTCTTTAGAGAAAGGTTTCTCCACTTTTATTAACCGAATTGGAAATTCGCTCATGTCTGAGTCACAGAATATAGTTTTTTACTGATAGGATCTAGGAGTTCCTAGCTTAATCAGCGATATAGCATGCATTCGCCAATGTCTGGGTTACAGAATATATGTTTTTACTGATATAATCTAGGAGTTTCTAATTAAATCAGCGATAAGGCATGTATAGTGTTTTTTTTTTTTTTGTAATATAGTTCCACACATATTGTACATTGGCAAAGCTTTTAAATTATCTTTACTGGTATTATGTAGTGCGGCTTATATTCATTGCTTTTTTTTCGCTTGCACAGCAACTATTTTCATTCTATTAACATATATAGCTGTGCTTTAGAAATAAATGAAATTAAATATATTTTAGAAACTTACTTTAATATAAATGAATAAAACATTACTTTAATACAATTTAAAGAAAATTGCAATCTTATTAATTTTACTAACACAAATCTATTCTAACATACATACATACATACATACATACATACATACATACATACATACATACAACGTGGGTATGTGAAAAAGCTTGCCAGTAGCTTCTCGTGGGTCGGTGGTTCCTTCCTGGGTTTTCCCGTTTTCTTCCTTCACCATTAACACTGGCCTCCATGTACCGCCTGTCTTGTGCTAAAATGGCGTTAAACCGTATACTAATATTAACTAGCATAACATAGCATAACAACATGACATGGCATGACATACAGACATACAGACTAGGCTCACAACAAGATTGCAAGAAACATAAAAGACTGTTGTCACTCTTTATTTCGAATATTTATTAGCGGGATTTATTTCCTTTTAGTCAATAATATTTTCAAAAATATTATTTATTCCGGTCTTGTTTATAATTCGTAACAAATAATATTATTCCTCCCTTTATTTAAAAAAGTAAATGCCCTGTGTCATCTCCAATAAACCAGTGAATCAACTGAGGTAAGACAGACTGAGAATAAAACTTGGTTATTGTGCCGTTATTGTCAAATGAATGCAATAATAGGTAAATATTTCTGAATAAAATCCATCTAGTCTAGAAAGTTTGTTTTATTAATATAGGACACACTTGCTGGAGTTGTTGCAATTTACATAAGGAATGGTATCAAGAACATGTACATTTAAGTAGTGTAATGTAAATGGTACTTACTTATCTTACCCTTTGATTATTTTCCCTAATCATTTAACGTTTTAAAGGGCTTATGTCAATATAAATTAGTTTATTTCCCATAACTGATCTAATTGGACTGCTCGGCGATGATAGTCCACCATTATCATTGCTGATACAAGTTATGCACCCCAAAGCCTCGTTTTCGATTGATGAGCCAATACCGTAATCATGGTTACAATCAGTCTAGTCTATTACAGATTTTGCTGGTTTGGAGTACAAATGTTATGATCAAGGAACAATTACTGTTACCAATCCCCGTCCAGATCTGTATACCCACGCCCTACTGGACATTCCATCAGGATGTCGCCCAACCTTCACTGACTTGAATAGAAAACTCGTCATAACTGACTGCGTCAGGGTAAGAGCATTTTCAATGTTTCAACTTGAAATTATGATTTTTTGATCGTTCTGTTTTTCGGTCATACCTAGAAATTCGTAAAGAAAACTCGCATTTCATTCACATCCTTCTGACAGTTGCGTACTAACCGGGCGTGTGGGTGGGTGTTGGTCTTGGTACATCAAAACCATAGGCACAAGAGGTATTGAGGTGCCGAAACCCCTTTGAGATATCAACGTCACCCGAACGCATTTTACCCTTAATACGTCACTGCATCTGAATAAAAGTTACATAGACGTGTCATTCACATCGATAAGTTGAAGAAAAAAAAAACGTATTGGTTTTGTTTGTTTTGTTTTGTTTGATTAGGATTTTTAACGTAGTTTTAACAATTTTTCAGTCATATCGCTACGATGTCTGCTGTGAAGCAGTTTATAGTGATGTCTAGCACTGAGGCATCATGCCGCAGACATGTAGCATGATGTCCCACCCAGTCACATTATCCTGACACGAGGCCGACCAGTCCTAACACTAACCTCTTAATGCTGAGCGTCAAGCGATGCAGCTATTAGTACCATTTTTGTAAGTCTTTGGTATGACTCGGCCGGGGATCGAACCCACGACCTCCCGCTTCCGCGGCGAACGCTCTAACCACTAGGCCACTGGAGCTGTTAAAACGTATTGGAGTTCACATGATCCGCATCTACCACGTGATATTCTACAGAGTACCATATTTAGATATGAATATTCAAATATTAATGACGTATTAGTAATAAGAAAGGCACCATTTACGGAAGTGGAAATGTTTGCCAGAAAAGCGAATAACTGACAGGCAATTAACCCTTCTATAACGCACCATAATTGACCAATCAGAATGGATCGCACTTCTAGCCATTTCTTCGCTATTTGGTTCGGTAAACTACTATCCTTTGAAATATATGCAGTGCATTGTGGGCGAGAGTGTATTATAAATATTAGTCATTGTTTTATAGGATGCAATTCACAATGCTTTGGCAAATCGTTCTCGTCTAAAATAATAAATGTTACTTATCGGTCCGCCGTTGTGGTATGGCGATGATGACTGGCGTTCCACCATATTCGAAACAAATCGCTGTATCTAACTTCAGAAAATTCAGTGTTACACGCTTCCGAGAAAAGTTTGACCAATTGCCTTCCAATCCTAAAAAAAAAAAAAAAAAAAAAAAAAAAAAAAAAAAAAAAAAAAAAAAAAAAAAACACTTGACCACTAAACCCGGTTAAATGACCATAACTTGGATTAGAATAATAATCCTCAAGAGATTAACTAGTTTTATTTGAATTCCTACAACTAGATAAAACAAAATCTTGAATGAATTGCCAGATTGCTGTATAGCCTTCTGACGTATATTGACTTCTTTCACAAAAGTAGTTCATTCATCGTGAGAAACAACAGTTAATTGTGAAGAGCGACGCTGATATAGAGAAACAGATATATTGAACGACATCCCTTGATATAGTTTATAGTTTTCCATTGGCAAATTAAACGATTAGCCCATATAGACAGTGCAGAGAGAGAGAGAGAGAGAGAGAGAGAGAGAGAGAGAGAGAGAGAGAGAGAGAGTGAACCCACCTCGATTTATAAGGTCCCATTTGCTAAACCAAGGATTCTTACGAAAACGTAACATATAACGTCAATAACACCAAGACGAAGACTCAAACTAACCGAGAGAGTCACTCTTGGGGTTAGTTAATTTTGTTACTGTTTTTTTTTATCGTCGTATGATGTTTTTTATTATTATTATGCGAGCGATATTTACCTTATGCCACTTATTTGGGATCACACCCTCTCTATTGCTGTGAATTAGATCATTCTCTCAACGGAATATTTTATCAATACCAACACGATATTTGGATCTGGGTCATGTAAATTTTTCGTTATAAATCCCTGATGGGTAGCTTTCGCTTTTGAAAAGAAAATTTTAAACTTAATTATATCCATATCTCCACTACACCATGCTTGATGAATGCTTCTTAAAGTATGTCTATCAACTCCAATAAATTCAGCTAAAATATTACAATTATCTCTAATAATGTTTGGAATGTGTGTGTATCGTTGAGTAAAATAAATAATATCTGTATTTTTATGTATACCTCGAGAAAATATTCTAGCTGGATTTGATTGTTTGTCCAGCATCACCTCATCATATACTACAAGATTATTGAAAAAATCCATCAAGTTCATCAACACTCGGCTCTTCCTTTCTTGTCACTGAAAAATCGCGGAATGTGAAAACGGCGATACATTTTAATTTTATATTCAATAAAGCAAGAACCAGTAAAACATTACCCAGCGCTACTAAATAATATCAGGATGATTAGGAAAGACACAATTATTACTTAATTTGATAATGAGATGGATTAAGTTGGACGAGTTGTATTTTAAAGCGAGAATGCAAAATTATTAAATTAAGAAAATAACGATATCATTTATTTTTTTTATTATCGATATTGATGAAGCGCCGAGTGTTGATGAACAGGAGTCAAATTAGATATGAACATGAGTCAAATTAGATATGAACATGAGTCAAATTAGATATGAACATGAGTCTAATTAGATATGAACATGAGTCATGTTGGATATGAACATGAGTCGAATTAGATATGAACATGAGTCAAATTAGATATGAACATGAGTCAAATTAGATATGAACACGAGTCAAATTAGATATGAACAAGAATCATGTTGGATATGAACATGAGTCAAATTAGATATGAACATGAGTCAAATTAGATATGAACATGAGTCAAATTAGATATGAACATGAGTCAAATTAGATATGAACAAGAGTCATGTTGGATATGAACATGAGTCAAATTATATATGAACAAGAGTCAAATTAGATCTTTAACGATTCTCATGGACCATAATATATATCCATCTCGGTTAAAACTACGTTCGTAACTAGCAGGTTCTTTTTGTGACGAGGGTCCATATTTCTGTGATAATTGAGGATCCATAGCTTGTACTTTCTACATGAAGTAAAAGGTATAAATGTTTAAAACAAAACTTTGAAGAAACCTTGTGGAGTGCCATTTGTACTTGATCGGCTTGCCACTCAAGAAACACCAAACGACAAGGCGAAAGTCTTCGATTATATAAATAGAAATAACCATCGTGAATTTACTTTTAACATAGTTTTTCTGCTGTTCTTGTTTTCCACCCTTTATGCATTAGTTTTCATCTAGTTTCACTTTTCTTTTCATGTGTTATATTAATATTGTTCCCCTCATTTTATTCTTTTGCAGAAAAATGGAATTATTCTCGCTCTCGGTGCAAAACCGTTGTCCGACTTTCAAATCAGGCGATATAGTAACACATACATTATCAGCTGTGAAGAAAGGCGTAAAGAAAGAGAAGTTTGAAGGCAGGCCAGTTTTATCGTAATTATACGAACGTGGAATCATCGCTTGGACTGTGACCATATGACTGCAAACTGCTTTCAATATTTTTAATAGTGTGTAATTTTTATTGAAATTATGAATTTTGTTTTAATTAGATACATAGATATGATGCAAATCGATATGAATAGAATGCAGTGGGAATGATAATATTTATTCTTTGAAAAACGAGTAACATATGTTTGATCGTTTGGTTTTATAAGTTATAATTTAAATCATTTTTTTTAAAAGATATATTTTGATTACTGATTGCTGATTTGCCAATGCTTCCACGCCCACAAATCACAAAAGACAGTCCCTGAATTGCTAATATCAAGTTACATCATGTAATGCAATATTACGAACACAGGCTTGACTTCAGGGGGCTTGTCCAATTACTTTGTATTATTACGTCTTTCATGCATACACAAAACGCTCACTCAATCTGTCATTAGGAACAAAGTCTGTCTGGCAGAAGTATAGAGACTTAATGCGGGCAGGGGAGATATTTGATTATTATTATTATTATTATTATTATTATTATTATTATTATTATTATTATTTGCAAGAAAAATATACATATAATGTGTTTAATATTGAACAGTATTAAAAATAATTTTAAGAAGAAAAAAGAAAATCAGTTCTGTACAGTAATTTTTGTGTTACAACGAAAAGAGGCGTGAGAGGTAGAAAGCGAAAGAGAGAATGGCAGGATATAAAAGAAAACGAAATATTGTCGGTATGAAGTCAAAAGCATACTAAACACTTTATAAGCATTGTAGAAACAATCAAATTTTGCTCTTTTGGTATAACTCTTAATTTTTCCCCCACAAATTTTAGCATTGCTACTAATAGCTTTCAATTCCCAAATGAGTTTAAAGTTGGTTTTAACATCCTTATTTGGAAATCTAAAGATGTTTGCAATTTTGCCCTATTTGTGAATGTTGTTGCATTATTACGTTATATATATATATAATTCCACACCACGTGCTGGTTTCTTGAACGTGTTGCTAGAATGCAGTATTCCTTATTGGAAACTGGGACATTGTATAGCATATGGAATGGAAACTAGTCAGCAGCCATTGTGAAGTATATGGACTGGAAAGTCGAGTCAGCCGCCAGACACAACTCGTTCTCTTTTTAAAGGCGAACGAGGTTTCCAGTGTTCCGTTCGATAACAAATTCAAAGACAACGGGGGTGAATTTGCCGTTAGACTAGAAAGATGCAGCAAATGTGCTTAAAGATGTGATAAAGATAATGTCGGTGAAACTGATAAGTTTTTTGCCTTGATTCTGGACATTATAATTTGAAAATGGGTACCAACACTTAATTAAAATGAGTATCAATGCAGTGTTTCAATGCTCTGACAGCTTTCATTTCTTACAAACGTTTATGATGGTTTAGGAAAAGTCGTGGGACCTGCTTTCTCTGCATATTAAACTTCATTCTTGTTACCTTTCATTTTTCCAAACGTTTTGTATAACTGTTCCAATAAATAAAACCACTGCACTTACACATCTTTTGCGAGTACCTTTATTTTTTAAATATTATTAGTCATGGAATGTAGGAGCAGCGTGGTCTAGAAAATATGTACCATACACTAATTTCTCTGTCCCACACAATGGGTTCACCTTAGGACTGACTACAGATTGCATTGGGTACATTGATTTAATCAGGTGACAGTTGGTGGATGGGTTGGGAGTTTCCAGTCCTCCAGCAAGTTAGTCAGATTTGAAATATAGACATCTATGTAGGCGTTGGTGTACACACCTTCATCTCTCTTGCGAGTTTTTTTTAAATATTTTTTATAAACGTTTTTATATCCTACTCATGCGTTTATCTGTTCATTATTTAGCTGTTTAACTTTTAGCCAAAACCCACGCGAACAAATATCTCTGTCAGTGCAGTTTTTTTCACTTGTATAATTTTGCATGTCTCGCTAAGTTTTTATGCGTCACTGGTTTCATTTAACATTTGCAATGCCATTAGTTCTCAGGTATAACTTATGATGGTCATGTGACTTTGCTACGACATAAATGATGTTTATTTGTTGTAAGCCAATTATTTCGTATTTTCAAAAATGCCCAGACCATTACGTGTTAAATGGGCATTACGATGAAAATTTGTATTAACTGTTCTTTGTTTTTTGTTGGATTCAAAATGTCGCCAATGGTAAAATCGAGTTTATATTGCATATAATGAGTTTACAATGAGTTTAAAACCGTGTTTAAAAATAGTCACACATTTATGTATATCGGGTTTTCCTCGTCTAAAGATAGAATTTGAAAACGCGTAATAGTCATCTGCGAATGAAAATGTTAATCATAGATGCAACATAGCAAATAGACGTCGTGATAACGTATGTTGATTATTTGGCATTAATCTTTTCGATAATACAGTACTATCTACTGCTTTCACGGATTGGATAAAATAGTTTTAACACAGAGTAATTATTTTCCTATACGTACTATGAGACCAATAAATAAATCGATTCATCACAAAGCGTTACAGAGTGAATGTTTACATTATAATCTCTCTCTCTCTCTCTCTCTCTCTCTCTCTCTCTCTCTCTCTCTCTCTCTCTCTCTCTCTCATATAAAATAAAACAAATAAAAGGATAAAACGTCTATTTATTTGAAGGTGAAGATTGATTTAGGGTGGACACTGAAGCTATATTAAACATACTAGTGTTTTTGACAAAGATATTACATTATTTTAGTTATCAAGAATGTATATTTTTAAAAAGGATAATTGTTAACGACTTCAGTAATACAAGAGTCTCCAAAATGAAATTTTTCAGGCTAATAAGTGTATGGAATGTAAAATAGATATTATGCAGACCCATTGTGACTGATGTGCCAAAAGCAATGCTTGGAGCCTCTCCCTTCCCTCTTTTTTTGTTATAAAGGAAAGCTAAAAACACTTAAATTTTTAAAAACTAATGCCCTTTTTACCTCTCTTCAAAATTTATAATAAACTTCGAGACAGCTAAAAACACTCCTTACAGAAATTCCATTTCACAAAACACACATTGTGACCTGTTTTGAAATATACGTTTCACTTTTTTTTTATAGATGAATTTATGTCAAAATTAAGTTGTCTACATATCTAAAGTACTAAATTTATTACAATCTGAAAGGAATTGTATTAGCAACGGGCATTATACTTTTTAAACTCGTAAGTTGTGCTAATTAGTTGTGGGTTCAATATTTCTACCACTTGCAATCTGAATCTGGTGAAAATGCGACTCGAACAGGGGGATAGGCACATTTGTCTTGATATAAATTTTAAACATTCTTTTAAACAAAAGGTTATAGTAACCAAATTTTGTTTCAGATATGTCCATCCTATGCTGCGCTCTCTGTTGAAGTTTTGTTACAATGGGCTTTGTTAGTACTGCAACTTGTATACACATGTAAGCAGTTCTAAATAAATTATGTAAAGTAGGAAACATTGATCCAGTTTTTGTGTTTAGCATATGTTCATCCCACTATTCATACACATTCAAGCTCTATGTAAACATGTTTGAAAATATGGGAGTTACAAACCAGACGTGTATAATGACCAAACTTTCTTGTAAGTAATTTTAGTATGTCATGAAATTGTCAACATCAGTCAAGTTGTGGCAAGAAACACGCATCCAACCTTGTGTCCTGACAACAGGTGAAAAAGAAGTGTGATCGGAGTCCATGCACAACTTTTATGCGTTGATGTAGGTTCTCATTAAATCTTGGAAAGTATATCACAGTGACCTAATTTTGGTGTAAAAGACGTGCTCATCACAAATTCTCCCGTAGTGCACGTTTATTGTTAACAAGTGAAGCTGTATAGGAGTTTCAGAATGGACCAGGAAGACAGACGGAAGAACACAGACGGACAAAGTAAACCCTTTGTACTGCTTGCTTATTGACAAAAGTATAAAAGGGATACACGCTGAACATGATGTCTCTCTTGAATAATGGTTATGAGACAAGGATTGTCTTTTTTCTAAAAAAAATTAATGTATAAATGTTGATGAATTGTGCTTTAAAGCAAATCTAAGAGACCCGAGTGGGGTATGAGAGAGGTCACTAGACTCGTTTAGCTAAATTTGTAGGTCAAACTAGGTTGAGAGACTTTATCCATGTTTGCATTAAATGTAGATATTGACCATTTACGCATTTTTCCAGTGGTTGTGGTCATTTTATTTTCCTTTTTGTGCAGTTCTGGGCCTCAAACATGTTAAATATGGTTTTGTTTTGATTTGTAGACAAAATAACTTATTATCTCAATTATATTAGTTGAAAATAATTTCTTGAGGAAAACGTAAAGAATAATTCTGGTTCGAAAGAAAGCAATCCAAGTCCCCGCTCCAATACAACTAAGGAAGCTTTTTCCTTTCTTCATAAAGTTCGGCTTAAATTGCTTCCTAAGTTTTTAAAATTCTGAAATATGTTCCACATGGTTGCTGTAAAAGACATAGTGTTGCCACTGAGGCAATAAGAAACAAATTTGAACATGCCAAATGTAACGTTTCCTGAAAGCTTGACAACATGAAACGAAGTGGTTTTAAAGATGTCAAAATTATGTTTCCCACTTGGCCGTGAATGAGGTTAAGAAACAACCTGTTTGTGGATTATATCATGTGAAATATTTTCTCCAATCTTATTACAATTTTACTAGAATATTATTATTTTTTTTGAAGATTGGAAAACATGTTTTTCAACCTGGATGCTATGGAAGTTGGATGTTTTTTTTAAATGAAAGCTATCGAAAACGAAACTAAAATATTATTGTAAAGTCTAACCACATATGGTTGTGTTTTAAAAAAAATATATGGTTGTGATCTGAACTAAGATTTCGTCACACCGTAAGTTTATACAGGACATATAACAAATGTTACAATGTCTGATATTGCCTGTGTCATGTCTCGCTTTCTATTAAGTTCCTCGCACGCATAACACTCGTTATAATCTTAGCCAATTTCACAAGCATGCTAATGGGAAGAAAAGTACTAAAGTATGGAACATATTCAACATAATGGTAATTTATTTTAAAATAGATACCTTCTAGAAAGCAGCATGTCTACATGCAATACTAATCCCATACCGCTATAGTGTCATGCACATAAAATTAATGAAAATTCCACAACAGAAGCATTTAAGATGTCCATACTCGTTTGTTACAACATTCTTTCATGAATGGATGGTAAAATCATGTATAATGACTCTCAAAGTCTACATCTTTGATCATGAAGGTGGCACTAAAACAATGAGATGTGACACAACCTTCAGCCTTTAAGTAACAAGAAAAATACACAGCACATTAAATGTCCATCTCGCGACTTTATCCTCAAATACGATCATAACCGTTAAACTTGACAACCTGCCAACTGATTGATAAGGTGTGAAGCTGTGTAAAAGGACATCTTAAGTGGTTAAAAAGTGACAGCATGGATGAAGAAATACTAATTTAATTTGTTTGAGACATTAACCTTGCGTAGAGGGTATGACTATGAAGACAACAGACTCTGTAAAGTCCATCTATATACCAGACCAAAGTTTCATGAAAATTCCTTAATTGGTTAAAATGTTACTTAATATTTTCCAGGCAGTTTTTACTGTGAGAATGAAGTCTTATATATGGTATGTGACACGCTCTCTAGTTATATATATCTTCAGTATTATAGAATGTGTCCTCAAGACAATCTATAAATCAAATAATTACATTTCCTCGTGCATCGCTGTGAAATGGACCTTGGTGGCAAGGGGCATGTCTACGAAGCTTGACATACTGTCTACTCATATACACATGGACCGAGTTCCATGAAAATCTTTCCATCTGTTACCAGGTTATGGTTTGACAAGCAGCTGTCGTGCGAAGAATGGGAAGATAATGTGTTAACACAATGTGCCCAATCCAAGATGGGTATATTAAAATGTATACATATAGTTTATAAAACGACACGACTCTCTCTCTCTCTCTCTCTCTCTCTCTCTCTCTCTCTCTCTCTCTCTCTCTCTCTCTCTCCACATCAAACAAACACGGTTTTTGTATTATCATGGCAAATGATGTTATCGTTGTACGGGAGCCCAAACAAGGTATGAAACGAAGGAAGTGTCAGTAATAACATACCACGTCGTCGTGTCTAGCAGAAATCTTAAGTTTTAAAATATTATTTATTAATAATCGTTATGAGTGATTACAATTAATTGCTTATATCAGACAAATGCGCTCTCTTCAGTAATCTGTTACACCTAGTGAATCACCACGTTTTCTCTAATTTACAATTAACGGCGTTCTCCTGTCATTTCACTTCTTTCTACGTGGGTTCTAGTCTAAGATTCGGCTAATGTGGTTATAAGAGAAAGCTTGCCAGTAGCTTCTCGTGGGTCGGCGCTTCTTTCCGGGGGATTTCCCGGGTTCTTCCTCCCCCAATAATACTGGCCGCCATGTATAGCCTATCGTGTGCTGAAAAATGGCACTAAATCTTACAACAACAACAACAACAATTAACGGCCATTTGCAGTCAATAAGCTTTTCGAGATCGATGAATTTTAACTCTTTCAGACAGATGTTCTCATACACTTTGCTATCTTATTTGTCGAAAGGCAACTGATGTTCTTCAGATGATTTTATTTTTCGTCTTCTATTAAAAACAAACACAACAATGATCTTTTAAAAATGGTGTCGCCTACATTGTGGTATATGCTTGACTGTGTTACAGGAACATCTTTTGGACATGCTTATCAAAGAAACATATCCAGTAATTTCTAAAGGCTGCTGTAAAAGATCGCTCTTCCATTTTCGTTCTTTTAGTTACGTCTTTTTATTTAATATAGGAATTACTTACCTATTACGTTACAGGTTTTCTCATAATGTAGAAATTAATATGGATAACTGGCATTTCGCTCCTTTAGTTCTGTTTCTATTAAATATAAGAATTAATTACCTATTATATTAGAAGTTTTCTCAGAAATGTAGTAATTAATACGCATAACTGGTATAATTTAATTTACTTATTTTGGGATATCGTCATTTACATCAACATGTACAGTCATACACGATTGCAACATTCCGGGATGACGTCAAGCTTGTAACATCAATGAGCGCTATGTAAACAATGACATGCGACTATGTGTGTATGAGTGCAAACATCTTGAAGTCAACGAGATTATTCAGCTAAGTAGGACGCGAATGGTAACAACAATTATCCTTGCGCCACAGTTGTCCTAGCTTCACTTGTTAGGAAGCCATTTTTTGATCATAGCCCAGAAAGAAGAGACAGGTCCTTGATCTGGATTGGATTCCTTGGATGAGAAACACGGCAATAACGATGTTTTATGCATTTTCGGTAGTGTTGATATATTTTTAAAAACACCAATGCTAATCTTGTGTTATTTTTCATTCGACTATAGTCATTTTTACAAATAAGGAGATATTTTATTTTGTACATTGGTTCATTCCAACATTTTAACCTGGATTCGAACATACTAAAACTTTAGGAGAAAGTAGAAATCGAAATCAAGATTTTTTTCTGATGCTCATTTCAGATCCAATTTCACGATACACTTCATGTTGATGAATTTTTTTTTAAAATTTTAAAAAGTTTAAGGGACAGTTTTTATGTACAAATCTGATGCCGCTTCATCCCGGCGAACATAAAACTTCATATAAAAATTAAGTAGACCAATAATGGCAAAACAATTCTACATTTTTAACATCTATAATAAATCAAGTCCTAAGAATGTCATTTATTTTGACAAGCCAATGGAAACTACCCCCCAAAAAACAAAAATGATTGCATTTACGCCTGAACATAATTTTTGACAAAATGTGATACAGTGCAAATAAAATTATTTCCCTATGTGACAATTGTGAAAAGCAACGTCTACTTAACAGCATGAAGCAATTGAAATTAATTGTCATCCTGGACGTTTTAGAGATATCTAAAGAGCACGCTTAATGATCTCTAACTGCACCTTGTATTTGTTTAATTAGTTGATGTGAGTCGGCCCACGATAGTGACTCTCCTATCTTAAACACGGCACATGATTGTGATTCTCCTATCTAATCACGGCCAACGATAGTGACTCTCATGTCTTAAACGCGACCCATGATAGTGACTCTCCTGTCTTAAACACGGCCCACGATAGTGACTCTCCTGTCTTAAACACGGACATGATAGTGACTCTCCTGTCTTAAACACGGACATGATAGTGACTCTCCTGTCTTAAACACGGACATGATAGTGACTCTCCTGTCTTAAACACGGCCGACGATAGTGACTCTCCTATCTTAAATACGGCCCACGATAGTGACTCTCCTGTCTTAAACACGGCCCACGATAGTGACTCTCCTGTCTTAAACACGGCCCACGATAGTGACTCTCCTGTCTTAAACACGGACATGATAGTGACTCTCCTGTCTCAAACACGACCGACAATAGTGACTCTCCTATCTTAAACACTGCCCATGATAGTGACTCTTCTATCTCAAACAGCCTTTCTTTTGATGAATCGCATTTCACAAACTGGATCATACGACTGATGAAAATCAGAACGTGTCATTGGACGTAGGTTACTTGCCTGTCATTAATGTTTCGCATCATGTGATATACTTTATTTTTTGTGATCACGTGCATTAAATGAAAACTGTTAATACAAATAACTAATTCTTAACGTAATGCTTGATATTTTTTAACAAGCGTGTGTAACAAGTAAAACAGAGCTTCATAAGCTTTCACGCTCTCTGTCTCTCCCGAAATACACACATACAACCACAAGATAATGCACACATTTTAAGAATAACCAATTACCTCAAAGTCAATACAAATAATGCCTCAATCTAACGTTTCTATTTCCACGAACATTAAATGGAAAATGATATAAAACTATACTGGGATTACATTCGTACTGAACCGGAAGTAATAATTGTTACCCGAGTCCACTAGCTTCCCACAACCTTGGCATGATATATGACACAATGTGTTTCGAGAAGATCTGTATTATTATGTTGGGGGCAGTAACACTTAAATGGGATTGACCTTTTAGATCTTCAAATACACATTGAAAGCTGTCCATAAACTGTCCTTGATATGTGTAAAATTATTATAGCAATATTAGGCTAAGTATTAGACAGTTCGGACCTAAATATGGTTTGTTCAAACACAAGTAGTGATATCCACTCCAACCGTATAATTTTTAGTAACTGAGCCCGCTTAGTTAACATTTGCTTTAAATTACAGAGCTAATGAAACAGAAATGAGCCTTAAATCATTTGAGTCGGTTGTATTGTGTATACAGGTTAAATAGCGTCCACAGCCCCTAGCTTTTCTTTATGCGGAACTCAGACTGGGTGTTTCGAATATCATTATTTTGATATTATGATAATCATCATCATTAGTCTCTAGAGTCTAGACCAAGCGTGGTCGTTGAAGCACCGTGCTGCTGAACACCTGAACAGTTCCTACTACTTGTCTCGATCATGTGTCAATGCTTGTGTCTCCGCAAAACTTTTCCTGGTACATTCTGTGATGTTGTCAGTCCACTCTTGTCTCTGTCTATCTTTCCTTCTGCCACTTTGGACACTGCCCTGCAGTACTGTTGTGGATAGACTGTTGGCTCTAGTGACATGGCCATACCATTTCAGCTTTCTGTTTTTGACAGTGGTGAGGAGGTCTTCATAACGGCCTGCTTTTTGCCTGATGGTGTTCAGCACTTCTTTATTTGTGATGTGGTCCATGTAAGAGATGCCAAGGATGGTTCTGTAGCATCTCATTTCAAGAGCCTGGATTCGTCGTTGTAATTCATCTGTCAGGGTTCAGGTCTCACACGAATACAAAAAGATTGAGATGACTAGTGCTCCTAATAGTCTGATTTTAGTTTTCAGACAGATATTATTGTCTCTCCAGATGGGTCTTATCTTTTAAATAACTGTCTTTGTCTGTGCTGTTCGTGACACCATTTCTGCTTTTGATCCCTCTTCCGTGATTATGGAACCAAGATATTTGAACTCCTCTGACTTTAATCTTGGTTGAGATTTGTTTGCCACTATTTGGCATTAGCTTTTTCTTCTCGGAACTTATATCCATGTCAAATCTGGAAGATGTTTCATCCAGGTTCTTCACTAAGGTGGCAAGCGCATCTTTACTGCCTGCAAGCCCATCCAAGTCGTCTGCAAAGCGGAAGTTGGTGATGTTACGACTTCCAATGCTGGCTATCACACAGTGGTTTTCCAGGGCTTCGCTCATTATGCGCTCTAAGTAGATGTTGAAAAGCATGGGTGACAGGAGCCAGCCTTGCCGTACTCCAACTGTTGTCTTGAACCATTGCCCCAGATAACATTGAGCAATTGCTGCAGTAGTAGTATTGGCATACAGCTGCTTGATGGTATTGGTAAACTTTTGACTCATGTTGTACTTCTTCATTTTGGCCCACAGTGACTCATGCCACACTCTGTCAACAGCCTTTTTGAAATCTATGAACACATGATAGATGTCTTGTTGATCTTATGAGTACCTTTCACACAGAGCCCTAAGATTGAATATTTGATCCGTTGTACTTCTTCCACTCCGGAACCCTGCCTGTTCTTCAGCGATTATTTCGTCTGCTTGTGGGTTCAGGCTGTTCAAGATGATCTTCAGCATCACCTTACTAGAATGGCTGATTAAACGGATAGTTCTGTAATTTTGGCACGGCTGGAGATTGCCTTTACTGGGAAGTGTTATAATCAGTGACTTGGTACACTGTATTGGCCATTCACCTGTCTGCCAGATCTTGTTGCAAATTTTTGTTAGTAGCTCTATCACTGAATCCCCACCATTATTGATCCGTTCAGCTGGGATGTTGTCTACTCCAGTTGCATTCCCATTCTTCCGCGCTCTTACTGCTTGCTGACTCCACCTCTTCTTTGAAAATGGAGAAATCATCATTTGTGGAGTTTGGAACTTCAAGTACCTCTGGGTACCTGTGGACGGGTGGTTGTAGAGTTTGTTTTACAATACTCATTCCATCTTTCTGCAATGTCACTTGCTTCTGTGAGGCATTTTCCATTTTCGTCTTGAATGGTACTGACTCTTGGTTGCTTCTGTCTGGTGAGGTCTTTCACAATTTGGAATTACTTTTTGCTGTTATTCTTTATCAGACTGCTCTCTATTTTTGTGCTCTTTTGTTCAATCCAATCTGCTTGTGCTTTCTTCAAGTTTTTTTTCCCTGATATTCTTGCTTATTTCTCGATAATCCATTACTCCTATTGTGTGTCTGGTAGTTTTGAGGTCTCTTTAAGCATCACACAGATTCAGACTCTCTTCTGTAATCTAGATTTTTTTTCTTTGGTCGATGGAGGCTATTGATGTCCTTGGAAGCTATTGTCAAGACATTGTTGAAAGTGTCTGTCATCACTTTAACATCAACATCCATCACAAGGACTGGATAAAATTTTCCTCCAATTGTGGCTTAGAATGACGTGCAGATGTTAGGGTCCTTCAGTTATTCAAAGTCGAATTTGAGCCTGCATTTCTTTGGTTTGTTAATTTACTTCAACCTCACTCGGAAGTTCAAAATGACGAAGTCGTGATCACTCCCAACATCAGCACCCGGGAACGTTCTTGTTTTTGCTCTATTTATGCCAGAACGGTTCCGGTATTGAACCAGTATGTAGTCAATCTGGTTATGATGTGTTCCATTTGGTGCGTGCCATGTCCAGCATCGTGAAGCTTTATTTTGGCACAGGGCGGTGGCTAATATCAAGTTATTGTAGCTTGCGAACTCGAGCAGCCGTCTCCCTCTTTCATTGGTACGCTCATTGCAAGAAGGTCTAAAATGATCATTCCAGTCTTTTAAGAGCCTCTTTGTCAACTTTGGCATTCCAGTCCCCATGGATAATGTCTGTTTTATTTACCATGTTTATTATACCCTGGAGTTTGTTGTATAACTCCTCTATTTCTTCATCATCATGATCAGTAGTTGGAGCATTGACTTGAATTATTGTGATGTTAAATGGGGATGCTTTCAGAGAAATGGAGATTGTTCTGTTAGATATGGGGCGACATTCAAGCACATATCCCTTGATGGCTTTGTTTACAAGGAAGCCTTCTCCATTTATGGACTGGTCCAACTCTCCACTATAGTATAATATATGCCCATCTTCAGTTTGGCGTTCTCCTAGGGCTTTCCATCTTACTTCACATAGTCCTAGTATGTGCCATTTGTAGTGTTCCATCTCATGTGTCAACTCTTGGAGTCTTCCAGTTTGCGCCAAAGTTCTAATATTCCAGGTGGCGATGTCAACATTACATTGTCTCTCACTCTGATTTTATGCAAAGTACCAGTAGCACACCTGTCACCTCCGTCCTGGTAGACAACGGCAGGCGCGGTCCTTGTTGACCCGGGCAACGACCGATCCGGTATGATAACTTCAGATTTGTCCAGCATTATCAGTGTGTCTTTTGCAAAAGTCGTCTGGCGGAGCCCATCTCTCTCCATACCAAGGAGTTGCCAGGAGGGGATGTAGTAAATCGTCCACCTGCCTTAGGGTCTCCACTCTGGATTTTCTTTTAGGGTTTACTCCTTTAGCCTTTGGCTAACCAACGCCAACCTGCAAGGCAAGAGGAGACTCGTGTATGGGCGGGTTCGTCTATTCCCCGAGCAGGTAGAGCATCTGCCAGAATTTGGCCATATCTGGACACAATTTTGAATGAAATTCATAGCGTCAACATTTTTCAATTCACCGTAAGAATAAGAGATGACTCGTGTGCCTTGGGGCGACAGGACGCAAGCGATACCCAGGATGTGGCTACCCAAAGGTATTGGTAGATCAGGAAGAGCAAGCAAGGTTTCGCTCAACCTGATTACAACAGTAAAAGCTAACAGTGCAATATCAAACACCTGAAAAGGTATTAAAGTTTTATCTAAATATTTTAAACTAAAACAATCATCGTGACGAGTTCGATATTTGAGACACCATTACCAAAATAAATAATACATTACAGCCAACGACACCCAACACCTGTTCAAGCTACTCAAGAGATATTAAATGGATTCTGAAAATTATAAACAGTCTTTTAAAAAAAGATTTAGATATTCTTTTAATATACATGTAAATGAATAGAGAGATTACATTAGCGTTAATCGTGATTTGTATGAAATTTTCGATCGTACTAGGGCATATCTGATGATATGATCATAATCATTAATAATCTTCCACTGTTTGATTTCGTGCGATATGGTCTTTTACGAATCTAAAAAGCGCCATTGAACGTTTATTTGATATTTTCCATACAATGTGCTATGTGCGTATTTTAAATAATTGTTAAATCATCAGATACCTATGGAAATGCAATATGGATGGATATAAACATGGATATAAACATTGGCTTAATTGATATCCAATTAAACAGAGCATATTATAATGTTAAATAATAATATAATTCATTTGTGAAATAGTGAACCTTGTTAAATAAAATCAGAATAATGGAGAGAAAGAAATTTTAGTCATAGTTCACTATTAGTTGTTCTTGGAACAATCAAGATGGCAAATACTATTACCTTGGAATACAATATTTTTTTAATAAAAAAAATTGGTAACATCACGAACAGATATATAATCCGCAAATATGATTTTTTTAATAGATCAGAAAAATGACATAAAACAAAAAAACTATGTTACAATAAATACATCCGAAAATGACGGTTAATTTGGAGAAAAACAAAATCATAACCTCTAGTTAAGAGTTTCTTTTTTGGGAGGAAGGGGCACCAGAAAGATGACCCCCCCCATAAAAAAGTAAAAAAGTTTTATGTGTGTTTGTGCTCCCTCCGATATGTAGTTAGTTGTATTATTTTTATTTTCATTTAAATTTCCATTTAGTTTGTCCCATCGTGATTATAAAGTTTTGAAAGGGGTATTTCCCTAGTGTTTCTAAAGCAAGATTTCCAAAGTGGGAGTTGATCTACCCTCTTTCGGTTCCACTATCTTTTGTTTCTCCTTTTGACCATGGTTAGTGGTCTCCTATATCCTGTGTTTGCTATTTGTGTTAGTGCTATTTGTATGTATGCTATATATAAGTCTATATATTGTGTTTTTGTTAGGATAGCCTTTTCTTGTCCACATTCGAATTCACCAGTTGTCTTACTCTGTGATTTTACCTCTAAATGGGTCATCACATTTTCCATTTTATTGAATTAAAAATAATTTATAAGATTTTTGTATTTTGTGTGAAGTGAGGTGTATCTATTTATATATTATTTTTAATAATTGTCTCACTTTACTTACTATATATTTATTTCTTCTAGTCCGCCTGCCTTGAGTCAGGGTCTGTACAGATATATTTGGCTGTACTTCTCCTGACTTAATCTGGGTCGTCTTTAATTATTTATTTATTCTATTAAAATTTTCCAAAAATTTTGTAATTTTATTTTCTCTTTAAATGGGTACCCTGTCCAGTATGGGATCTGGATGGGTAAAGTGCAGATATAAAATATAAATGAAATCAATAGAATATTGCAAATACTGTGATTAATTTCCTTAATGGGATGTTTTTCCAAACTCTTCCATAGGCCTGCCCACTCCGCGTAGCGCCATGTGATATAGCCACATGACATCCACATTAATGTACTTGCCCCATTAAGGTTTATTAAGTTGTAATATATATATATATATATATATATATATATATATATATATATATATATATATATATATATATATATATATATATATGTGTGTGTGTGTGTGTGTGTGTGTGTGTGTATTTTCTTTTATCATACATTATAAAATGAAGAAAAAAGAATAAATTTTAGTTTACATTATATACTATCTCTTAACCGTAATTATTGGTCCACATCTACAAATAGTCTTCGTTATAAAGTCTGTAATTTGTCTAATTAAGTTTTTGTTGAAATTTCCGTCTAGGAAGAGTATTTGCCGTCTGTCATATTTGTCTATCTTCGTGATTTCCATTATCAGTTTGATCCTGTCTTCCTTTGTTTTGTCACATTGAGTCATCGTGTGATTTTTTTGTGAACGGGGCATTTTTGCATAGAGGGCAACTAACAGGGGTCCGTATCATCCGTCTTCTAATTGCCACTTCGCCTGTAAGGTACGTAAAGAGTAAACTTTGTACCTTTGGTGAATTGATGTCAGACTAATGCCTCCAAACTCTGTCCCAGTTAATATGGGGATTTTCTTCCTCTACTTTATTTTTGATTAGCTTAGTTGTATGTTCCCTAATCCAGTCATATGTCTTATCGTTTTCTAGTGCCCATAATTCTTTCTGATCCCTAAACCTATATAATAATTCTTTAGTACCCTTATATAATCGTGGTGCGTCTATTTTCGTACTCAGTTTGTTGTTAGTGTAGATATCTTGTCTGTTTCTCATTCCAAATTCCATCCACAAAATGTATATTGCTTCCCATGGTGTTTGTGGTGTGCATCTTATATTTCTAAACTTATTTAATATATTTTTATATTTTATTAGGATTGGATTAGGTAAGGCTAATCCGCCCCTCAGTTTAGACCTATATAATGATGACTTCTTTATGTAGTGTGTCTTGAAATTCCATATGTAATCCACTATTTCATTATCTATTGTTTCTAGTGTTTTGTTGTTAATGTCCACAGAGTTTATTAGATATGTTAGATTAGAGTACCTATATGCTTTTGCAACCTGTGAACTTTGTATTAGACAAAGTGGCGTAAATGCCCAGATGTTTATTACCCCTTTTATTTTTTTCTTTAACTTTTAAGCAGTTTTCCTTCTCTTCGTTTGCCCCAAAGAATATCCATTTTGCTTTGACTCTATTTTGTATCAAATGTGGGGGTAATCCAGAGTGATTACCTCTCCAGTTTCCTATTTTCAAAATTTCCGTTTCGTCGTGATTTATTTGCAACCCTGAAGTTTTACCAAAAGCTTCGTATTTCTTTTGTAAGTATAAAAAGGATTTTGGATCTTTTATAAAGTTCGTACAATCATCAGCATGTTGTAGCATCTTAAACTCTTCTCTCAAGTTAGGCATTGTGATTCCTTGAATGTTAGTATTGTTACGTGCTTAGGCTCGAATAAGCAGCAACACAGAAAGAGTGAAAACTAACAAGCTTGTAAAACTTTAACAATGATTTTATTAAGTACAATTATTTTCATAAAATAATTAAACTTACGGTTTTAGAGAATCAAATCCAACAAATATAGAATTCACAAAATAATCCACTAATGGAATTTCAAGTCCTGATAAATAAATGTTCTAATAGTTCCAGGTTCGAATCTTGACGATGTAATAATCCGAAATGGCTGACAATGTCACGTGATGCAGTTCTTGTTTTTAAATCATCCAGATGAAATTATGAAACATATGCCCTTTTCCAGATAAATAGAATAATTCTTCTTTTCCAACGAATTGACACAGTCCAGAACAAGATTTTAAACTCAAACAGAAAATACACAACTTCTTTAAAATAAGCCCAATTTATATTCTACTAAAGTTAGCTTCTAAAACACAGCTATATATATTGTAATTCCCTCGTAAACAAGAGGAATCATGTGATTCTGGAAAGTCATGGAAGGAAGCTACCTTCCCTTGAACCAGACTAAAATAAGCCACAAATTACTAAAAATAAAATGTTGTCCTTGAAATTGACCAATAATTTTAGAGGCTTGTTGACAATGTCTAAAGCAAGGTCAGGATTTAGGTCAAACAAGCCAAGGTCAAAACTTGTTTACAATCTAAGTCAGCCTATTTACAGTTAAAGTGATTAAGCTGAACTTTCTAGAACGATTTCCCATTTAATGAATAATAAATCCTAAATGACAATTTTGGATTTAATAATTAAAAATAAATAAAATTAAATCCAATAGCCGTAACACCTTCCCCCATAAAATAAAAAGAAAGGCTTATATGATAAAACTTTCTTTTTATCACAAACCAATTTACATCTGAAATTAAAAATTACACAATATAATGAATTATACACGGTAAAGAGTGTTTGCAATTATTTTATCAAGAAATAGCCTCAAATTTTTAACTTGTCCATGTCCCACAAAATGTCCTAGGAAAGGCACAATAGCACAGCAGAACTCACTTTTAGACAAATTAATTGTCAAACATACATTAGTGAGTCTGTTAAAGAATTATCGAATTGTTGCTAGATGTTCTCTCCAGGTGTCGTTGTAGATGATGACGTCACAAATCTCTAGACCAGAGATGAACATTTTTATGAGACGTTGAAATGGACTTTCTTTATATTGGTAGAGTCCTTTTGGAGTCGCAATATTGAGTTTTCCTTTGTTCTTTCCGTAGTGGAATCTGCCAAAATCCTTTCAGAAGGTCAGAATTTGGTGACGTACTTGGCATTCCCAATTTTATCAATAGAATAGTCACTTCTTGTTAATGGGAATGAATCTGTTTTTGTCACTCTGTTCACCTTCCTATAATCAGTACACATACGGAGAGTTTTATCTGGTTTAGGAACAAATATGCATAGTGAACTCCAATCACTTTTACTGGGCTTGATAAAATCATTCTCCAGCAAATATTGAATTTCCTTTTTTCAAATATTCCTGTTTGAGTGGACTCGTCCTGCATGGAATTCTCAATCTCAACGTCATGAAAATTTTGTTTGTCCTTGTAAGAATATCTGGACATAAGTGCTCATATAATAATAACTTTCAGTTCATTTCTTTCTTGCACTTGCAACTGTGAAAGTTTCTGGTCTAGATTTTTTTTTTATAATTTCTGAATTCCAACAATTCGTAGCTCCAATATCAGTCGAATCCTGATGATATTCCTTCACTAAGAGGGACTGGTACAACTAAATTAATTACATATTTAACATGGCTATTTCTTTCAATACACTGGTACTCCTATAATTAATTTAGATCCCAGGAGCACTAATACTGTAATTTAACTAATTCATTTTCTTCTTAACTTTGTACGGGCCATAATATCTAATCTGAAGAAAAGTAAGAAGAATGAACAATAGTACACAACTCCATTATCAGACTCAAAAGTTCTCTCCCTTTCAGTCCTTTCAAACAATAGTTTCATTTTTAACTTTAAATGCTTACTTGACTTGGTCTTGGGTAGGGAATCCACACAATCTACCATAATTCCACTGAATGTTTCATCAAACGTAGGAATAGGTTGCAGATGAGCCTTACGTATCTTCTGATTGGGTTTTCCTACCATTTGACAAGCATGACAAGATCTACAATATTTGACAACATCACTTTTGATTTCTGGCCAATAGAAGTGATCCAAGATCTTGTAATACATTTTATTAAACCCTAAATGACCAGCCAAAGGAGTTTCATGGGCTAGATTAAGTATTTCCTGTCTGTAAGGTTTTGGAACTACTATTTGATAGTTCACTGACCATTCATCACCAGCAGGTACCTCGGGAGGTCTCCATTTTCTCATAAGAATTCCATTTTTAATGAAATAACAGACAGGAACTTCAGTAACTTCAGTCTCATTTATGACCCTTTGAAACAAACAGGAGATCTCAGGATCTTTTTCCTGTTCAACGACAAGTGACTGTCGTTTATCACCCTGATTAAGAGAATGAGTTATTAAAAGAGGATCACTATGATCAATACCTTCTGATTGATCTAAACCAAGAGTAAAAGTGATCTCATTAAAAACCTGACCTATACAAGTGCCAGTTGAAGGAATGCTGCCTTCTGTAACATCACTCTCAAAATCATCACCCTGATTAAAATAAAGAGAATGAGTTGTCAAAAGAGGATCACTATGATCAATACTTTCTGATTGATCTAAACCAAGAGTAAAAGTGACCTCATCAAAAACCTGACCTTTACAAGCGTCAGTTGAAAGTATACTGGCTTTTTCAACATAAGCCTGACCCACGCAGGTATCAGATAAGGGATTACTGACCTCAACAACATAAGCCTGACCCATGCATATGTCAACGAAGGGAATACTGCCCTTTTCAACTTCATTCTCAAGAGCTTTCTCTACCATAGCTCTAGTAACTGTACAAGCTTGAAACATATCAGGGATTTCTTTTTCAATTGGATCAACTTTCTGATCCAAATTAGGCTTGTCAGTTACAAGTGGATTAACCACAACCTTGTCTCCAGCTAAGTCGTTGCCTAGCAATAAATCTATTCCCTCAACAGGTAAAACAGAGACTGTTCCGATTGTCACAGGTCCTGACACTAAGTCTGATGACAAATTTACACAATGGAGAGGAACATTAACAAAACAGCACTCCAACCCCTGAATAAGAACACTTTCATTAGAAGAAGACTTCTCAGATAAAGGCAAAGTACCTGATAATAAAAGACTCTGAGAGGCTCCTGTGTCCCTTAAAAATTTAATAGGGATGGGATTGGCTGAATCACCCAAAAGTGATACAGAACCCTTCGATATGAATGGTTCATAATTCTCCATATCAAAATCAGACTGGGATTTATTAGACCCAATAAATGTATTGCTTTCAATACATGACTGTGACCTTGACCTCTTGTAAATAAGAGCATTTGGAACTGGTCTATCTTGATTCTGTTGCCTATTTTTCAATTTGTAGCAATCAGAAATAACGTGTCCTTTTTTCTTGCAAAAGTTACACGTCGGAAGAGACAAGGATCTAGAATCAAACTTCTCTGAAGTCTGATTTTTGAAAGTTGTGTTAGTTTGAGTTTTAGAAGGGCTTGAATTAGGCGGAAATTCTTTTCTGCCAGTAAATTGTTGAGTAGAAGTCTTGTTAACAAAAGGAACTTTATGTGTCAAAGAATATTCGTCAGCAGCTCGAGCAGCATTTTCCAAGGTTTCAATCTGATGCTCCTCAAGATACGTTTTAACATCATTATGGACACAGTTTTTGAACTCTTCAATTAATATAATTTGCTTGAGATTTTGATAATCTTGCTCAACTTTCTTGGCTAAACAATATCTATCAAACAACTGCTCTTTTTGTCTAGCAAATTCGACATGAGTTTGTCCAGCTTCTTTTCTGTAATTTCTAAATTTTTGCTTATAAGCTTCAGGAACTAACTCATAACCTCTTAAAATGCATTCTTTAACTAAGTCATAATCACCACTTTGCTGAACAGACAGTGAAGTGTAAATCTCACTAGCCTTACCAGTAAGTACACATTGTAGTAACTGAGTCCAATTCTCTCTTGGCCACTTTAAATTTTCTGCAACTTTTTCAAAAAGAATAAAATATTTGTCTACTTCTTTTTCTTTAAAAGGGGGCACTAATCTAATATTCCTTGCTAAATCAAAATTTTGATTTGAAGTATGATGGTGATTCTCACCTGCCAGCTCTATTTCTTTCATTTTAATTTCTTTCTCAATTTGCATTTGCTCTTTTTGTAATTCAAATTGTCTTTCTTTCTCCCTTTCCTGTCTCTCTCTCCTCTTTCTCTCTATCAATTAGCATCTGCTCTTTTTGTAATTCAAATTGTCTCTCTCTCTCCTCTTTTTCAAATTCTCTATCAATCCGCATCTGCTCTTTTTGTAATTCAATTTGCTTTTCTTTCTCCCTTTCCTGTCTCTCTTTCTCCTTTTCCTGAAATTCCAGTTTTTTTTAACTCTAATTCACTCTCCCTCTGAAATTCCAGCTTCCTTAACTCTAATTCCATCTTGAATTTTAATTCTAATTCCTTCAGTTTAATGTCAGAGTCTGGTGTAGACTTACTGACTGGAATCAAAGCACTTTGTTCCAAAATATCCTGTTCTACCAAATACTGGACCAAAATCTTTTTGATATCTTGTTTCGTTAAAGAAGCCTTGACTTCAGAAAGATCGTATTTTCTGGCAAGTTGAACCAACTCGTCTTTTTTGAAAAGATCTAATTGCTCCTGGGTAGGATTAGAAAGAAATAATTCTACTTTAGATGTCATTTTAATACAAGCGTGTCAGTCTCACTAAAGATTTAATATTTTCAAAAACTAGGGGAAATTCAAATTTAAATTCAAATTTATCTCAAATCTCAATCCCAGACGATAGCCACCAATTCTATGTTACGTGCTTAGGCTCGAATAAGCAGCAACACAGAAAGAGTGAAAACTAACAAGCTTGTAAAACTTTAACAATGATTTTATTAAGTACAATTATTTTCATAAAATAATTAAACTTACGGTTTTAGAGAATCAAATCCAACAAATATAGAATTCACAAAATAATCCACTAATGGAATTTCAAGTCCTGATAAATAAATGTTCTAATAGTTCCAGGTTCGAATCTTGACGATGTAATAATCCGAAATGGCTGACAATGTCACGTGATGCAGTTCTTGTTTTTAAATCATCCGGATGAAATTATGAAACATATGTCCTTTTCCAGATAAATAGAATAATTCTTCTTTTCCAACGAATTGACACAGTCCAGAACAAGATTTTAAACTCAAACAGAAAATACACAACTTCTTTAAAATAAGCCCAATTTATATTCTACTAAAGTTAGCTTCTAAAACACAGCTATATATATTGTAATTCCCTCGTAAACAAGAGGAATCATGTGATTCTGGAAAGTCATGGAAGGAAGCTACCTTCCCTTGAACCAGACTAAAATAAGCCACAAATTACTAAAAATAAAATGTTGTCCTTGAAATTGACCAATAATTTTAGAGGCTTGTTGACAATGTCTAAAGCAAGGTCAGGATTTAGGTCAAACAAGCCAAGGTCAAAACTTGTTTACAATCTAAGTCAGCCTATTTACAGTTAAAGTGATTAAGCTGAACTTTCTAGAACGATTTCCCATTTAATGAATAATAAATCCTAAATGACAATTTTGGATTTAATAATTAAAAATAAATAAAATTAAATCCAATAGCCGTAACAGTATTGTTCCTGATTTTGATACTCAGGATTTCAATCGCTATTACGTATAATAGCATTGATAGTGGGCAGCCTTGCCTCATTGATCTTTGTATTTTAAATTTTTCCGTTATCGCCCCATTGACTTGTACATTTGCAGTTATTTTATTGTACATTATCTTGGTCCATTTTTGGAAGTTTACTCCAAATCCAAATTTTTCCAGTACCAGTTAAGAGTTTCTTACATTTTATATTGTGATGTTGAAAGTATCAATTTACCTGTGTAAAGACAGACTGACACGCAACGGTCGAAAGTACCAATTTACTTGTGTAAAGACAGACTGACACGCAACGATTGAAAGTACCAATTTACCTGTGTAAAGACAGACTGACACGCAACAATTGAAAGTATCAATTTACCTGTGTAAAGACAGACTGACACGAAACGGTTGAAAGTACCAATTTACCCGTGTAAAGACAGACTGATACGCAACGGTTGAAAATACCAATTTACTTGTATAAAGACGGACTGACACGCAACGATTGAAAGTATCAATTTGTCTATGGAAAGATAGATTGACACGCAACGCTGATAGTGCCAGTTTACTTGTGGAGAGATAGACTGACACGCAACGATTGAAAATACCAATTTACATGTTAAAAGATAAATTGACACGAAGCGGTTGACAGTACCAATTTAACTGTGAAAGATAAATTGACATTCAGCAGTTGAAAGTACCATTGCACTTATGAAAACTTAACACACAATGTACATATGTAAAGATAAATTGATATTCAGTGGTCGAAAGTACTGATTTACCTGTGATAAGATACAATGACAAGCAACAGTTCAAAATACCAATGTACTGTACTTGTGAACAGAAAAGTTGACCCGCAACAGTTGAAATCACCAATATTTTTCTAAAAGACATTTTTGTACGCAACAGTTGAAAATACCAATTTAGATGTGAAAATATAAACTGACACGCAATCGTTGAAAGTACCACTGGACTTAGGAAGATATAAATAAAGATTCTGCAGTTGCAAGTACCAGTTTAGTTGTGAAAAGATAAATTAACAGGCAATGGTTGAAACTACAATCAATGTACCGTTAAAATATATTATCCTTGACAATAAAAACGATCATACATTCAATCAGTGATTGGTATAAACCTCAAATCAAGCCACAAGAACTATAAAATAGTAGAATACAATTGTATCGCGATTTTTTAAACTTTAGTCTTTGATTTTAATATTTTACATAGAGTTATGTCAACTAGCAATTTATTTACAATTAATAAGAACTGACGAAATGTAGAATCTATGAAATTTGCAGATAAAGATCAATGACGGTGTACCTTAATATACATGTATAATATATATATATATATATATATATATATATATATATATATATATATATATATATATATATATATATATATATATATATATATATATATATATATATATATATATCTGTGTGTGTGTGTGTGTGTGTGTGTGTGTTAGAGACAAGATAAAAAAATACAACGTTCTCTGTTTGAATCATTCAAGTTTGTAGGTTGAACATATACATCATACATCATGCAATTTGATTCTCCACGATCTCAAAAAAGGGGCCCCGAGTGACCATATGGTCTAAACCGCTGTCCGTTACGGATCACTGCCATTTCAGCTCTGTATGCGTTGGTTCGAGTCTCAGATTCGGCGAATGTGGGTATGTGAGAAAGCTTGCCACTAGGTCCTCGTGGGTCGTAGGTTCTTTCTGGGGATTTTCCGGATTGTTTCTCCAGCATTAATACTGGCCGCCATGTATAGCCTATCGTGTGCTGAAAAATGGCGTTAAACCCTCCAAAAACAAATAAACAAACAAACTATCTCAAAAACATATCATTGTTTATTCGCAGCTTTTTCGTTTATGACTATCATTAAAGTTCTGGTTAAATATAATCCACACGAAGATTTACACAAATCACACCAAACAATAACCAAACAACTGGACAGGTTTTTAATTTATAGCTGAAAATGTTATTTTACTTTCTGCACTAGTGAGTCTTTTGTTGTATTCGATTTTGTTTGTTGGTGAAAGCTAAGTAATCAGTGTATGTGAAGTGCCAAATTTTAGTCGATCTATTAATAAACCATTAGGTGGGACCTGATAGCCATTAGTTAGATTTATGAGACACGTCGTGCCAAAGAGAAGGATCTGTATAGTAGGATGTGACCGTTGTCCTAATTAAACGTTGTTTGTTCAGCAGCCGACTGACCGCTAGTGACATTTTGAAGTTTCATTTCGCACGGAAAGTGTCAGAATTGAGAACATGCAGAGATTATGTTACTTAAAAACCAAGCATGTCATATTGACCATGGCGTAAGCGACTTTTAGAGGAAAGCGGTAGAAAATACATTTGATTCTGATTGGTCACGGTTAAATAAGGGGTGTGTTTTCACACGAAGATCGTTAGATCATAATAACGGCCTAGTGAAATTAAAAGTTAGTCTGAATGTTTTCCTGTGAGAGGGCAAAATATAGAATTCTCTAAGACTCCGGATATTATTTGAGAGAAATACATTCGTTAAGGAAGCGTGGTCGAAAACCGCCAAACCAACGGTTCAGTGACACACCAAAACACACATAGGAACTGTCACAATTCCATGTATATTGTTGATGCAATTTATATGATGTTTGCTTTGTTTACATGTCTGCATGATTTCGTTTGATACATTTGTATAATTGATTTAATTTGATACATTTGTATAATAATGTGTTTTGTATTATGAATCGGAAGATCTTGCATGAATTCATTTGATACATTTGTATAATAATGTGCTTTTGAATTATGAATTATGAATTGGAATTCTTACCTTAATTCCTTTTTAAGAATGACGTTGTGTTAATTTATGTCGAAAAAACACTATGCTTAGTTATTGGGATTGTTACGTTAATTCTCGAACTTATCATATTGTTTGAATAATGGGTTACAAAAATACATGTGAATTCACCGAGTTTTGATTTCATAGATAATTGTGCGACAGTGTATACGATTCAACGCCTCGCTGTGTAGTACGTTAATGTATTAGGTCAAGGCAAAACAAATTAATGATGTGTTTACCTACATTTATTTGAGGACACGTGTAGTTAATTAATAGCCGTAAAGTTGTTTTCACTGATAGAAATATCCGTTTGTTCGAACAAGGAATAATGGAAAAACTCAACTGTAACTATTGTAACGAGAGACTTAGGTTGTTTTAATTTTCTTTTGAAAGGAAGAAAAGAGCTTTTTGGGGAAGAACGTGAAGTACGTGAATAAGGACGTACACATTGGAAAGACCTCTCAGGTGGAAACTGCAGTGTATGCATGATACAGTCGACAAGTCCGGATTCAAGCGGAACATCCACGATGGCAGATTATCTAGAGATAAAATGGTACTTCTAGAAAAAACATTGGAGGGAACAGTGAACGTGGACCGAGACCTAGCATGTTATGAAAATCGAACAAAGCACTGACTTCGATTGTGCCACTCAATCCTATGATGATTTTTAACTATCAGTAATAGAACGGCTAATTTGTTCAATTCTATTTCAAATATTACTGTAATTCGGTGAAAGTTTATTTCTAAACCGCGTGTGTTCCTAATGAAAGGAACTTTCATGATTGTGTATGTATTTGATTAAATTGTTTGTTTTATCTTTACGGGGGTTCGGAGTTGTTTTGTTCAATATACCCGCTCAGGTTACCATATACATTCTCTTACTCGAACCGGGTAATTATACCGATTGCGGTCATCTCTAAGATAACGAGTATCAAAGGGGAGTGGGTTAGAGTTATTATTATTATATGTTGTACCATACCCCTTGAAAAGTGGGACGTAACACATACCTTTTGACAAGTGAGGCTTGTACAATATTATACGAATAACGCTCATAACCCGCGGAGAACCTGACAATTGAATACTTTTAAAATGTACTACATATTTACTGTGATTCTTCCAGCTTGGCTGTGTGCCACACTCCAAACAGTGTAGCCTCTTCTACCAGGACATCGACCTTATTTATTTTACTGTCATAATGCTTTCAGATGGTTCCCAGCTATTAAATGTTGCATTATGACATTCCCATTTTATAGATACATAATTTTAGAGTGCATCTGATTTATTTTCGAAATCTTTTCAACTTTGTATATATGATCTTGTTTGCCATACAAAAACGACTATTGTTCATAAAACACGCTCCCTGTATACTAATCTTCACGTTTTCCCATTTGTAAACCACTTAAATAACTAAAATTACTTGCCTTATACTAAATATATTTTCGGAAAATTTATTTCCAAAAAATATATTGTTTTGTTAAATTCTGACCTTTTTACTCATTTTAATTTAGGTTACAAATGCACTTCTAATCAACTGAGTAACGAATTGATTGTCCGAACAAGTAGTCTTCCAGCGCCATTGAATAAGTTGTATTGTAATGTTGTCCTATGAACTATTTGCTCGTTAACTATGAAAAGATAAACTGCGCCAATTATTTCATGTATTTACTATTTCAATAAAACGTATTTAAGTCTTTAAAGCAGAAAACAGACACGCAGATTCCCTATTATAACAAATAAAGATGTCTCTGTAATCATTTACTTGCATACTGGCCATGTATTTTAATGTGTTACACGTCGTTGTACACGTATCACAATACGAGTGTCGTTGTACACGTATCACAATACGAGTGTCGTTGATTTATTTATACCTGTATATACGTTAAAGTATGAGACAGACATACAGACAGTAACGTATGTGTAGTGTTCAATAACGTCTCTTTTTATATGATCTATTTTATTGCGAATATTTGTAGTATAGTATCAGAACGAAAAACTGAAGCTTTTGCATTTTTAAAATAACGAGAGACAATTAAATGATGAAAGAAGCATATTTCAAAGTTTCACGTCAATAGATTATATATTTATTACAACATGAAAGACAATATAAATGAAAGACTTCAAGTATCACTGACATGTGTCTCTTATACCAATATCTCTGTGGCTAAAGTGTGGCAAACAGTACAGTAACAAGTAAACAATATAAAGATAAATGCAAATAAGTTATCACAAAAATGCTGACAGTATATGACTAAATAATGAATACAAATATCTTCCAAATGAGACTAGTATTGATCAAATGGATGACCTACATGAAATGCAAGTCATTCCGGAAATTCCCAACCACAGTTCCGAATAAGGTTAACCAAATGCATTTGTCGAGATTGCTATTATACGGGTATTTGATACTCATTATAGTTAGTACAGCTTATTCATGGCATTCAGAGAAAGCAGAAAAGAATCGCGAAGATTTCCTATTAGTCTATAAAAGATATTTCCTTAATATATTTACGTGCATACTAGCCAGGTAAATAGTGTACTATACATCAATGTACACGTATCGCAATACCAGTGTCGTTGATTTATTCGGTACTTGTAAAACGAGATTTAAATAAACATAAATACGAATATTGTTTCCGCCATGTCCTGTTTGACATATAAAACAAGATGTAACAATACATTCAGTATAATTAACCAAGTTTCCTTGGTGCAATTTTGTCATTTTTATTATGCGAACATCAACAGTGGCATTTACTGTTTTGTCTTCCCTAATAATCCTGACATGTTGACATTTAGCCAGTAACAATGTTCCGGAGTCTCGGTTCACAGCCTCCAGTCATATATCTAAACTATACTTGTGATCGATTAAGAACTCTACGTACTTTCCACAAAAAGGCTTGTCTACACAGTTCTTTCTTATAAAGGTGAATTGAATACACCGCGAATAGACTCTGGCAAAGCAGGGCCACAACCGTAAACCACACTTCCAAAAAGCGATAGCTATAAAGATATGCAGGAAGTACTATAGCTGAATGCACATGACGGCCAATGAAAATGGACGATCACAATGAAAACCCAGATACGATCATTTTAGCAGTCACATTTCCTTCTGGCTTCCTTTCAGTTATTAATCTACCTCCGCCTTTGAATTGGAAAAGAGATTTGACAGATGGTAGGGATAAATTTCTTAAACTTGTCTGTCAACAGGGTATATTTTTTACAAACATTAAAGATGTCGATGGGCATGTGCTTTCAGTAGAGGTCATGGAAAGGTCATTTGTGAAGGAGTAGTCACTCTCGTTTACACTAAAATCGCTGCATGAACTTGGCACGTGAATCACGCTAACAAAATTATTACTGAAATCTCTTTCACTGGACTTAAAAGATGATAAAGAATTTGTGCTTTCAAATGATGGTTCCGTCTTGAATACCGAGGGCAGCCAATGGAGTTTGTTGTTATTTTTCTTCTGTTTCTTGCATTCGTTCTTTTTTCCATAGGTATGGACTGAAGAAAAAAATATTACATTTGTTACGTCAAGGAAATTGACACAAAATTTGAAAATAATTTTATAACAAGTTTGTCTATTTTACGAATTTTTCTATTAAGAGCTGAAAGATTGCATTTCCATTCAAGAAAGAAAGTAATAATAAGTGTAAGAAAGATTCAATGAAGAAAACTGTCGCGGTATAAATTACGCATTGGCAAATTAAGTTATCTTGAGATACATTACGTTATTCTGGGCAGAACGTTTGGGGAGTGTAATCACGAGCCGCAATTAATCACATAGCCGATAGAAGAATTATTTCTGTTCAATATTAAATTCCTATAAATAAATATTTAGTCCAGTTTTTCTGACCCATCTCTTTCATGATAACCTTGTAGGAACCAATCTTATTATTTATTTATCTTTGTGGCTTCATTACTGTGAAAAGCAATATGGAATATTGTAAATATCATTTTACCTTGTTAAGGCCAACGGTAGTAATAAATATATGAGCCAAAATATTTTATTCGGATAAACATGTTCTTTACAAGAGCCGTAAAGGTACTTTAAAATCTTATCCAAAGGAAATAGCGTGAATAAAAACTGCATAAAATGGCAATTATTTCAGGTGTAATGCAGACTAGCGCCAAAACATAACATAAGGCAGTATTTGATGTCTAGTAACCGAGACATCAAAATGCCTCAGAAACATGATATACAATACGCAACAAAACATAACCGTATATAAGCAATTTATATTTCCGGTAAGGAGAAAACGTAATAAAAACAAATGTAATATGCACGTTGAAAATGTTGTCAATTCGGAATCTCATAAATGAAGTTGGTCTCTACTACGTTTACGTAACTTAGGTAACGTGTGGATAGTTTTATACTACAATTTTCGAGCTATCCTGTTTCTGTGTGACAAGAAACTTTTACAATTAATGACACAAGATACCGAACACGAAATTTTGCACAGGTGACGCTAGTTCATAACACTTTTATATCTCTGAACTGATCCACTACACGGTGGTACCATAGAACATGAGATGGTGTTCCTTTAATCTCAGAAGTTATAAATAGTAAATTTTTGTACCAGTCTAATAACCAGACTTCTGAATGTTTGTTTCCCCCGAAAATGATATTATCAAAACAATACATCTTTATTCTCTTACGATTCAAGTACTTATCAGAATAATGCACATTTATTATCTTACGATCCACGTACTCGATCATTCATTATATTGATGGATAAAGAAAACCATATTATAGAACCATGAATCAAAATTTCTCAGAATACCGCAGGTATATATTTCCTAAACTATCTTAAAAGCGATTTAATTTTAATAATTTGCCTACAAATTTTGTCAGAATGCACAAACATGTTAGACTTCAAAAATTACTATTGACCATGCAACTGTTTGAATGCACCACTGCTAATATGGTTGGGTCACATAGATTCGTCCTTCTTCATTCCTTCGTCTGACGGTAGATCTGTCAATTTATTAAGTTCGGTCACGTTTTGTGTTTGTGTCAGTTTTCATGCGTTGTGGGAAGAATGTATGTCTCGTGTCGAACATTTATAATTCCTTAATCACCACTTTAGATGAAGTTTTCAACTGATCGAAAAGCAAGTAAATAGTATTCACCTAGTTGAAGAACTGCCGAGAGGTATCTGTATAGTTGGTAATGTCCGTTACAATATGCTTCGTCGGAAGGTGTATGATTTTTATTGTTATGGATTTCCAAGCATGCGTCTTTTTCCACTAAAGCCTGCACAATTGCATCGTGCCCCCTGTAGGACGCTAGGTGGCATGGTGTGTCGCCGTTAACTGTCATAAGGTTGACTTCAGCACCACAACGCAACAATAACCTGAAATGAGGAAAAATTTGTTTTATAATTGCAATCTATGATCTGTTAATTGAATTCAGTTGCAGAAGTTGTTGCTGTTATTGTCATTTGTGATTAACATAATTTTTCATAGCATGACAGACAGTTCCGGATTACCCATTAGGCAGAGTAGGCAACTGCCTATGGGCCCCGCGACTTTTATGGGCCCCATCAGGGGCCCCCATGAGACCGTGACCGTGGGTCTGGGGCCCCAAAAGTTTGACTGCCTATGGGCCTCCACGGTGCTTAATCCGGCGCTGATGAGAGACTATACATGGCGGCCAGTATAAATGGTGGAGGAAGAATCCAGGGAAAACTCCGATAACAACCAACTCACCACTGGAAACTAAGGAAAGCTTTCTCACAAGCTTTATATATTGTATATTGTATAATCATACTGCGACGGAATTTTCCAGATAAATGGAATTAAAAAGTAACTCTATTGAGAGATGTTCGCATATTGCAATAGTTTTGATACTCATATACGATTTCGGTCACTCACTAATTTGTTTATTGGCTAACTCACTTTCCTATTCCGGTACTCATTCACTCACTATGTTAACTAGGCTACCGTGCTACGTATTTTCAAACTTCTCAAGTAGCTTAAAAATTCTTATTATATTATATTATATTATATTATATTATATTATATTATATTATATTATATTATATTATATTATATTATATTATATTATATATTATATTATATTATATTATATTATATTATATTATATTATATTATATTATATTATATTATATTATATTATATTATATTATAGTGTGTGTGTGTGTGTGTGTGTGTGTGTGTGTTCTATCATTACGCATTATTTTGTTCATTGCAGTTGTGAATTTGTACTGAGTGGCCCTATCACTCTGCCAGAAGATGATAATCAACAAGTAAGCTAATTTGTGTCTTCTATCTATTTTCGATTCTCTTTCTTCACACCACGTTCTTTTACAAATATGCCCATGTTTACTGCTTTCTGATTGCGTAGATCCCCTTTGACAGTGTAATCAATTCACAGCACTGAAACTAAACACACAAACAAGCGTGACGTAGTGCCGTGTGATAGTGTTGTGTTGGCCTAGTTATTCGGCATGCTTACGTATGTATATACCACAAGGGCTCTTATTGTTGCTCTCAATTGACCTGTGTATACCAGCTCACCGATATACTCTGATTACTCATAAACACCACTGCCTGGCATAGAAACGAACAATGGGAACGATCGAATTCCATTGGTAAGAGTTGTATTTGGAAAATTAACACGTATAACACCATCTATGATTGGTGATTATTTTTACGAATAGGGTTACGGTTAAAAGTTTGCTCAATGAATGTGCTGAGAAAGCTATCCAGGTTCATGTGTACTAGCTAAGACTACAAAAATGTATCTCTTCAATTAAACCCTTTCGACCAGTAATATTGATAATAATTATACATGGAAAGACTATATATATATATATATATATATATATATATATATATATATATATATATATATATATATATATATATATACGTACGTACGTATGTATGTATGTATGTATGTATGTATGTATGTATGTATGTATGTATGTATGTATGTATGTGTGTATGTATGTAAACATGTGTGTGTGTGTGTGTGTGTGAGAGAGAGAGAGAGAGAGAGAGAGAGAGAGAGAGAGAGGGGGGGGGGGAGGGGTAGTTCAAGAGCAACGTTTCCCCATGCCGTATAAGATCATTAAAATTGTTCACATTTTTTTGGGGGATAATGTGTGCTTGTTTTCATTGAAGCACAATCACCCTTTTGGTGAAATTACTTATTTAAACAATTGCTTCAGATCTCCAAACAAACACCATAACACCATATACACATAAAATGGTGAAAAATATGTGATAAACTAAAATTTGCAAATTTTCCCCATAAGTCATTTTGAATCTGTGTGTGTATGTATGTATGTATGTATGTATGTATGTATGTATGTATGTATGTATGTATGTATGTATGTATGTATGTATGTATGTATGCAAGCAACACTTGAAGATTATGTCGTGCCGAGGCCAGTAGAGTAGTGTCTTTCCAAGGACACAAGCTGTAACCGACGGTGGGAATCGAAACCTTATCCTTCGGGGAACAAGTTTAACACCTTGACCACTAAGACCAGTCGGCCGATCAACTTAACGGGTTGAAACTTACATCTCTTCAAATACGGAGATAATACAGAGGTTAAAGACGAGGACACATTCGTCACAAATATCATGCCACATATATCAGAAACGAAGTTCTCCTGGTTTACCAGGCGTATTTGGATGGTACAATTAGGACGGGAACTACTTCATTACTCACATTTGAGTTTATAATGAACACTATTCATGTTCACAAAGAAGAGTGATGTTGTTTTCCTCAATACTCAGTTATTCTTATTCTTAATATTTGTATTAATCTTATTCTTATTCATAATATTATTATTAATACTCATAATAATAATATTCTTCTTCTTCTTCTTCTTCTTCTTCTTATTATTATTATTATTATTATTGTTATTATTATTATATATTATTGTTATTATTATTGTTATTATTATTATTATTATTATTATTATTATTATTATTATTATTATTATTATTATTATTGGTCTCTGTTGTACCCTTGCCTTTTCTGCCTACTGCAATCCATGATGTTAAGTTACAGACGTTTACTGAGCTACGACAAGGCCCAAGGGTGCGGTTGGATAGTGACTGGGATGTGGAAGGAGAGAATAAACGCGATCACATAATCCAGTTTGTTTCTTTGCGGAAATGTCCGTTTAACTAAGCAGGGTCTGTCTATGACATTTCTCTTCGATATCATACCAGGCGGGTCAGTCCCCTCGGCGTGTCCGTGAGAAATGTACTTAGCTCCCATTTTCTCGGTATGATATAGCCAATAACGTGTTAAGAGAGGTTTCTTTGTAACCAACATAAACAAACCAACTAAAATTCTCATTCAATATGCTATTCGGGACCGAGTTAAAATTATTAAAAAAAAACATAAATCGTGTCGTTAGTGTGTGAGGGTGTGGTTAAATATATCTGCCATACCACATTATGGAAAAGGTTTTCAAGATTTTAAAAATTTTCTCGAGAAGCCACCTCCCTTTTTTATCTGGCCTTTTCTTTTTTTAAATTTTTTTACCCAATTACATTGAGGCTTGAACTTCACAAGTTCTTGTTAGTTACCTTTAGTTTTTTGCTCAAATGAAATGAAAAAGGATAGATCTCTGAGCTGCAGGTATGGAGAGAGAGAGAGAGAGAGAGAGAGAGAGAGAGAGAGAGAGAGAGAGAGAGAGAGAGAGAGAATGCGTTATTCCGCCCTCAAGTTGCAGAAACACAATTCTAGGGCAATCTTTCAAAGGTTGATGGATTACAACCTAAGTTATAGATTTAGAATGGTACCCTACTGGTTAGATGGAACGGAACATATAGCCATCATACGGAACATTGGTTGAAATGGAACATATATTTCCAATGCTAATTTTAACGCGGTTGTACATTATCAGTTAATTTATCTCACTTGATAAGGAAATCTTTATAAATGTATATTTTTCCGCAGTAGCACGGACGTCCTTGATTTACATCCGTAATCTCGTAATTATACCACTATAATCCATTTCAAATGTGAAGTTCTTAATTAAATGCGACAATACATAGTTAATTTAACAGCTAAAAAATATAATCTTTCATTTGTAAGTTGCCTGGTTTGCTACTGTTTTATTCTTTTCTTTGTGTTATAAACAGTCTGCAGATGATTTTTTCTGCGAAACGGAATTGCTGCCATTTCCGCCTTCCACGTCTGTGGTGAACCGTTATTCCCATGCCAAACTGGCATTTGCATGGTATACGTTTCCTTATCAAGCTGAATCATTTGTATTGTCCTTGTGGTCTTTAAAAGCTATAATTTAGAATGTTGCGCTTCATACCATTCAACACAAAATCCACTTATTGGTTTTCATATGTTTAAAAAAAATGAAATTTTTATATGTAATGCAGCTTTCAACATGGAATAAACTGGGTGGACAACAAGCAAGTACATATTTCTTTCATCATTTGACATTTGAAAGATTTTCAGAACCAATTACCTTTCTGTACTATTATATTCTATCTTTCTCGTCTATAATTTTTTGTGTGGGAGTGGGGCGGTTTAACGTTCACAAACTATTGAATAAAAGTCTTTTTTTTTGCTGCCCCATTAGTTTTAAAAATGTCATTTATATTAAAGTCATTTCCAATTGACTCTGCAAATTAGTTTTATGACATACTGAAAACATTAAATGGAGTTCACTTTGATTTAGGTGGATATTTAAATAGATTGACAGCTTCTTATTTCGTCGAGATATGTTTGTTTATTTAGATTTTCAAATCAATACTAAATTTCGAATAAAAACATAATTACTAAATTTACTTTTAATAATTTAAATAATTGAATTGCGATTTAAATTTAAATAACGCCATATTTTATATGTAATATTAACACTTGTTCGCCTTTCATTGTAAGCACTGAAAATATATATTTTAATATCTGAACAATTAACTTGCTTTGAAAACAAGCATAATTGCAAAATCGTAATAAAATAATGAGAATTTACTTACTTTGCAATTTCAATCTGGTTATTGTCAGCGCATGCGTGCAGAGGTGACATACCCCATGATGTGCATTTATTAATATCAGCTCCATGCAAAATAAGCAAATGCACAATTTCTATAAAACCTTGACAGCAAGCCCAGAACAATGGTGTACCGTCATTTTGTGGTCCTTGATTGTTTACAGAATCTAATGTATATGTCCTCTGTTGTAATATCGATTTTGCTTGCTTTTCGTCGCCGTTACGTATAGCGTCTAGTAACGATATAGCCATGTTTCACACTGTTGACAGATTGTGTGTAGCGCTGGCTTAAAAATCCGACGGTCGATTTTTATTGGGTAGCCCATGAGCCAATGAGTGTCGTTTATCGTATATGTTCAAATAGTAGAAGCCAATATATTTAAATCGTACATTTTTGCTACTTCCTACTCAAAATTAAATTACTGTACAGAGCATATACGTTCGCGTGCTTAGTAGAAGAATGAACCATGCCTTTACACGGCTGCTTATTAATGTTTATGTGTGTAATTAATAATCGAAACTTGTATGTTACACAGCCCATTTCGTTACAAAATGCGGATACATTGTCGAGAACACTTGTCTATCAGAAAAAGTTAATCTTCGCACGAGGGAAAAAAATGACTTCTGACGTTTGATACTGTTTTGTATTCCCATTTTTCTTTCATTCTTGAAATTAATTTTTGTGTCATATTAAATCTTGAAATTTAATTTTAAGATAGATAGTAAATATAAACGTATGCGCAAAATAGAGTATGACGTGAAAATTGAACAATAATAGACTAATCTGGAAAGTAAATACAATTTGTTGATTATTATTTTTGTCATAAATGGTAGCGCTCAAGGTTCGTACACACAACTATCTAAATAATTATTATTATTAATGATGATGATGATGATGATGATGATGATGATGACGATGATGTAAAAATGTAAAAGTATACCTTAAGTGTTTGACGGAGGACAAAATCTCTTAAGATTGTACCTTAAAGTGGGAGGCGTCACTTTCCGCAAGAAACGAAGTTTTCTGTATTACCCACATGCCGCAAGAGATCTGAAATTTGAAGAAGAAACTTTAAGATATTTGAGGAGTCTAGTAATAGTAGTAGAAGCCGTGGTCTTGGTTGTGGTGAAGCTAGCGGCAGTTTTGGATGTCATGGGTTTAGATTTAATAGTAATATTGTTGTGGTGACCGGGATAGAAGTCACTGCAACAGTTATAAGTAGCAGTGGTGATGATGATGGTGGTTGTAGTAGTAGAATCAATGATATTCGTTGCAGTAATAGCGGTAACAGTATATGTTTTGTAGTGGGAGTAGTAGTAATATTGTTGGTGATGAAGGCAGGAGTAGTTGTCTTTGTAATGGTGGTGGTGGTAGTGGTAGAAGTGGTAACAAGTGTTAATAGTAGCAGTAGTAGTGGTGGAGTAGTATTAGTTCTAGTAGCTGTGACAGAAGTAGTATTATTCTTAGTAATGTTTCTAGTGATGGGAGTAGCAGCAGCAGCAGTAGAAATTGCAGTAGTAATAGTAATTTTGTTGTTTGAAAAGTAATGGTAATGGTTGTGATGGTGGCAGTAGTAGTAATAGTAATATTGGTGGAGTGTAGGTGTAGTAGACTTAGTAATGATTGTGGTGGTGACATGAGTTGGAACCAGTAGCATTAATAGTAGTAGTGGTATTAGCAGTAGTGCTACCCGTAGCTATTGTAGCAGTAGGACTTGATAATTTTATTACTGTTTTTGTAGCTGGTGTAGTCATTGTAGTGGTTGTGGTGGTGATCGTCAACGTCATTATAGTAGTAGTAGTAGCAGCTGTAGTAGTAGCAGTAAGTGCTCAGTATCATTATATTAATAGTAGAGGTCTTGAGATTGCGATGCTAGTGGAGACATTAGTGGTTTTAGTGATACGATGACAACGACGATGGCTAGGATTATAATATTCATCATTTGGTTTTAATCATTTTTCAGTGACATTGAAATAAGATCTAACAATTCTGTGGATTACAGGCAACGAACGCTAGATTTTGAAAAAATCTGTAAATTGGGATAGACCTTTCCCATCGTCCTGTTAAAACGTCATTCCCAATTCGATGTCATGTATTATACCAGTCGCATAGATTATATTTAATTACTGGAGTATTCGTTCTCGTCTCCATGATTGAACATGATCACATAGTGGATATTATCAATGGCAGCGATTATATGTATGTATGTATGTATGTATGTATGTATGTATGTATGTATGTATGTATGTATGTATGTATGTATGTATGTATGTATGTATGTATGTATGTATGTATGTATGTATGTATGTATGTATGTATGTATGTATGTATGTATGTATGAAACCGCTCCGGTGGCGTAGTGGTTAGAGCTGATACTAACAGCTGCCTCGCTTGACGCTCAGCATTAAGAGGTTAGGGTTAGGACTGGTCGGTCTGGTGTCAGGATAATATGACTGGGTGGGACATCATGCTACATGTATGCGAAATGAAGTCCCGGTGCTAGACATCACTATAAACTGCATCACTGCTGACACCGTAGAGATATGACTGAAAAACTGTTAAAACTATGTTTTAAAAAAATCCTAATCCAACGCAAATATTTTAATGTGCTGGTCGTGAATGTGTTTTCCTATCTACCAAGTAGTGTAATGCCTTGATCATAACTGCTTCTATCGCAATTCATACATGTAGAAGTTAGTAATTCTAAACACTGCTTAAACGATTCAGCCTGACATGTGGAATTTTTCAAGTAATGCATTGGTTTATGCTTCTAAATTACAAATGCGTGGGACGATAGAGGCGAAAATGATTTTATCTTCTAGAACTCAGCAAAATGTTCGTTTTCTACTTTCACTACGAGTCTCATCGGTCGTCTGCTACGCAAACCAATCATAATTCAAAGTTGCGATACGAGACTTAGCATAGTGGGGGAAGAAATCCCTATTTATTATGAAGTCATTGCGTTCTTATCATTCCTAAGGTAAAAGGACGAAACCTGGTGCATATACTGTTTTCCGTAAATAAATGATTTTTGTACTTTTAGCGAATGATTGTACTTATCAACATGGAAACACTTAAACACTGATTTCGGCATAAGAAGATAATTTTTATTTTCAAAATTCAGAGATTGAATGTTGCCATCAACATCGACCTTCGACTGGCATGGTGTTCTTTCTATCTGGTCCAATTTACTCTCCGACTTGTCGGATAAATTTAAATCGATTTGATCCCCGTATCGTATCAGTGTTCAAATTCGATTAGGCCATCTTCGTGTTTTGTTTTGGTTTTGTTTGTTTTTTGTTTGTTGAAAGATCAACAGAATCCTTGAAAGGAACACTCTTAAAATATGGAGATCTTGACACACTAGACCGCTGTGTCACAGGATTGAGGAAGATTGCGTGTGATGGCGTCAACCCATTGCGACGAATCAATGGCAGAAGGATAGCAAGACGATGGAATAACTATGAGGTGTGAAATTTTGTAAACAATCTCGTAAACAGTAACTCATTTCGAACTCAAACAAGTCTCAATAAAATGCTATAAATTCAAATATTTTTTGACAAATATTTGAGCATATAAAAATGGACCATGTATATACATGATTTGAATGACTCATTTGTTGATTCAGTTTTTAGCAAACAAAACGATATCGAAACATGTCTTCCTTATCGAATTTGCATCATCCTTCAGTGGGCAGGGAAAGAAAACCTCCCTATTATCCGCATTTTACATGCCATCACGAGACACGAACCCGTCTTCTTGTTATTTTACCTGAGGTCAATAAGTTTTCTATACATCATGTTTTCGGTTTGCTTGATAAAATTCCTAAGTAAAATGCAGCTAAGTGTACTGAATAAATTACATATTCAGTATACTCAGCCAGATCTGTAAATGCGTTTGATTTGAGTGTTATTCAAAGCGTCTCAAGGCGAACCCATTTCTGACCGCAAATATCCTTTGATATCGTTTGATAACATACAATATATTGTTTATAATTATTGACATAAAACTTCATGTCCTTCTAATAAAGTTCAAGAACAGACTAGAGCTATCAGGAATATACCATTAGGTAGCGTCTTTAGGGCATGTAGACACATTTTCATTTAATTGGTGGTGTGCATCAGCATTTCTGGCTTGATTGCGTTAATCCCTCTTTAAGGTGATTTGTTCCTTTTGTTGGTTTTCATTGGGAAACGAGAGCAGCGTGTCTTGCCTAGGAACACAACACCTAGAGTTGGTCTGGTCCGCGATTATAATTATAAGTTATTTGACATTGATACATTGCATCCAAAGACCTCAATACGGCCTTGTGAGCATATCGAAATTTAATTTAATTGGTCTGTAATCCATTTTAGCTACAGCCAATCAATTTTGTTAATATATATTTGTATGTGGCATCCTTCATTTGAAAATCCATGTGTATTGTTGTTTTCGGTTTAAAAAAAGGCGCAACGTTATGTCCGCATGATAAAGTGATAGACATATATCTAAATAGCTTTGATTGCATTGTTTTGGGAGTTTATTGGTTTGTTTAAAGGCTGGGTATTTATACTTGTCATTTGTTTGATGCATTTCTACCAAATTTCCAGGTCTGATCATTATTATGGGGTTACTAGGCAAGGTACGAATTGTATTAGGATGTATGTGAAATGGGAATGACAGTTTTAAAATTCCGTATGCTTTTCTTCTGCTAAACTAATATAAAAACACAACACTTTATCAGGTTAATTCTGTCGACACAAACGAGATTTTTGTTTCTTTAATGTTTCCTTCGATCACTTAGCTAATATTGTCTGGTTTCTTACAAATAGGTCGCTCACCAAAGGTGCTCTTTTAAAGTTATGAAGCGGGTAGAAACATAACAGAACGGTCTTTTTCTTATCAATATATAACTATTTCCAACTCGAGTCTAACAACATTTATATGAGATTAAGTTCAAATACATATATTAATACCGAGAAACGTCTATAACTCGAACACCAATCACGAAACTATGTCGAGTTAATTTGGGGGGTGGGTAGGTTACCATTTCAGCTGTAAAGCTTTCTCTTGTTGAGAAGGAGACTGTTTAACTATTCAACAGTAAAGCTAAGATAAAAAAGCAGTATGAAACTAGAAGTAGACCAAAAGGGAAACATAATGATCTGAATAACGGATCAATACATTTTGTATAGTTTAGGCAGTACCTTAACAATAAATGATATGAACTGGCAGTTATGCAGCTATGGCAGAACTTGATGTTTCTTTGGTACTTTTTTCTTTGAAAAGATTTATTACTTGGATCTTACGCATATTGTTGGAGCACAATAACGATTTTCGCATCAGAAGTCGAAATCGCTGACTAAAAAAATAAAACTTTTAAAGGCATCTTATATCAAACTGTAAGGTTTTAATCCTCAACTTTAGAAAATATAAGTAACAGATTATTAAAATTAATATGTGTCTATAAGTGGGTATCAAATACAGGGTTAAACAAGAAATACCATTTTAAACGCCACGGCAAAATATATTTTAAAAAGACTGAATTGCTGATTAAAAAGGCTGGTTAAGTCTGGATTTGTATGACGAAATTTGATTGATGACGAAAACGGAAGTCGAAGATGACTTGCGTGGACAACGAAGAAGTGTGCATTTTGTTTTACATATTAGACCGCAAACCAGAAAACGAGAAATAAAGGAATATAAAGCATAAAATAAACAAACAAATAAAAAAAATTCATGACATCCCACTCTCATTATCCTGGCACCAGGCGGACCAATCCTAACACTAACCTCTTAATGCTGAGCGCCAAGTGAGGCAGCTGTAGGTACCGTTTATGTAAATCCGTGATCCGAGGCGGACACTCGAACCACTTAGGCCACCGGAATGGTCGGAACCATTAAAAGTATTTTATATATAGTTGAAGGTTAGATCTTCAAAAGTTGTTTCACTTATTTATTGCTTGGCACACTTGCAATAATAATTACCCTCGGGCAACTTCATGATCTTCGTAAGGGCATATGGTCGTCTAAGCTATGTTAGCAATATCAAAATATTTATATATGGTCCATTTTCAGAATGTTTGACAAAAAAATTGTCAGGAAATGCTACCAAACAAAAATTCCTAAAAAAATGGAGACTTTCGAACTATAAGATGTAGACCACTATGTAAATGGTAAAAATAAACGCACGTTGAAAACCAGAACCTTAGTGCAAAACAAATACTTACAGAAGCTGGAACTGGTGGTAAAGTAAACGCGTCCATTTATCGTGATGTATACATACTGTAGCGTATGAATGCGTGTGCGGGAGGTATTGTCGCGCCAGAAAAAAAAAAACAAAAACAAAAAAAAACAACAGCTGATAAAAATTAAATTACGGGGCCATCAACTCCGCTCCGGGCGCCATTTACCATTAGTTAACCACTGTATGCATATCACAAAACAGGTATAATTAAATTTGTATTGTACACATACCATTAAATTACATATACATACATTATTTGCGACAACTATGCACACATAACAAAATCTGATACAGCTGTGTATATCTAAATGATTTGCATTGATGTTTATTTCAAAACTTATTGTATCTGTGAAACCCTCATAGAACACAGATGGCCGTAAGCTACGACGTTGGTGTATCACGATTGTGCTCTCCAGACTGTGAGCCACAGGAAGAAAAATATCGAGGAACGGAGGTTGGGGGTAGTACCCATAGAGAAATTACATTTTCATTCTTTTATAAAAATCACAACGTAACGAAAATATTGACGGATAATATGTTGGACCGACAGGCATTCAAACACAAATATTAGGATGGGGTGTTTTACACTGCAAATTTATGAAGGAAAACTAATATTGTCGTTTAATTGTTGATCATCGACTTTATGCAACAATATCCACTTGTCTGTAAAACTAACCAACGAAAAGTTTGATTCATCTAATTTACTTTTCGTGAAATGTATTTGTAAATGTGCATTATATTGAAGTATTTGTAATCTTAATTATTCCGTGGTAAGCATTGTGTAATGACATTACCTACGAGAAGAAATAAAAGAATATTTATATTGAAAAGTCTTGATTGGGGATATGGTTGTGAGCATAGCGTGAAAGTGACATATACAACTATTATTGGTCTTTCTACCATATTTTCTTCATTATAACACTATCTAGACAAATGATAAGTGGTCTCTATTTCGGATAACACTCATTTTAACAAACATAAAAGTGCAAACAAATTCTCATCAGGATATCGCAAAGTATATCCGAATGCTGCTAGTGTTTTAAATGCTTATCCTCTGTTATGACGTTTGTTAATATGGACATACTTTAAATATTTATTCGTCTCTCCTCTGCACTTGTCGACTGGGAACTGCTTGACTAACATAAGAAATCGATAACAGTACACACACATTTCGTCTAGGTTGTATGAAAGTGAGAGACAAACTGAATGATTATATCGGGTTTGTCGCACTTCCTGAATTCTGTGTTTTGTTCTTTTCCTCAACGATTGTTGAAAAGTCTTAAAGTGCATACTATTTTATGATATTTCATTTTTTCTTCAACGTAAGACCCTTCCCAAACATCGTCATGACTTAATACTGTGTCCGCAAACTTACGAAATAAGATCCGGACACTTACACAGTAAAATACACAGACACACACATACATTAGTGAAAGATACGGATGGTTCACTTTGCAATCATGTTTCTTTTCGATTTATTGAAATGACTTTTTGTTTGCACGTGATTTTCGAGGATTAGGGCGGGTTCCTGTGGAGTGTACAAAATAATCATTTGGTGGGGTATATTATATCGTAGTTTGTAGCAATCAGAAAATCCAAAATATTTCATCGACATAAACAGTACTTAGTTCAGAGTATGTAAAATCATAGTTTAATCTGCCTGGTCTTTCTATCTTTTTTATTTTGATGAGAACATGTACGATAATTAACATTCTGAGAGGAAAGAGATGTCGGGTGTGTGTGCGTGTGTGTGCGGGGTGTGTCAATGCAAGTATATGTTATTTAAGAAACATGATCTCCACTTATTAAATCTAGCGTTGATGTGACAAACTTATACAAAAACTACAGATATGGTTGATAAGTATGCATGCTTTGTTGAACGTGTTGATTCTTCAAAAATATGAAAAAATGTTTAATTAAAAAAGGAATATTGATTTAGGATGCAATTTTAAGTAGATTAGGTATGTATTTACATTATTGATTGGAGACGTGTCACTGAAAATATTACTCAAGTCTATTGGTAAATAATCTGTCTTCAAGTATGGGATATATATGGCAGTATTGTGGTCTTAAATACGAGACAGGCGTATTTTCTGCCCAGTGTTTGTTGGCATATTAAATTTTCCACTGAATCAAAACCCAAAGCAAAATCTTTTGCAAATAAATGACATGTGACCTCGTTGACTAGACGCCATGCCCTAGCAAATATTACGGCTGTTTTCTTGTGCAAAATTGATGCATGCTACAATAATTTTCACCTTAAACCATCACAGTATTTTGCTAATGGCTGCATTTTCTATTTTTATTAAAATGTTATGTTTTTTTTAACGCCATTTGTAGCACATGATAGACCTGCACCTCTCTACTCCTTGGATGGTAGCATCAACTTTAGTTGGGTGGCTCGAGATGTATATTTGGGTGTCATCAGCGTACAATTGGTGAGACACCGGATGATGATCTATGACACTCGAGAGTGGCTGAGTGTATAGAATGAATCTAATAGGTACAAGAACAGACCATGTGGAACACTACAACATAGAAAAAAAAACTGGGCGGAGTGTTACATTTGCAGGTACAATTTGTGTCGTGTTGACTAAGTAGGACTTGAATCACAGTATGGTGTATTGTGAATGCCAAATACATACTGGAATTGGTGAAGTAATATAGCATTGTCTATTGTGTCAAATACTGCAGACAAATCAAGAAGGGTTAGGACTGTAATCTTTTCCATTATCCAAAGCAGAGAGAATGTCATCAACTACCTTTAGAAGAGTAGTTTCAGTACTGTGGCAAGGGCGATATGCAGTCTGTACATGGCTAAACAAACTGATTGAATTCAAATGAGATGCAAGTTGGGTTACAACAACTTTTTCTAAGATTTTGTTTTATAAACGACAGATTGGAAACTCGGCGGCAGTTCTTTAAATTGTTATGGTCGTGTTTTTGTTTCTTCAGCACAGGCTTTACAATGGCAGTTTTGAAAAAAATGATGGGAATTCCCCTGGTGAAAGAGAGGTATTAAAACATCAGTTAGTGAAGGCAATATTCGATCTAAGCTCTCAAGCAGCATTGATGTTGGAATTTGATCAAGTTCACATGACTTTGTTGCACTCTTCACAATTCTGACCCCAATGTGTGATATTCACGATGGTATATGTATAAAAAGCAATATATTAAACGTACTATAATAGAAAGAAGAAACTATATAATAGTTTGTGGAGAGATTGATAGTTTTAGGATTTAATTGATGAAAACTTTATATTCAAATTTATGATGTTATGGGAAATATGTACAAATATAGATGTCATAAAATAAACTGATTTCCCAAAACGAGAAAATTAATTTACAGCTGAACTACTAATTTGTGGCATGTATGTAAAATGGTCCAGTTTCTCGTATTAAGAAAACATATTTTTGTCATTTAACAACATTAATCATTTTTAAAATGCCTCTAAACCTCTTTTCTTTGTTTATCGAATTTCACAGAGTACTTTTTTATATTTATGATGTACTTTCATGACGCAAGTCCGTTTTTTTTGCAGATGTGAATGCTTACTCATGATAAAGACGAATTTGTCTTCATAGATTTTCATTGTCTTACTGACATATACAAACATGTACCTGTTATCAAGGTTAAACACGGCTAGCTTGTTCTTAAAAACGGTTTATACCTTAAAAAATATTTAGTGGACCAAAAAGATTTCATTTGAGTATGCACTCAAAATTGAATCTTTCAATGGACGGAAAAATTGGCTGATGGGTTATGCATGTTCCAAGTTTGACTCGGCTCAATCTTTCGATGTTTGATTGGACAGTGCTGTAACATTAGCCAATCGGAGGTCAGCTATTTTGTTTGATTTAACATAAGCATGAGAGAGAATTGAATACGGCAAGACCAGACGATTATGAGCATTAAAGCGAAAAGTTATTAATCGTATGTGTGATTAAAAATGAATTTGGAGTTTTCATCTAGCATTGTGAATGCATAGATTTTGACAGTCTTCTGAACTTTAGATAGTTTATTTGACATGCCTTCATTGCCAGTATTCTACCAAAATCCATTACTTGAAGCCAATCCCAAATATATTAACAGCGTAAACTGTTTGTTCAACATGAAATTCATGATCAAGTCAAAGATTATGCACTTAAAATGTACACTTAAAATGCGATTGTGATTTTTTTACTTTGATAAATATAAGCTAATCATTTTCAAGGGTTGAAATCGATAATTAGACTGTTCATGCAACCGTGCCTTAAAATGTGCATCGGCAATTATTATAAGTGTTTAAGATTGTTGCATGTTTGTGAAAGTCAAATTTGCGAGATGATATAAGGGAACCAGTACTCAGATTTCTAACTTATAATAGAAAAATATTTGTCTTTTAAGCATGATAAGGAACAGTCAGTTTCAACGAAGTATGACAGGAACTTTTTATTAATTATGACGAAGGAATCCACAATCAGGTAGTTCAATAGATGCAGCGTTTGTCGCAAGTTCACACAAGTGATTTGTTTATTTTTGATAGTTCAGTATCTCGATAAATTCTTTACCCTTGAAAGGTGACGGCCTTTTGCCCTAACTCATATGATATGATTGTTTTTAATTTACCTACTTTTTCTCTGCCAATTCCATTAACATTATTGTGATACGGTACGTGTTTAATCCACACATCTAATCTGATAATTTGAAAATTTTATTCCTTCCTAAGATAGCATGTAGACAAATGTTCTATTTGTAGCTTGTTTTTCTTCGTTGAAAATGAATCACCTGATAGGAGAAAAAGCAGAAGTTTAAAAACTGAAGATGAACTTTGAATCTGATGATTAGGGTATGTAAAAAGAAAGAAAAATCGCAGAAATACGGGTGGCATGTTATAATTATGACAAAACTACAATTTGTGATTTTTCAAAGGTACAGACACAAGTATAGACATGAAAAATGCGGCTAAATCCTAAGCATGCTATAATGACACAAATACCGTCAAATTCTTAGTAAGCAATTAAAAAGTTCATAGTCCTCACTCAATTACATCCGTTTTTATTGTATAACTCTAACAGATTTAAAAGTCTGCAGCATGAAAAAGTAATTCCGTCGTCATCAGAAATCAATTTCCTGCATGCTAAATAGAGACGATTTGATTCAATTGCGTGCTATCAAGAATAACATTGACTAGCTTTTAAACTTGCCAGTCTCGTCTTGCTTTTAAGTTTGTAATGTAAAATAATAAGAGAGATATATTACATTAAATTGAGATATGACGTAGTTCTACCTGTCCTGAAATTAAAACTGAGATATGACGTAGTTCTACCTGTCCTGAAATTTGCACACATTAGGATAGGATGGAGAAGAACATCCTGGAGTGAAGCTTGGAATTTTTGGAAATACACATCAGAACGTACTTCATGGTTCTGTTGGGGTTTTATAAATACAAAAGAATCTTCAATAAATATTAATGTTTTCGTTTTTTGTTTATTTAAAAAATATTTTACTGTCACTTAAAAAATGCGGTACTGGACACTAGTTAGCTAATTTATTTAGGTCTTTTCCAAAAATATAAATAAATGATCCAGAAATGACATTAATTTTACAAATCTTGAGAATATGTTAAATTTGGTCAACATTACACTTATGAAAGACAGAACAATTCGAAGAAAAAAGTTGCATAGCCATGAATAGGTACGTAAATCAACAATTACTGTTCTTTCAATAAATTACATAGAGATACTGAGATCAATAATGTTTACAGCCACTGTAGTCCATTTTGTTCGCATAATAAATTAATTTGGTACTAAATACTTAATAATTTTAAGGACTAATATAGCAAAGTTTCGTTTGCACACTGCTTGTAAATACTACCATTGTCTAGTTTCATTTTCACACTAATTTTTCTGTATGCATTAATAATTGCCTTCAAGTTCGTTTTCACACTAACTGTATTACTAACATTGTCTAGTTTCGTTTACAAAATAATTGTAAGTAAAATTATTGACTAGTTTCCTTTATATATTCTACACATTTAGGAATATTTACTAGTTTGCTTGGTTATTTAGTTTGGTGCCACTTTTAAATGAGAACTCCAGGGGTGAGTTGAATGATCGAAGAACATAACTGGGATTTTTTTTAGTGTTAGACAAGGGTCATTATAAACGAGTTTCCAATATATTCCCTATCGTAACCAATTGCACACATCGGAGAGTGTAAGAAATTCATTTTGTAAAGGTTGGATTTGGTAGGGCTGTACGCATGCCTAAACTTGGTGTGTAGGGTATTCGGGTAGTGTTTTCACATGTAATATGACGGAGGTTTTCCAGTAAGATATAGATATATTGGAAGCATTTTGAATATCGTGTGTGTGCGCGCATGTGAATATGAGAGTGAGAAAGACAGAGGGAGGGAGAAAGACGTCTGAAAATCAGATTGGTGTAAAGTTTTGTGAGTTGCATAGTCGATAATTAGATGCATGATATATGATGATAGTGTAACATCACCAACCTAAGCTTTGCAGACGACATGGATGGACTGGCAGGCAGTGAATATGAGCCTGCCACCTTAGTGAAGAACCTGGATAACACATCTTCCGGATTTGACATGGAGATAAGCGCTGAGAAGACAAAGATGATGACAAATAGTAGCAAACAAATCTCAGCCAAGACTAAAGTCAGAGGACAGGAACTGGAAACAGTGGACCAGTTCAAATATTTTGCTTCCATAATCACCGAAGAGGGATCAAGAACAGAAATGTTGTCACGAGCAGCACAAACAACGGCAGCTATGTCAAATCTTAGACCCATCTTAAGAGACACGAATATCTGTCTGAAAACTAAAATAAAACTATTGAGAGCACTTGTCATCTCAATTTTTTTGTATTCATGTATGGACTCTGACAGCAGCAGAATTACAACAAAGAATATGAAACGATATTCTACAGAACCATCCTTGGCATCTCTTACATGGACCACATCACAAATAAAGAAGTGCGTACAAACTATCAGGCACATAGTAGGCCATTATGAAGACCTCCTCACCACTGCTAAAACGAGAAAGCTGAAATGGTATGGCCATGCCACTAAAGCCAACAGTCTATCCACAACAGTACTGAAGGGCAGCGTCCAGGGTGGTAGAAGGAGAGGTAGACAGAGAAATGAATTGGACTGACAACATCACATGATGGAAAAGAGAAAGGTTTGCGGAGACAGTCATTGGCACATGATCAAAACAAGTGGAGGGAACCGATCAGATGTTCATTAGCACAGTGCACCAACAACCATACTAGGTCAAGAGACTGATGATGATGATGATGATGATGATGATGATGATGATGATGAAGTCCCTTTTTTCAAATAAATCCCCACCTGACATACTACACAATAGTGTTCTGAAAACTAATCTTTTCCATAGAAACTTTCACTAATTCGTAAACAAGGTTAGGCCTTGAAAATGTTGGTAAGCATCTTGCTTACTACTTAAAACACGACAACAGTCAGGAATGCAGCAGTTCCACATACAACTCTAAATTACGAAAAAAATTAAACGCACAATATGATTTACACAACACCATGTCCTTTCTCTGCATAAGTCAAACCAGTAAAGTTCTGTTCTGTTTAATCATTTTTACATTGTATTTATCCCTAAAACAACTTTAAATTTAATAATCGAAATAATCCAGAAACAGAACTGGTATTTTTATTTTAGGCATTATGGTAAACAGAAAATTATTTATTGCCCTTATTTCAGAAGTTTATTTCCAAAAAATCAAGATTAAACGACGTTGGAATTTTAAGAACAAACTGTGAATACTGGCAATATCCGAATGAACGGAATGTTAATATCAAACAAACTGTTGATAATCTTTGAGTAAACGGAATGCTTTTCATAAAACACAATAATGCTTTGTCGGCGGAGTGAAATACTAAATACAGCAGGAATGACTTTTATGAAATAATCAAAATCAAGAAAATGTCACAGACAGACAGATAGATAGATAGATAGATAGATAGATAGATAGATAGATAGATAGATAGATAGATAGATAGATAGATAGACAGATAGATAGATAGTGCTGTCATTTATGCAAATGTACATCAGGTAATACAAGGTATGTTTTTCTAAAATTATCAAGGCTAATTTCCTTGTACAACATTTACAGATGAAAAACATCATTTGTCGAGTTTTTTTAGGGTGTAATCATCGTTTTGATACCGCACTTCGGCTTCCGTATGAGAAATGACAGTGAAATTCGTTTATTTTCGTGAATATCAATTTTCGCGTATATACTAAAGATGACATTCGTTGATTGAGGAGGTAGTTCTATTTTTATAGTAACATCGTTCATTTAGTTTAGGGTCAGGTACATTTCTATGAAATGTTGACGAGGAAAGTTACTTGTACGTAAGCTGATTACGTCAATAATCTGAAAAAATAAAACAACCATTGTTTCTATTTTTATATCCAAGGCTCAAAATCATTCGTAATCTATACATTATGTATCTCATAAATGTTTCACTGCTCATAGAATTTCAATACAAAGGTTAGCATGTTTAAATTTACCATCTGCGGTGCTGTAAAAAAGTGAGGCAGTTAGTAGTACGAAAATGGTGAGTAAAAGTCAACATAAGTACTTTAGCTATCATAAATACTAATTTAATGTGTGACCTAATTGCTACTTACAAACACATACTATTAGCAGTAATACAATTGACGTAGAACATACTAAGAAACTCTAACAACATTCCACATATAGATCATGCCAATTTATAAAATATTTGAAAACATAAGATTATTGCAAAATTATTAACGGCTAAGGATGTGATGAGTATCTTTCTGAACAAAGATGAAACAAAATGGTGTAAACATAAATTTCTTGTGATGGTTTATCTTGGAGCACACGTAGGAACCTGGATGTTTGGAGAAAAAAAGGAACCTATATGTTTGGAGAAAAAAAGGAACCAGGACGTTTGGAGAAATAAGGGAACCTGGATGTTTGGAGAAATAAAGGAATCTGGATATTTGGAGAAAATAAGGGAACCTGGATGTTTGGAGAAAATAAGGGTATATGGATGTTTGGACAAAATAAGGGAAGCTGGATGTTTGGACAAAATAAGGAAACCTGGATATTTGGAGAAATAAGGGAACCTGGATGTTTGGAAAAATTAGGTCTTCTACGAATTTCCATAAATATAAAAAACAAGATTGAAGACGTCACGAATATTGCAAATTTAAAAAGGAACCGAGTTCTGTTTATAACGATTGTTAGCGACTATATGATACCAATAGGAAAATTCTTTAAAGAATCCGTATTAACAACATGGTTATCTTTTAGCTTATATATACTAAAATGATTTCCTGAATAGTATTATAAAGGGGCGGAGAGCAGGAGAGACTGTGAAAGTTGTGCGTGTCGCTGTCAAACATTTACCAAGGTATACAAGTTTTAAAAATAAACTTTGTTTTGCCTGCTTATTTGAATTAGACAATCATCCATCGTCTTGCATATTGATATACAATGAATATGAGAGCAAGCTGAAACCACTAAATGCACTGTATGCCATCGATGCTTCCATTAGGACTATTCTATTATATACTAGTAATATACTGTATGCCATCAATTCTTCCATAAAGACTATTTTATTATATACTAGTAATATACTGTATGTCATCAATGCTTCCATTAGGACTATTCTATTATATACTAGTAATATACTGTATGCCATCAATGCTTCCATCAGGAATAATTTAGTATATACTAGTAATATACTGTATGTCATCAATGCTTCCATTAGGACTATTCTATCATATACTAGTATTATACTGTATGCCATCAATGCTTCCATTAGGAATAATTTAGTATATACTAGTAATATACTGTATGTCATCAATGCTTCCATTAAGAATATTTTATTATATACTAGTAATATACTGTATGTCATCAATGCTTCCATTAAGAATATTTTATTATATACTAGTAATATACTGTATGCCATCAATGCTTCCATTAGGATTCCATTAGGACTATTATATACTAGTATTATACTGTATGACATCAATGCTTCCATTAGGATTCCATTAGGACTATTCTGTTATAGACTACTAATATACTGTATGTCATTAATCATGTAATCCAATACATCAATGAACTCATTCTTATGGTGTAAAATGAAAACGATGCTTCTGCAAACTATCTATTTATAAATTAGATTATTATTATCTTAAGCTATATATGGAAGTTATATAAATAGAACAAACCTTTCCCAAAACCTTTTTTTTTTAAAATTTATTATCCCCGTAATAGGTTGACCACTGGATTAAATATAATCTACAGAAAAGGAAAACACTCAACAAACACACATACACACATGCATATGGCACTAGATCTATGTGACATTGTGATATTACAGTATTTTGTTCCTGTTTAGTATAAAATCAGATACATATTACATATTCATTATTGAGGTCCACTTTTGAAGAAATTGGTCCTCTTTTTTATTTACTTTAGCAGTGTATTTTTCAATTTTCTTATGCATTGCAACTATTTGCATAAAAGCATAAATAGAAGGATTTTTCATATTGAATCTGCAAGTATAAATATAATACTTTGGCAAAATAAGCAAGAAATTACATAAACAGTCCAGTTGTTCACTTACTAAAAATGTTTCCTTTTTGGACAAATGCGCAATATTTGGGCAAAATGGTGCAAAAAGTTCAATAAAACGGTACCAAATCTGTAAAGTAGTAATGCAATCATAGAAGAGATGCTCAATGCTTTCATTTTCACTCTTACAGAAAGTACATTTGTTATCTTCTAATATGTTAATTCTTTTCAGAAAATCATTTGTAGCATATGGATTAATTTAAAGTTAAAAGAGATCAATTTGGTATCCTTAGTACAGGATTTCGCTCGGATATATATCTGAGACCACTCCTCATTACTTATATTTTTTATTAAATACTTGCATCCAAGTTTCATGTTTAGTAGTGTGTTGCCTTTTAGTTTTTTTTTTAAAGATCTTTGTAAACAAACTTGAGTGAATTTTGTTTTTGTAAGTTCATTATTTTGTCCCCCTGCTTCTCAAAATTATTTTGTACTAAATGTTTTTTTTATGGCATCTTTCCATGCTTTTGGAATTTTGGATATTAAGGAGAAGTATTTTAAGAAATTCATCACTTCTAGTTTTTTGTTTTTATTTCAAAAGGTATTAAATTACCGTTATCATCTGTTAGATCCTTCTGAATTTTAAAACCAGCTTCTCTCCATGATTTGTATTGATGGAACAATTTAGTGTGGACAAAATTTAAAATTTTCATGGATAGATACTCGTTTGGATCTTGCGGATCCTCTTTCCAATTGGATACTGCCAAAATCACATCTCTCCAAAAACTGATTTTAATGAGCTTATTAAGTTCTTCTAATTTCCTTCTCCCTAAATGCCAAATATCCTTTTTATTTCTGAGTACAGTTGAATTGACTAAGTTCTGCCACACTCCATTTTCCTTTTCCAGCAATCGTTTTACCCATCTTATCTTATATACCTAATGAATGAAAATATGTGTATCATATTTAGTCCTCCCTCGTTTTCTGGGGATACTATTATATCGCGTTTTATTCTCTCTACTTTTCCACCCCATACAAATTTAAATAATGTGCGATTTAGTTCTGCTTCAACTTTTGCTGATAGATTTGGAAGTGCTGAAAAAAAATGTATGAATATGGGCAGAACAAGAGTTTTTACAACAATTACCTTACCAACTAATGACATATGTCTTTGACTCCAGCTTGTCTGTGTTCGTTTAGCCTTTGTTAGTTTCTTCATATAATTAATTTTCACCATTTATTGTAAATCTAAAGAAAATTCTATACCAAGGAGTGTAAAGTTAGAACAGGACCAAATTAGGCCCATTTCGGGACATATTCTTTTATTGGAAAATTTTCTTTTCTCCAATCCAGATAGCTTTTCTTTTTGTTATGTTACATTTAAGTCCAGATAATAGAGGAAAACCCTGCAAGATATTCATAGCTGTTTTAAGAGAAAGTTGAGATCCATCAAGAAGAATAAAAGCGTCATCGGCATACTGACCCAATTTATATTCAGTGTCGTCAAAGATCAATCCCCGTAAATCTGCAGTTTGCTTAAAAAAATTATAGCTAAAATCTCAACCCCAATGATAAACAAATATGGTGCAAGGGGATCTCATTGGCGACATCCTCTTTCTAGTCTAAAAATGATGACATACGCCCATTATTTATAACAACTTTTAGAGTCATTGTAAAACAGTTTAAACCACTTACAAATGGAATCACCAAAGTTACATTTTTTTAACGTTTCTTCCACAAAGGTCCAGTAAATGGAGTCAAAGGCTTTTCAAAGTCTATTAACAACAATAAACCATATCTATTTTCCATCTCAAGTTGATCAATGATATCATATAATAGCCTGGTATTTTCTCCAATGAATCTACCCTTCATATAGCCTTTATGAGTATCATTGATTATTGATGGAATAACCTTTTTAATCCTGGCTGCAATGGTTCCCAAAGCAATTTTATAGTCAATATTTAAAAGTGATATAAGTCTCCAGTATTTTTTAATAAATATCTTCTATCTTTTTCTTCCTTTGGTACGCATGTGATGACTCCTTGAGTCTGAAAATCTGAAAGTTTTCCTACAGTATATCCGTAATTTATTGATTTGCATATAAATCCCCCAAGAGACTTCCAAAAGAATTTATAGAATTCTACAGTGGATCCCTCTGAGCCAGGACTTTTTCCATTTTCCATCAGTTTTAGAGACATACCGACTTCATTAATTGTAACCAGACCTTCGCATGATTCTCTTTCTTCTTGACTAAGTTAAATATTGTGATTAGAAATCTATTTAGAGTTTCTTGAGTAGCCTCATCATTAAGCTGAGCAGTTCTACTTTTGTACAATTCCATATAAAACTGTTTTTGTGCTTCTAAAATATCTATTTGGTCAGATATATTTGTCCCATCATCTAAAATAATTTCCTTTATTGTCAAATCTGGAAAAAGATGAGCGTGTATATGAGTGAAAGATGATTTTTGAAAAACAAATAAATCTATTAATTAATGACAAAACTGGTGAGAGAAACAAGTAACTTTTAGAAAAATCTTTAAAACAAATCCGAGTAGAAAAAGGAGTACCAAAGCGAAAGTTTACATACCGATATGGACAATTCCATGAGTTCATAGAGTTGCATATTACACTTATATTCGAAGTTTCTCATCAATTTCATCATGAATGTCAATTTCGTTACCATACACAGATACATTTAAAGTACCATGCACTGTCAATTTCTTGAAGCCTGGATAATTTATTGATGAGTTCAGTATTCATCCTGGTCACATCCTCTACTAGTGTAATTCCTTTGTTTAAAATCCTTCCAATTTTTGATAATTGGAAGTTTACAATCCAGACTCCAGAATTTGACAATCACTGGCCTTGGTCGTCCCCGTCGGCCTGGGATCCTATGCACCGCCACTATGTCCCTGTTATCCAGATTAATCTTTGTAACTTCCTTCACCAATTTTGGAATTCTCTCTCAGACTTTCATTTTCCTCCTCCTCCAGACCTAAAACTTTAATGTTTAACTTTCTTGATTATTGTTCGGTTTGGTTTGAAACCGCACTTGCTTGCTTTGATCTCCTGTCAGGATTGTTCATGTCACTCCTGATTTTATCATTTTCCTTCTTTGCTTCTTGTAATTTTGTCTCGAAATTGGTGGTTTTCGAATTCCAGTGAGTCCATCCTATCCATCCACTCCCCTGTCCTCTCCTTTTCTACCCATTCACTTTCTGCAACTATTTGCTTTCTCAGATCTTCCTTCACATTCTCTAACAATTTCTTCACAACAGTGAAACAATTTCTGTTAGGTTGTCTTTTTTCACCAAATCAGAAATAGCAGATGTGAAATCTGCTTTTGAAATGCTCTCTCTGAGACTTTGTTTTATTTCATCTAAGTCCAGCTGATTTGTGCTCAATCCTGATTTACTCAAACTTGTGTCAGAAGTCTCCATTAAAGCATCACTCTGTAATCTGGTGTTTTGTTGTTGCTTGCCTTGATCTTTCTTTCCACTCATGCTTGTAGATAATCTTGTTTGGACTAATGTTTTCTCACTACTCATTTGTGATACTGATTACCGGTATTACTCACCATGTGCCAAACAATTCCTACAATTGAAGGCAACTGATGGACAGGTAATTACACTGGAATAAGTAAATGAGTCAAACAAAGCATGCAGGGAATATCTCAAAATAGCTCAAAACTGCACCATTGAAACTATCTTTACTCGATCATAATCAAATTTTGAATGGAAAAACACTTTTTTTTCTCCAAAATTGTGTATGATCTACCACTAATGTTATATACCATGCATTCCTTGAATACTCACATATCATCCCAACAATTATGAATCATTTTACTGTAGAAAAAATCACTTATAACTGCCAAAATCTATAGAGAAACTTTGCTTGCTTCCACCTATAGCCGCCATTTTGGAATAATACAAAACATCGTTTCAGTTACTGATGAATGCTTTCACGTGTGACATATAACAATCAGTTTTAGAATGCAAAAAAATTGTGCTAGAAGTACATCCAATAGAAAGAAAATTAGAACAAAACATGATCTAACAAAAAGGTTTTCGTATAAAACTAGAATATTAATAGACGGCTCAGTCTGACAAAGCTAAGTTATTGCAATGCTTATCACTTGATAAGAGGCAATTGTCACCAGAACACATGATACCGCTTTTGTGTTTTCATGACTCGCGGCCTAATCTGTGCAGCGCTTTGAAAAAGTTGTAATGTTTATACATTGTGCTATAGAAATGAAATACATTACTTTCGACTGTTCCTGTGAGCAGTTCAGTCGAGTAATGAGGTCAGGTTTATAACTTGTTTTACAAAATTCAACGTAACAATGCCAATAAAAGGCAAGATAAGTTAAGCAAATTCGATCGATCTTGTATTTTGTTTTATAGTAAAGTTTAAAATTCTATAAAATAAAAAAAGCTATTATGTGGAAGAGAAACAACAATAAAAAGGAAGTAATGTGTTCACACCATGTTATATATGGGGTAGAACTACTAAAGCATTTAGAATCAAGCTATACGCCAGGGAATTTCTCGAGAATTCCGTTCTAACGGCAAGTTGACGTTATACTGCAAACGATATTAGTAGTAGAAAGGGTGAATCGGACATCTCTAATTGAGTTAGATTTTAAGCAGATAATTTTAAGTCTCCTTTTGCCAAATGGAGCCTTAACGATTTTAGAGCTATTTCGCACAAAAAAGACTACTACGGAGACAGAGTCTTCTGACTAGGCGCCGATGGTGCTGTGGAGACAAACTGTTTCAGTGTTATGGAAAAATCCTTTAGGTGAAAATTGTTTACGATGAAAGTCTTAAGACTTTACATACAGACTGATTTGTTTGTTGATCAGTTACTTTAAAATTAATTCTTGTTAATTAATTATTATGACAACTCGTATACACTGGATTAGTTGGTTCCTCAATTATTAAAAATCCCAGAGGAGCTGTTGGTGCAAACGAATATAAAATATACCCCTGTTGGGCTTGATTTGATCTTTCGAGATTTATTTGGTAACTTCCATCGATGGCATCACATACTAGATTTACTGCAATCACCGAAGATATATTCACATTACCAGGAGCAATATGCCGTCCACCACCATCTGGATCATTATTATGTTTGATGATAGATGTTTGTGGTTGTGTTATTTTCTTCCATGCGGTGAGTATCAGAGAAATGTTCTGAATAAGATCATTAACATATTTTTTTAGTTCATTTGCGTTATACCCAGGAAATTTGAAATCGGGTAAATAAGCTTCTGTGATATTGTAACCGGTTAGAAATTTTTGTTTATCTCCGTTCTTATCATTAATTATTATTTGAACTATTCGTTTGTTGATATATTCCATGTCGGATACAATCTGATTTAATATCCTAATATGCGCTATAATCTCATCACGTGGTCTTGTTATATCAGAGAGATGCTCCTGGAAACTCTGTCGTAGTCGTTCTAGTTGTGTTTTATGTAATTGATTAATTTCTTTAAAATCATCAGAGTAAATGCAATGGTGATGAATGAATCAATTTTTTTTCTCAAAAAAATCCCATTGCACGTTATTGTTGTCGAGAAATGTAAATCTATCGGTTAATTTTGTATTTTTTATATCAGATAAATCATCTAAAAATGATGGGAGTAATTTCATGATATGAACTGTTATAGCGATTTTTGATTCTTTTCCAGTAATGGATTTTATTCTGCGTTGTAATTAATTATTGATTTGTTCGATTTGGTAAGACCCAGATGGTAAGGAAACAAAGTTCCAGTCTGGAGTTCCGTCTGGTTTATTCTTACTCGCAAACACCAGGGAATTTTTTGGTTCCTGACCAACAAAAGGTTTTGATACTCGTAATTGTGCTAGCGCTATCTCCTTCACCAGACTCGCAGTGGGGAAATTGACACTGAATTCAGGATCGGTTGAGGTTATTGAGATCATGGTGGTTTTCACCGGGGTTGTATTTTCTACTATTCGTTGAAGTAGTTCTTGTGATGTTGCCATTATATTCGTGTTGTTTTTCTAATTTTGACATCGTGGAATCATAAACGTGGACCATCTTCGAAAACTCATCGTCGGATATAAATGTGTCGTTGAGGGACGAGGATATCAACGAGGACAATTGCGAGTATGCGTTGGACACCGTATGAAATTTTACTGTGTAGTCGCGTAGTTTGCGCTGGCAACACGATGATATTTATTTTGTTATTATTGTTATTACTCCCACGATGGTTGTCGCCGCTGATATACAAATTGGAACGGCTATCGGGGCAATCATTGTCACCGAAGATAGTATTATACTCGCACCGGTGATTACACCTGATACCGAGTACGCGATTACGTCAACGACGGTAATCCTTCGTCGATATTTTTTTATTTTCATCTGATACTCCTCGGTGAGTGTTTTCAGTTTAGTTTGAAATTCTCTGACTTTATCATAGCGATATTGTTGTGATGTCATTGTTATTACAATAAAACAATTTCAATTCAGATGTTTACCTAAATCCGTCCCAAATTCCACGTACCATGTTATTGATGTCCTAACCAGATTACCATCGGTGGTTGTTATCGTGAATCGTTCAGTTGAATCCTTGTGTATGATCGTTGATATTACATTGTTGACCCCGGTTGAACTCGTCGATGAAATATTAAACTGAGTCGGTGACACCAACGATAACCTGTAAATACCCTTGACGGTCGCGGTGATATTTAATATTTAGCGAGTGGTGTCCACGTTAAAGATCTGTGTTGGATCGTATATACCACGTTGTTGCTTTTCTCATGAGGAATTGTTTTTTTTTTTCAACGATTTTTATCACCCTTGATAGATCATCGTTGATTTCATCGATGATCTTTTGATATCTTCGATGAATTGTTTTTACAACTAGGAGTTTTATGTCTACTTTATCTATTGAGGTTCCAAAGAATTTAACAATGAGATTGTTACGAAAAGTTGAAAATTTCTCAACATGATCTTCATATTTGGATTGGAGTGCTGCTAATTCTATAATAGCGGTTTTTATATCCGTGAGCTTCGGTATGATCACCGGTGGATTTCCAAAGAAATTTAATATCGGTGCATCAATCTTGTCAACTACATTTCTTTGTAGTTCAGAAAACGGATCAAATTTAGTTATATGGTCGTCATATTCATCGCGTAGATTTTTTAAATAATTTTAAATTGTTATCGAGTGTGGATATTTTATCCACAATAGTTTAAACGAGAACACTTGGTTTGAGCCTGCCCTGATCGGAAAATACCGCGATAGTATTTTCAGCTGCGTCACGGTTTTCGACCTAAATATCATCTAGGGAAACATTACTCGTTTTCAATCTTCCCTGACGATCTTAAAATACAACTATTTCATTGGGATCAACACTTGCGAGGTTTAGCATCTCGGATATTTCATCTTCGATTATTATTTTTTTAACATCCATGGTTGCAGATATTTACGTGGTGATTTTTTTCAGGTTTGATAGAGATCTTCCCCAAATATCAATCATTATACTCTAAACTCTCTCTATATTCGTGTGCGGTTTTAAGGAGTGGTTTAGTTGATGAAGAAATAGCGTCGAGGACATTTAATACTTCTAAGCCGCATATTGGTGGGTCGGTCATTTTCTGTGTTGGTAGCGTGGAATACCAACGAGGGGTGTTTAAGTGTTGTATATAGTGCATAAATTCCTTAGGTGGCGCTAACCCATATGAATCGAAATAAACAATTGCACGCGGATCAATCGCGTATGCAATCCAGTGGGTTCCAGGTCCGGTGCTGTTATCGAGATTAATGATACCTGTTTCAGTGTTGTTTGGTTGTTATGGTAATTGATCTCTCATAAAAACACATCTAAAGTTTTTTATCGCTAGATTTTTAGCAGCATCGAGTAAATCAAAATTTGACATGGGAACCATAGGTTCTCGCGATATTGTTATTAAATTGTCTCTGGTATAATCAGGCCGTTTCCGCTGTACCAGGAATGCGGAGTTCCCGGTAGTCTTAGACCCTTTCCCCTTTTTTATATCACTGCCCAGTTACTTTCTTTAGTGCCATCTCTGTCGCTGTACCAACGGCTCCTAACGCAGCAGCTTTCGCCACCGCCGGGGCCGCGGCTGCAATTAGCGCTGGTAACGCAGCGAGAAGTGGAAATATACCTCCTAATTTTATCATGTCTTTGATCGCGGACGCAGAGAGAGAGAGAGAGAGAGAGAGAGAGAGAGAGAGAGAGAGAGAGAGAGAGTGACCTGAACACCTTTTTTATCCTTTAAAGCATCATTGAAATGCTTAATGTGACGATTTGTCAGTGATATTTGATTCTGACCACCAGACATGTGATTGAGTTCTAACGATATCTTAGTTTCACATTTTTAGCTGAATCCGATTGCAATTTTTTAATCTAACCAGGAGTCAGAGTGACATTAACACGACTATATGACATTTTATTTAATACGAGATTGATCTAATTGTCTACATATTTACATATTTTCCACTGGTGCATCAACAAATTCGTCCACCAACACCTTCGAGTAGTATTCATTTTTCACTGAGTATGACAGCAACTGCTCTGTAATTAGGGATAAGTGGAGCTGGAGCAACCGGAAGAGTTACACGAGCTCGGAAATGTATGTCAACGACGGACTGTCTGGTTAAATCAAGATGTTCCAATGAAAAGTAGTAGATGGGATATAGTTTTTTTAAAATCCAATTGTGATATTTGCAGACCAGTATCTACATTATTATCACGTCTCATAAACGTCAGCAAACAATGATACGCACGTGCTATTTGGTTTTGTCCGTAATTAAGTAAAATATCCTCAGATGGTTCCTGTTGGCCGTTTATTCTCAACGAGACTTCAGAAACACCGAGTTGATCAAATATCATATGGCTGCGTATTTGTGAACCCACTCGCGTCTTATCTTGTAACGCAATAAATATATGTCGTGGAGCAGAAACTCATTGTTTTGATGCCAGGTGCCATGTAAATATACCATTAACAGAAGACTCCATGGTATCTGTTGTTGTTGTTAGCCATGATATCAATGATTTTCCTCCATGAGCCATAAATGATAATAATTTTTTCTGCGGTGATTGATGGGGTCATTACTGGCATCCATAGAGAGAGTTTTGTTATATTCACCTTGCCACGATCAACATCTGGATTTGCAGGATCTGCTGGAACCCTCCAGATTGCATCATTATCATCACCTTTTCGCACGAGGACTACTGTATGTTTCGCTCCATAGATAACGTTTCTAACATTTCTGCAAAATCCAAATATATGATATAGTGGAATCGCGCATGAGAATAATCTACGCTGTCCTTGCAACATTGATACGCGTGTTGCAAACCCTAGGTTGTAATATGGATCAGTATTTATAATCATATCCTCGAAATCAATAGGAGCAAGAGGAACAGCAGGATTAACGCAAGCAGCAGGAGGATCACGATCCATCGGTCGTCTTATAATATAGGGAGCCTGTCCAGCGCTGTCATTAACATCCTTAGAGAACATCATAGATGGACCTGTTGATCTTGTATAATCATCAGAATATCTTGCTAAGCCCACTATTGTTGTGGCAACATCAACATCGCCTTCTAAAGATTCAATTTCTCTTCCATCAATCATATATCTAGCGCTCTCAAATAATGTCATGATACCATTATTAACAAAGCCAATTTTGACATTATTTCCATATGGTGTATTAGCTGCAACATCTGTTACAATTTCTCCTTCTACTTCGATAAACGCTTCAGCGGGTAGAAAGTATCTGCTGGTATCTTGGACCTGAAGTTCGATTCTTGATCGACTATTTGGCTGTATTGCATTATAGGAATAGTATTGATAATCGCGGACAGAATCATCTTTGCGCACTGGGGCGTCCATATCAAACGCTGTGTCAGGGGAGGATTTGAACATTTTATTATATATTTCTTGATCTAAATCGCGATTTCAAACCACTTCCCGCTATCATATTTGCAGTAATATTTTCCTGGTCGCTGCTAAGTGATCCTATTTTTTGATCCACTGCGTTGTTATTATTTTGTTAATATTCGCAGGAATAATCTCCGTAGATTGTAGTTTCCCCATTGATGACTTTGTCATTAGCGGGTTCTTGCGTCTTCAAACTAACTCTAGTAGTTTTTCTTTGGCAGCGGAAAATGCTTTACCGGCAACATCACCAATAGCAATAATACCCTTATCTCTATTAACATCAATAGCTTTCATCGATGAGTGTTTTGCGATTGGCGCTATTTTTGGAGCCATCCTTGTAAATAACCCTTCAATGACATTACCGAGACCAGCTCCATAATATGCCCTATAAACAGGCAATCGTGAATTTACTACGTAGGTCATTGTTGGTTTATTGTGGTTGTAGTGTATGATCATCTTATTTAAATGCTATTTATCTAATGGAATGACGAAGTCATAAATGGCAATCAATCACTGTGGTAACCGTCCGCTAACTCGTCGATAAACTCTCGGTATACACCAATATCCATGATACCACCCTCAAACAGTCGTCTGCAGATATCAGCTGCCTCATTAATTAGTTTCCCTCCTCAGAGAATTTATAATCGTGATATATCCCCGAGAATATTGTTAGGACAACGAACTAGACCACTACCCAAAACAGAGTTTCGAGCTCCGCTTGGATATCCACTTGCGAATTTTTCAGCTGTACCAGTTGCACCCTGACTATCATCATCAGGTGGTGGTTATTGTTGAGATAAATATATTTTCTTTGAAGAGTTTTGCTGTTTTTCAAGTAGTTTTCTGTTTTGTTTCTTCCTCTTTTCGTTGTTTTTCAAGTAGTTTTTGTTGTTTTTCTTCTTCTTTTCGTTGTTTTTAAAGTAGTTTTCGTTGTTTTCTTCCTCTTTTCGTTGTTTTTCTTCTTCTCTTCGTTGTTCTTCCTCTTTTTTTGTTGATGTTCTTCTTCTTGTAGTTCTATCAACGTTTATTCTCGTATTAGTCGCATTTCCTCCTCCATCTCTCTATTCTGATTAGATATTTCAAGTACATCAGTAATGTATCTAGTATATGGTGAATCTTTTTTCCTTTTATTAATTTGATTTTCTTTTGTTCTAATTTTTATAAGGTACATCTCTCCAATGATCTATAGTTTTAATAAATCCTCGTTGGTATGGTTTCAGCATATCATTTCTATCTTCGTACCGTGTAGCAACATAACCATAACTCTCTCTCTCTCTCTCTCTCTCTCTCTCTCTCTCTCTCTCTCTCTCTCTCTCTCTCTCTCTCTCTCTCTCTCTCTCTCTCTCTCTCTCTCTCTCTCTCTCTCTCTCTCTCTCTGTAATTTTATCGATATGCGCTAAAAACTCAGGAGAAAATCTATCGCGTAAATTTTGGATTTTTTTCTGACCAGGAGGAGGTTTTTGTAACAGTTTTGATGTTTGTTCAGTTTCCCTTGCTGTTTTTTCAAGTACTTGTACAGTAGCAGTAACACTTTTCTCAGTAACAGTAATTCATTATATGATTATTTATATATCTAATATATTTATACATCTAATATATTTATATACTTATATATCAAGTACCAAAACAAACTGGGAGTCAATTTTGATTCGTTTTCGTATATAGAGACGACACATACAAGTGATTATATACGACAATACAACTCGTAACCTCTAATTGAGTGTTATAGCAAGTTCGGTTACATATATAGGACAATACAACTCGTAACCTCTAATCGATTGTTATAGCAAGTTCGGGTACATGAAGGACACCACGAGGAACCCCTAAAACACCTTCGTATGTTAGAAGTCCAGGGGTCACATATATAAAACAAAACAACCCCATGTAGGCCTCACAGGTGTTATTCACATCTGAACAGACGCAGGGGCATTTGTAAAAAATTATTTATTTGATTCGTTTTCTGACAGAACGAATAATTGATTATTCCTATGAGATCACTGAAGTATTTCTGTAACAAACAACAAAGGAGTTATCTCTGTTTCAGAAACTATATACACAAGCCTACACAAATTATTACCCCCTTGGTGTTATATACATACAGTACAAAATGGAATTTTAGATGTATATGAATTGAATTTTTTTTCGAAGCGTTTTGAAAGCGCTGATTTCGTAATATTTTCTGCAACACATAGTACCGCAGACACACAAATATCAAAATACCTACCGGCTTCAGTCATTTATTGAAATACTCTTTCTTCGTTAGTTGCTATATTGAGTGACTTGACAGGCCTTTTTCCAATTGATTTACAAGTACCGGTTCTGCCGCGTTTGGTATTTTCACGTTGTGTGATAGCTTGTAGATTTTCCAATTTGTTAATTTGGTGACATTTATCAATATGATCAATTACAAAACCGTCTTTGATCAATCCATGAAAACACTCATATATGATTCTGTGATTAAGATATGATTTCCCACCAGTATTAAATAAAAAATATCCCTTGCCATTGTCCGCCCCTACTGGTTTCTTCAGCCTGCGGTGTCTGACAATACCATCACGAGATGCTTCATAATAGATGATCACGGGATGTGGTTGATATTCTTGATTCATTTATATACAATATACTATTTGTCTAATTAATTATTTGGTTTAATTATTACTTGAGAATCTAGTAATGTAGTCCTGAGGTGTTCTCATGATTTTGTCTTTGACAGAGTCTAGGATGGAGTCATTGACGGAGTTTTTAATTAGCTTGTCATAATAGCGCTTAAGCTCTCTCTATCGCGTACCACCACAATTGAGACACAACTGCGATTTTCCTCTCACACCCACCCACATCGTATGCAAGGTAGCGGACCTAAGCTTCCACGCCATAGCTTTGTGAATGATATCCGCAGAATTCATTTCTGCATGATCTGTTACAGACAGTTACTGATCCTATCATAAGCCACTTACAATTATTCATTATATATATATATATATATATATATATATATATATATATATATATATATATATATATATAATTCTTTATTTAAATACTTGTTTTAATTATAATATGGAGGATTTCGAGAGATTATCAAATATAAATCCTGGAAAAATACTAAATTCAATTTCGATAGAGTATCCATACCTGATAAGGGTCTAATAAGTGATATAAGTATGATAGGTAAAAGCCATGAGGGATTTAATGAATTCAAGCACGATGGAGCATCTCACTTTGGTCAACAGTTCGAATGGATGGTAGTGTTGATGCTACCATGAACGACGAAAGAGCAGCAGTGATAATCTCGCATCTTGACCAGAAAAAGTATTTTTTTTAGAGTGAAATTCATTATCCGCTCTGAAACGGGAAATTGGATTATACGCGACAAATTTGAACCCATCCTGAAAGATAAGAGAACTGTCACTGTGAGCCAAGATGCCAGACCAGGAATGCTGACTGGGACTGATAAACTGTATTACGAGAAAGCTTATCCCGTGACCGCGGTTGTTTATGGGATCTATCCGTTAAATGGCAAACGGAGTATTGAGAAATTTAAAAAAATGAAACATTCGTCATTGAATTGTGTAGCCGAACGAATAATAGAGCATTTTACAAATGCGTTGCGTGGAAACAAATTGACGGATCTAAGACGCAAAGAAAAATAAACGAATGGGGTTAGCAGTTAGGGAGAGCGGTGCTACAATTCAAAATGTAGCCGAATTAGAAACATCACTAAGATTCCCAATAACCGTAATGACAATAGCAGGAGAGGTATTACACGAATCGAAATACAAAATCAAAGGGAAACCCAATCAAAATTATTGACCATACTGCACACGCGTGGACCTCTGCGGTAACAATATTTCCGCGGGATAGAATCATAAAATATCTACCCGTGGAGTTCTCGAAGGGGGAGAAATTATTTGATTTTATTTACAAGTTAAATAAAAACGATCCTGTGTCAGTGTGGTTATTTCAGAGTTTTGAAGACGAAGAGTGTAAATTCCATCAATTTGTAAGACCTAACAGCGAAATATATCGTACTGAAGCTCTTCAGACGAGATGAGAAAACTAACTCGTGATTTTTCAACGGAACACGACGAACAATTACTAACAAACTGTTTTACAATTCCGTCAGTTGCAGCTCATTTCCCTAGAAAGAGAAATATATGGAAACCAACAAGAGCTGAATTTCTATCAGATGTCCAAGACAGTTGTGTTATTATGGACATGGTGGATTATGGAATACCAAATATGACCCCGAAAGTGTTATTTCAGTTGATACGATCGCGTGTTATCCCGGGAGTTTTTTCGGGTACGCAGAATGCTCTGCGTATTTTAAACGATTTGGGCATCCAACACACGTAATGACCCGTGTTGTGATTAATGGGCCTCTACCCGATTTTGATCTAACCGGATTCGCTTGTGTGGTATCATTTTGAATTCGCTAAAGGACTTCATCCGTGCTGTTATGTTTGGTTTGGTAGACACATCTCTGAGATGCCAATAGTGTTATTACGGTATATGATTGATTCTAAAGTACTGATATCGCTGATTGTCAGTGAAGCAATTATATCATATCACGCGCAGACTGAAGTCTGGTTACCACAACCCGATAGTCTAGATAGTATAATCAGTGAAACAAAAAAAAACAGTTTCCTTCGCTCGACAAAGAATATATCGTTAGGTGGTCCAAAGAGATCTTTAGAGTTAGAAATAAACACGCAAAAGATCTCGGTAGAAGAATAATTGGTAAATTCACCCAAGGTGGAAAATATGACCACAAGCGGTATTCTTCACGATTAGTTCTAGATGATACTGAATACGATTTTATAATCGCAGATACAACATCTAGAGATATATATGTCAATCGTGAAGACGCTTTCTTGTCCAATGGAACAAAATTCGGTACAGTTGTTACTTACAACGATGGAGATAATCCTCAGTATACATACCTAAGGGCGTCTATGCTGGCTTATGCTTCTATCAATTTGCTATCGATGATAAATAGATTTTACTGACACCGCGGTTAGAGTCGCCACTGATTCATTTTACACAGATGTAAAACACAGCGAAGCAGTGGCTGAATTTGCAAATTCCAACGAGAGTTGGGGATCATGGAGAATTAAAAAGGATATACTGCGTGATTATTCTAAATCAGCAGATGTTACGATTGACAAATAATCAGATATCAGAACTATCTAATGCACCTTTGATATCCGATCCAATATGTAGATATAAACCAGTTATTTAAACGGCTGTGGTGGGTCAGGAAATACGACTCGTGTGATTGAATTATTTCGAGGGATATCAAACATGATTGTGCTAATACCCACACACAGACGTGCAAGAGAGATGAAACAGCGGGGGGTTCATGCTTGCACTTATCACAGTTTCTTTCGACGGAAAGGTGACGCATTGACTCCTGATCGAATGGGTGAGAAATATATTCCTGAAATTATTATTTGGGATGAGATATGCACAGTGTCGTTAGATGTATTACAAATGTTGTTTAATTGGCTATTGCTAGCGAATATAACTGTGATAATGTGTTGCGATCATGGTCAACCACCACCATTTGTCGGTTTATCTCCACATAATTGGCTGAAGAATTTTGTAGACTATTATAAAGAAATTAATAAGAATCATGGATCACTTGATAAAGAATTAAGCGAATTTAGGAAACTAATCAGATTACAAACGGATAAAATTCAGTGTGAAATAGTGCGTGAAATAATTTCAGAAACCCCATCAAATGTGTTTTGGGAACCGTGGAGACCAAACGATTTGATAGTGGGAAGTAGAAAGATAGTCTGAGACACACTTCAGATGAGGTTTTTTAACACGAATAAAGAAAAATTCGCAACACTTCCAGTGCCGCTGTGTTATATGCCTTCGGATTCACGAAGACAGAATATCGAAATTAATATTCCTGGAAAAAGTGAAAAACAAATTCTCGTGTTAAATGATATTGTGTTAGCTGATATCGGTGTTGTCGAAGATGCATTGCGTGCTGATAAATCACCATGGAAGCTAGGATACGCAGTGACGATATATTCTTCGCAGGGATTGACTATATCCGATACGATTGTTTGGATCGTAGATGATCGCATCGAGTGGTCAAATCTAGTTTACTTAGCAGTTTCCAGAGTACGAAGAAAAAAATCAACTTCGAAGAGTTGTTTTAGATGCTAATGACACCACAATCATTGATATTGTCAACGTTATAAATTCAGAAAAAACTCACTGGTTATAAACAACAAGACCAAAAAAAAAATAACAGAAAATTTGACATTGATGTTGAATTTATAATTACGCTGAAGCAACAACAGAATAATCACTGCGCGAGTTGTAATTGTATAATGCATTGGTGTTGGTTGGATAAAGATCCTCGCCAATTTACCTCAGACAGAAAAGATAGCAGCCTTGGTCATACCAGAGATAATGTGATGTTGACTTGTCTTGAGTGTAATAGATTCAGGTATCACTTGTAATTGTTCCCGTGTAAAACCGCGCTGAAGAGCAGTTGAATCTAATCTATAGATTGCTGGTCTACCCGTGGATCTTACTATGCTAGATATTTTATGTCCGTTGACTCTCCAAATAGGATCAGTAACTATTTTTGTACCGCCTTCAAACTTTTCTGGTTCATATAAATATCTCACAGTGACATTGCCGAGTATTCGCTGTTTTTATAAATCATTTTGCGGTTTTTGTATAGTTATATACTTCTTTTTAATCGCGTTGTTAGGTTTCATGTTGATTGTTCAAGTAATTTCATTATTTAGCGCGGTAATTACACCCGGTAATCTCTTGATCCATTCACGAGATCGTTTATCTTGAATAAACTCCTTCGCGTATTGATATCCAAATAACCGCTCAGCAAGTGTCCGATTAAATCGTTCAACAATTGCCTGATCGTGATGTAATGCAGTATGTCCTCGTCTGATGGTGATATTATGATGTTTCATTGTTGATAACACTACACCCTAAAATTCCTTGCCAGGATCAACTTGTAATAGGTTTGGCCACTGTAGAGGACCTCGTCGATAAATCCTTTCAAACGCAGAAGCTACTTCAGTTGATGACTTTGTTTTTATCGGCTCTGCTTCTTTGTATCTACTAGCAACATCAACTACGGTTAGCGCGTATTTGTAAACAGTATCATGCTGCAGAAATAATATATCAGCTTGTTGAACCTCATTAGGGACGCTGACATCAGCATGCGAGAAATTAATGTATTTAGGCGGTGGTAGATAAATCTGCCATATCGCCTGGTTAGATAACCATTCCGCCGCGGTGATATTTTTTACTTTTGCGGCTTTAGCGAGTTTACCGATTGCTGATTTACCCCTCCAGTATCCTCTTGGGGAATAATAAATAGATTCCATGTTATTAATTACCAGCACCCAGCATTAATTTACTTTTCATCGCCGATTTTATCAACCATGAAGCTAATTTTTCTTTGAAGGATTTATCAGTGATAGAATTCAACGCATGAATCAATTTCACATCTGCGATATGTCTGTGTTGCAGATTGCTGCTTTTATAAGCAACATCATGAACATGACACGCCTTATCAATAGCGTTTATTGGATATTCACCGGGTCGATGTTAGTTTTGATCATAGAGTGGGATATCGAGTCTGGTTCCAGGTCTAAAATAACTATATCCTGGAAGGTAATTTTCTCCTGGATATTTTCCCATGGTGTTCCTGGTAATTTTACTAACTTGGCTGCAATATCACCTCCCTTTTTTTAAAAAAAAAAACAAATCTAAATTTTTTGTATACCACATCGTTCACGCTTGCCAGTGATAGATTCTCTGTTATTTCTTGTCGTAGTAGGTGTTGGGTCAATTGTTGGTGTACGCGTCCTACATTTCACACAATATAGATCCATAATTTATTTATAAGAACATGAATGTAATTGATTTTTCGGCAGCTAAAACACGAGAACCAGTTAAGCATCATGCAGCGCTACCAAATTATATTTGTATGATTATAATTGGACCATCTGGAAGTGGCAAGACACAGTTGTTACTTAATTTAATAAGGAGATGGATGAAATGGGATAAATTATATTAAGTAGTCCTGCGTGTAGACGATCAGCGATTTTACGAGGTGATAAAGGATTTTAACGAGAAAGCAAAATCGGAAATCGATGAGGATATTATTGAATTTAAAACCGATATCGAGGAAGCACCGAGTATTGATGTTATTGATGGAAATATTAGCAATTTAGTCGTATAATATGATGTGATGCTAGATAATCATAAGAATTCCGCTAGGATATTTTCCAGAGGTAGGCATAAAAATACTGATGTGATGTATGTCACTCAGAGATATACACAAATACCAAAAGTGATCAGAGATAACTGCAATATTCTTGTTGTATTTAACGGAGTTGACACACATACACTACGAAATATTCACCAGACCTGGTGCAGTGGAGATATGGATTAATATATCTTTAGAAATTTCTTTAGTCAGACTCAATCAATCACACATGGATTTGTAACGATAAATTTAATTTGCATGACCCTAGATCAAGATATCGTATCGGACTTGATCAAATATTCGGTTGAAATCCTAAAAACGTTTACCATAACACCGAAACAGTTTGTCTCCACATCGCCATCGGCGCCGAGTCTGGAGACTGTCTTCGTAGTAGTCTTTTTTTTGGTGCGAAATAGCTCTAAAATCGTTAAGTCTCCATTTGGCAAAAGGAGACTTAAACTTATCTGCTTAAAATCTAACTCAATTAGAGATGTCCGATTCACCCTTTCTATTACTATATTTTACATGTGGGACAACTTAAAAAATTGAAAACTTGGATTAACATGCATAATTTTTTAATGTATAAATTTCAATCTTTTATATTATGTATTCATTTTAATGATTAAGAAAGATACATAGTAAATATAATTTTCTGGGTAACAGGTTCAAGAAAGTCATAGAGTGGGTTTTCGTGTTGCCTTTCTAGTCAAAATGTGGGACAGTTTGCACACTTTTTGAATGTCACTTTTCGTAATTAAAGTACGATAGTTCCTTCTTGATATAAAATGGATTTTTGACCCAATTGTCGCTTCATTATATTTCAGTTCATCAAGATCTGCTGCGTAGTAAAAACTTGATTTGCACTCTTGCAAGTTTGCTCACTGAATGTACGTTTGCACGCAACAATGGTCTTCATGCCCATCAATAAAACCAAACTTAACAGGTGCTTAGAATTTTTTTTAAAAAATTGTCGACTTTGAATAACTTAGTGCAAGAAAATCTAAAATCAGTAACAGTTTGTACTGTTTGAGAATGTGCTCAGATTTTGTACACAGAAGTTTGCAATTGTGGGATGAGACGGTACTTTAGGACATTGCTCATGCCTAGTTGGTTTAATGGCCACTTAACGTTAAAAATATAACAAACCTTTAAAGGAGTCACGGTACTAATTCAACTCCCATAGTAAACATATGGAAACACCATCATATTCAAAATTCAATAATTACTGGGTGCTAATGATCAGACCCTTTGTGCAAGCTTCTGTGTGGAGAACATCATTATAACCACGGCATTTCTTTTATCTACATGCCCATGAAATACAATTTATTAATTCTGCACCAAATGAATTAGGTGATTACCTTCATTTTTGAGTACTCCTATGTCAAGCCTGAAAAAATACTAAAATTGCATTAATATAATATAATCTACATTTTAAACAAACTACAGATAGGATAAGCTCTCAAAAGATATTTTTACTAAAATTTTACTTTTCATTATTACCCAATTATGGACCACCAAACCCATATATACTCTATTATTTGTTCACCCGTTTCTAGACTGGTTTACATTTCTTCCATCCAATTTGTACCGCGTATCCTATAGATTGCAACGTTCTCTTTCATTTCGTAAATGATTGTTTTATTGCAAGAACCAGAAAGAGAATCTTCTTAGTTTTCACAATGTCTCAAGGGTTACCTTCGAGTAATAATTCATAGATATAATTTTCGTTATTGTTTTTCAAACTTTTGCTGGGTCAAACATTTTTTAAAAATATTATGGTGAATTCGTTTTTTGTGGACATCAATGTTCGCGTATGTACGAAAAATAAATTCGTTCGTCTACTGAAGAAACATAAACGCCATCGATAGTTCAGCGACATCTATGCGTTATTATATGCGTGCTATACAGTAATTCACGTGCGATGTATTACGTGCCATATATCACCGAATCCCTTAATCAGGATAGTTTTACAGCTTTTCTTTTTTCATCCCGGAAAGGGTGAACAGTGTTAAGTTTCTATGTAAATAAATTGTACTGTCCAATACATTCTTGTTAATATTTAATAGAAAACTTCCTTATCCAATAAATATGCAAGGTATTCATCGCACGACGACAATGTTCACATTTATATTTCGATTTCGCATAGAATACCCTAAGCTTTAGTGTATTCTATGTGACAATACATATGTTGCTTACGACATAAACTAAAAAGTCCCTACACCAACAATACGACTTACTGACTTAAATTGTTCGCTAGCGATACACATCTCGGTGCATTGCGGAAGATTCATTCATGGTTTAATTGGTGAGATATTATCAATGAATGAGCCTCGACATTTCCCCCTTGTTTTAAAATATGAAACCATCTTTCAAATTTGAAGTTTGGAAAGCTTATGAAAATTTCTATCGGATTTTTCTTCTTTTTCAACTGATACTTTTCTTCCACTGCTACTACTACTGCTACTAATAACAACAACAACGACTACTACTACTATCACTACTACTGCTATTACTACTATCACCACTACTACAACAACAACAACTACTACTAATACTAATGCCACTGGAGTTTAAATATTCTTGCTGGTCCGAGGTGCTTGTTGTTCAAAAGGTCTGGCTTCAGTTTTGTATCTAGCTTTAGCTCTTCTTTTGAAAATGTAAGGCCCATAACTTGCAGTTCTGTAGACGAAATGTGAAGAAAATTTGATTTGACCGGCATTTGATTCGATACACATGTTTTTTTTTGTTTCATTCTAAACGGAGCATGCAATCGGAGCGTGTTTTTTCGAATTGGAACCCCGTAGTAATCGTAATGATTCGAGATGTCTGTATTAGCTGGTACGTAATAAATGATTTGAAATACTGAATAATGTCAGTACAGTTTACTATTCTTGAAATAACATCATAATTCCATAAGCAAAATATGGGGAGTAGTTTTTTTGTATCGAAAGCTGATGCATAACATTCATATAATGGTTGAAAAATTGAAAACACCTAGTTGATCGAATAGGTTACATTCCATGGAGCACCGTTCACCAGACCAGAACTCTAGTATTGAAACTCGAAATCTGAACATGATTAAGCGGCTTTATCATTTTTATTTCTAGCTAATACAAGCTTTACATTATGTTATGTAAAATGCTATTATCCAGCGTGCAAAGGTATTTAAATCCACAAAGCGATCAGCTGTAATGAGATGTCTGGCATTCAATTAGATTATTATCCACTTGTCCAAAATACTATCGAGGATATATTAATATCCAAATGATACGTACGTTGATCAATAAACAATGTAAAATGCTTAATAGTGTATTCTTTTTAGAATAAACATTTTTTTTTTAAAAAGCAACCAATACGTTCGAAGTAACTTAAGCATTTTATGTGGTTATCAGTTACGCAAAAGACCTAGTTTCTGCTTTTCGCTGTGCCGGAATGCCGTAATTGCCGTTGAAAACGGAATCCGTCCCGATGTAGTGCTTCTCTATGAAAGTATTTCATAAATAAACGATATATTTACTTCCATGCCCTTATCCCTTCCAGGGCCGTCATTTCATTTTTTATATATTTTATTTGGGGTGGGGATTTTGGAGGGACATGACAAAAACATGACGGGGTTGTTAATTTTCGTATATATGCTACAGCAATTTTTACAGCACATGCAAATACCTCCTGCCCCCTCCCACAAATGGCGTCTCTGTCCCATCCCCTCAACATTCTTGGATCGTTACTCAAGGCTCATATCCCCAAATCTATTACATCTACTGCAATTGCCCGTTTTTGTGCAGCTGGTCTCATTAAAGAATTAACATTTCACAGGGCTTGAAGTTATATTATTCCCTTTACAAATGGGCCGATTTATAAAACGGACATATTTGGGATGTTTGTGATGATGTCTGGAATATCCTGTTTCTCTAATAAAATTGAATGAGAATTTATTATCATTGGCTAAGACATTTGAAAGGTACATTTGTGACGGTGATGTTAATACAATAATAATTTAAATATTTGTGTAGAGGAAGTAGACATCTAACCATTCAACGAAACGAGCTGAATGAAAGCAATCAACAAGGTAGCAGTCTAAGGCAAACAAAGAAAAGCGCATTGGATGACAGTAGACAAAGGTATTTATTTACTTAATAGTGAGGCGAATGTTATTAGTGGGAAGATAAATTTAGCCAATGAAAGATAATTCTCAGATTTAGCCAATCAGGTTTACTGAAAGAAATCCGACAAAGTTTGCAACAATTTAAACTAACACGTATTATACATTACTGTATAACTATCAATATTTTATTGAACAAAGAGACATAATTGTACTGTCATGCTAGAAAGTGTTGCTGATATTCTCAGATTCAGTATCAACGAATTCTAAAACAAGGCTAGAGCTACTTTTTCATCGAGGTTTCGAGGTCACTACCGAACAACCACCAAAAACTGTTGGATCCACATTTGACATAAATGACAACGAGAAGCATTCTCTGTAAGAATTTTTATCATTAAGTTCGAATAATCTGTCTAACCCCGCTTTGTCGTAGCCTCTTGCAATATCACTCCAAAAACGAATAAGCTATCAGCCAGTCCTCGGATAAAAGCGTCATACCCACTCAGCTGGTGAAATCTACTGTGATGCAAAGTTTTGACAAATACACAGTAGCTGTAGCTGTATCTGTAGCTGTAGCTCTAGATTGCATATATCGGTTTACTGCCCCATGCTTTAAAGAATTGCTGCTATTGACAGTGATCGCAGTGATAATGATTGACATTTGCTTGCGCGACGTTCATAAACTGCGATTTTCATGCGCATTAGGTGATTAAAATGTAATTTGGTTTATGGTTTAGGAGGAAGTTCATACATAAAAGGTTGACAAATCTTTTGTTTTTCAGTTAGCTGCATTAATTTTCTGAAAATTGAAAGATATTGAGATTAACGGATACAAAAATACCTCTTTGTCTTACTTGATTCAACATATGAAAAAATATTGTATTTGTTAAGGGGAGAATGTGAAGATTAGTTTACTTAACTTCATACCAACATCCTGTGTATAATATACTCTGAATTATTTGAGGTAAATTCAAATACGATTCTTTGCTGGGCATTAAAACGGCAAGTCAAGCATATTTACAGTGATTTTGATAATAGTAGTAGCAGCGAAAGCATCATCATCATCAACAACAACAGCAAAACATCAACACAATTTGTTTGGAGAAGAATGATATTGTAAACAAATATTTAAATGAAAAATGAAATGATGACGTGTGCAGCACCACGTCTGGCAAAATTCATTTTACAAATAAAATGCGGCTCTGTCTGAAGTGAACCCATGATGTGTTTTACTTGCTACATGCTATATATTGCCAAGCTAAATACAGACATAAGCTTTGCATTTTTGTAGGACATACGTTTTACGACAGTGCTAAACGAATATGGGTTATAATATGTGGATTCAGGATCGATTCATTTAATCCACTATATATGTAGCTAAGGTTCCAAATAAGTCATAATATAGAACAATTTAAGGTAGGTATAGATGACAAAATAGGTAGGGAAAGTTTGGTTCGCCTGGGTATGTGATTTACGGCACAAAAACAATGCCCGGGCAATTTTAGCCAAGTGTCTTGCCCAGGAAAAATCGCAGAGATAGGAAAGTTGGCAGACAATAAGCATCAACATGGATGATAAGAAAACTAGAAAATCAAGAAGATAATAGCAGGAACGCGTTCAGAAAAGAAAACCCCAAATCGAGGCCATATATACATGTGTTGGTATGTTTGCGATTATTACTTTTCGCAAACTCTTAAACCCTGTATATTGTAATTTCTGCATGTAGTATTAGATGAGAATTTTATTCAGTACATATCATTTGCATATAATTTATGTTAGATATTATATTGATTATTGTTACTTCTTACTTATGAAGGCTAGATATTAGATTGATTATCTATAACTTAGGCATTACAATGAAACGTTACAATATCTTCATGTTTAACTTACCCTCTATGCTCGCCTATAAGTCGAGTTGCTAACTGCATAGACCCAATAATCAATATAACAAAGATCTAAGTCCTGATCTCCCAAACAAAGATCATAAGTCCTGATCTCCCAAACAAAGATCATAAGTCCTGATCTCCCAAACAAAGATCATAAATCCTGATCTCCCAAAACATGATGCGACGGTAGATCAGCGTGTATTTTTTTTCGGCTGACTCGACTTACAAGCGTCTAAGTATTTATTATTGTAGTTGCTGAATAGATTCGACAAGGATATATTGTTTCTTCTGGTTGTAATATGAAATACCGACCGCAAAAATAGGTATATTGTTTTGTTGCTTTTAAGTTCACCTTAATACAGTATTGTTATAGTTTGCCTCCGATAATGGTGTTAAGATTCAACTCCAAAAACACACGGGCAGTCGAACAGGCTAGCCTGTGTGGAGATCGAGCAGGCGAAATTTAGGTTTACGAGGTAGATGCAATTCGTTTTTGTTAATGGTACGTATAAAATCAAATCTTGAGCTTAACGCAGAAAGTTTGATTTTTGAAAATTATAATTTAAGACTTTTGTTGACATAGCATAATTGTCGGCAAATGTCCACCGCATTCCTTCCTGTCACAAAGGGGACATGGTCAAGTAACGAGACAATTATTGACAAAGATTTTGTCTTGAACCCGGATGTACTTGTAAATTAAACACGTTTATTCCAGTGAAAGACGAGAGTAAGCACTCCCTCATGGCGTTTGGATTGTACCAAGTAAAATAACTGGTTTATTTCAAGACGTCAGCGGGCCATTAAAATCCCAATAATCGATATCTTGAAAAGTATATTACACTAATGCTGCACGTTATAGACATTAAAATGTATGCGCAATATGCAGAAAGTTCTTGGCGTGGCGATTAACACGTACCAGGTATTATTTTCAGACTGATCTAACCGAGTTTGAAAAAGCATATGCTTACATTTAAGACCTCATATTTATTGCATCATTACCTTTGAAATGTAAAGTAGCATAAGATTGACTAGTCCAATTAATCAATATTTTTTTTAAATAAAACGACAGCAAATATATACAAGGTCTTATCGCTCCAACTCAACGCCACTGACAGAAGGTTCGTTTGAACTTGCCTGACTTTGTAGCTGGCAATAACGTTTTATTGGTATACCGTTGATAAATTGGAATGTATAGATTAAGTATGTTTCTTGGTGCAAGGAAACCACATTTCTATTTCTTCGCATTAAATCTTTGTCAAAGGTTATTGCCCTGAAATGTGGATAAATGTTAGTTTCTATTTACTATCTATTGGAACAAATACAATAGATGTATCAACAGGAAATATAGATAATGAGAAGGAGAATGATTACTGTCACGTACTGCGGCCAGTAAATGTTACTGGGATTTTATCTAATATAAACTTGCATAACGTCTCCGTCACAAACTAACCGAATTAATGATAATGTGTCTGACAGTAGATCGACTCGACTCTTATTGTACACAACATCCGTTTTACTATTCTATTAATTGATCCGTCAATGTTATGTGCGACGTAGCATGTGATGTGAGAAATTTGAACCTGCATACGTCATAGACATAAATGATCTTGTACATTAATTTATCTGTCTTATTTGATAGAATAATGAATTCTGAAAATAATGAAATTGACGATTTGACAGATTTATTATGTGAAATACAAATATTTGTTTCTTTCTTGTGAACATGAAATGTGTTTCCGATACATTTGGAGTCGGCATTTTTATCAGAATAAATTCAACCGCTGTTTTGTTTATAAACTGCTATAAAAACTGCTGAACGCCGCTCTGTATTCATCTGCACCCTGAGAAAGTAACATGTCAATAAGGATATCGAAACCGGATATCCCATTTTGGTGTTCTGAAATAACAGCATTTAACCATATGAAATGGTAAAGGTAGTTGAGGAACGAATTGTCCCTCATTATTAGATGGATTGTTAAAAAATATATTATATAATGTACGATCGGTATGAAGCTTTTTAAAGAAAACACTATGAAGCCTTTGGGTGTGAAAATCGAGCAGTTTTAGGCAAAATGACAACCTCCTGCTCCAACTTTTGCACAATTTATCAATAATAATAAAATATTAAAAGACTTACTCTAACTTATAATGTAAGCATTGTTTTCTACTTATAGGCACGAACTATAGATGTTTTTTTTTTAAATTCATCGAATAGTGAATTAAATTAATAATTGATTTCAAAATAGCATATCCTCTCCGTAAATTGAAAATGTTCAGAATTCTAGATAGCTCAATAATTGCTGAATTGGAGCCTTATATATATATATATATATATATATATATATATATATATATATATATATATATATATATATATATATATATATATATATATATATATATATATATATATATATATGTATGTATATATGTATATATATATATATATATATATATATATATATATATATATATATATATATATATATTGCTGAATAGTATTTCCTACAGTCTCTGCATTGCAGGATAGCAGTTTCTACAATCTGATTTGCTGAATAGCAGTTACTACAGTATACATGGCTGAATAGCAGTTACTACAGTATACATGGCTGAATAGCAGTTATTACAGTATACATGGCTGAATAACAGTTATTACAGTATATATGGCTGAATGTCAGTTTAGTTTTATTTTGCTCAGGCAATCAAAATGATTTAGGATTATCGCATATTCAAATAAAATATTCATTACAATTAAATGTTAAACCTAATCTAATCTCCTCATTTTAATAATGAGAACGAGCGGCAATGAAAGTCCAGTTTCTTGACCTACTACAGCCGGATACATCTATCTATCTATCCCGTAGTCTTGTCGACCGTTTGGGCACCACTGATGACCTGACAACCAGCTTCCTCCATTCCAGTCTGTTCTCTGATAATCTCACTGTGTCACTCAGTTTCATTCCTGTCCACTCTGAGATGTTATCCTCCCATCTTTTCCTCTCTTTTCCTCTCCTTCGCCCTCCCTGCACAGTACCTTGCATGTTTGTCTTAGCAAGCCCTGTTGATCGTGTGACATGTCCATACCATTTTATTTTGTGTTTCTTCACAATGGTCAATAGTTCTTCAAGTTCATAGGGCCCAATGGCTTGCCTAATTCTGTTTCCCGCTTCCTCATTCGTGACATGATCTTTATATGATATGCCAAGTAACCTTCGAAAGCAGCTCATTCAACAGCTTGTATCCTCCTTTCGAGATCCGCTGCGAGGGTCCATGACTCACAGGCATATAGGAACACAGATGCAACCAAGGAGCGCATCAGTCTGATTTTTGAGCTGACTGAGGTGTTTCTGTCTTTCAAAACTGTCTTCAGCCTTGCCATTGCTGTTATTGTCAGCGCAATCCTGGACAATATTTCTGGTTTTGATCCCTCGTCTGCCACGATCGCTCCTAAGTAATTGCATTTATGAACTGTTTCCAGTTTTTGGCCACTAGTCATGATGTCAATGCTGATGCCACTGGTGTTGTTGGTCATCAATTTGGTCTTTTCTGCACTGATTTCCATACCAAAAGCAGTAGCTGTCCTGTCCAGTTTTTCCACCAACTGAGCTAGCTCCTCCTCATTTGCTGCAAGGCCATCGATGTCATCAGCAAAGCGCAGATTCGTTATTATTCTGTCTCCAATACTGACAATTCCTTCATGGTCTTCCAGTGCATCTGTCATGATTCTTTCACGGAATATGTTGAAGAGAGTAGGTGATAGCAAGCAGCCCTGTCTGAATCCCACAGTTGTCCTAAACCAATCTCCTATTTGACCGTTGAAGCAGACTGCGTTGGTGGCCTTGCTGTAAAGGCTTTCTATGACTTTGATCATGTTGGCATTGATGTTGTACAGCTTTATGGTGGACCAAAGGGCTGCATGCCATACCCTGTCAAACGCCTTCTTAAAATCTATAAAGACATGATAAAGGTCTTTTTGGTGCTGGGGTATTTCTCACATAATATTCTCAGGTTGAAAATCTGTTCAGTTGTGCTTCGCCCTGGTCTGAATCCTGTCTGTTCTTCAGTTATGATTTCCTCTGCCTGCGGCTTCAGTCTTTTTAATATGATGTTTAGCATGACTTTGCTTGGGTGGCATATAAGGCTGATTTTACGATAGTTCTGACATTGCTGCAAATTGCCTTTTTTCGGGAGAGTTACTATGAGTGACTGAGTCCATGGTGTTGGCCATTCCCCTGTCTGCCAGATTTTGTTGCAGATTGTTAGTAGGGCGCTTATCATGGCTTCACCCCGTTCTTGGATTAGATCTGCAGGGATGTTGTCTACTCCTGCTGCCTTCCCTTTTTTCAATGCTTTCACTGCAGCCACAACTTCTTCACAGAGGATGGGATAGTTGTCAGTGTTGGTCACTGGTGGGGTGTTGAGTATGTCTGGGTCCCATGTAGGTCTGTGGTTGTACAGGTCTGAGCAGTATTATGTCCATCTCTTAAGAATGTCTTTTTCTGTAAGACATTTCCCTCCCTTATCTTGAATGATGGAGGAGCGTCCTTGTTTTACACTGGTCAGGTCTTTCACTAGTTGGTATGCTTTTTTGCTATTATTGTTCTTTAGATTGTTTTCTATATCTTTACACTGGTCTTCAATCCATGTCACCTCTGCCTTTTCATGCTTTTCTTGATAACTTGGTTGATTTCCCTGTATTGTTTTGCTCCTTCTATTTCTGACTTCTTCCTCTTTAGCTCTCGACGTTTGTCACACAGATCAAGTATGTCAGTTGTAACCCAAGGTTTCTTTGGTCGTCGATGTTTGCCAAGGATCTTACTGGCTGTTTGGGTCACTGCTATGTTAAATGTGTCGATCAATGTGTCTATAACTGTGTTCTCTGCACTAAGAAGTAACAGTAGTGCAAATTTTCCTCCTATCTTTGCCTGGAAGGTTTCCGATACCTCGGTCTTTTAGCTTGTCAAGGTTGAACTTGATTCTTGTGGGGCCCTGTTTGTCGACTTTCTTTATACGTAGTCGGAGGGTCATCATCACTAAGTCATGGTAACTTCCAGTGTCTCCTGGGAAACTACTTGTCTTTGCAATGTTTACACTCTTCACCATGATATAATTAATCTGGTTATGGTGTTTTCCATTCGGGCTATGCCAGGTCCACCTTCTGGATGCTTTGTGTTGACCAAACATTTTCATCAGTCGGATACATATTTTTTATAAAGTATATTTCTTAAGTGGTTTTACTATTTTGGTGGTTCGAAGTTAGAATTATATTTTTCTTATCTGTAGCAAACATTGACATGAACAACTCAAAATCTAAAGACTCAGTGTCTACTCATAAATTAATGTAAGCACACCTTGCAACTGTGCGAGGCAAATAAAGGTGGAATACCAATATGTTCAGTGTAGCGGTTCCTCAGATTGGGATGATATAATTTAATGTTAATTTATTAAAGTAGATTTATTATAACGCTTTAATTGGTAATGAGGAAACGTGCCATTAGTTGCGTTAATCTGTGAGAATGTTTTAGTTGGTTTTCAAACATGTTAACAATTCTGGCCGATTTTCTGCGCGAGTTTATTCAGTGCCGAAATCCTGAATATTTGCGATTTACTCCGTTATAAATGAAAAATTGTTATCAATCTCCCAACACATATTGCATAAATAATGATTACTTACTTTTTTGATAACTCATTGGCGAGCTGCATGAATGTGATGGGGAAGATATATTTTGATGACCGTCATGATAATACATGTATGCTGATGCATGGGAAAATATTAAAGTATTGCTGATGTTAGAGTAGAGATGCGAGGTTATGATACATTTAATTGGAGTGATCCATCGGAACAAGTCCATGCAGGGTGAAGGACACATCAGCCAAGATTTTTATTACAATATTGCAATTGCAATCAGGGACAATTAGACTATTTTTATGGTGTCAAATAACTAATGTCACAAGATTTTCAGACGTGGGTGTCATTCTCTTTTTCTTTCTCTCTTTTTTCTTTCTTTCTTTCTTTCTTTCTTTCTTTCTTTCTTTCTTTCTTTCTTTCTTTCTTTCTTTCTTTCTTTCTTTCTTTCTATATCCACACGTCACTATAACATATGAAGTTTCATTATAGCATCATTACATTTTGTAACAAGATAAAATATATAGTTGAATTCAGCACAAAAATGTAAAGTGTTGTCGCCATTTTTTCTTATCAATTTTTATAAATCAAATTAAAGAAGAATTTATTCACAGTGTTCTTCAAGTTTTGGCATAGATATGTTACATTTGTTTCTGGTTTTATACCCATGTCATCTAGTTATATTTTATAAGTCAAAACAGTTTTCAAAGAGAACATGGGTTGCAAAATTAACATGGTCTGTAAAAGGTAACATCGTCTGCAGAGGAAACATGGTCTTGAAAGAAAACATGGTCTGCAAAAAGAACTTTGTCTACAGAATAAACATAATCTACTAAGAGGACATGGCCTGCAAAAGGTTCGCATTGCCCTAAAAGCATATTGTGATAAGCGTTAATGCAAAGAAAACAAACATTTTACTTTTCCGTAGGGAATAAAGAATAACAGATGCTAATTTATTCTTCTGTAAATTTTGAAAGTCGGAAGACTCAATAAATGCGTATTTCATGGAAGTGCATTTATAATAGGGTAGGGAATGAGTAGGTTGACCCTTTTTGAGCAAACGTTTCCTGCACCTACTTGAAGAGCAATATGTGCAATGGAATACATGTACTGTATATAAACGTTTATATATGTGGCCCCAATCGTAAAAGGTGAATTATTTGGCATACAAATTTCGCTAAGATTTAATTATATATCAGACGTGTAGAGATTTATAAAATCAAACACGGTTGATCAGTTTACAATGAAATTTGTGCAAAGGCGTTCATCGAGTTAAAAATGCTACTCAAAAAGACTTTGTACTGGATCCAGGAAGGTTTCTAGTCTCTCAGGGATTGATTAAGACAGTCATTACGAAAAGCGCGATCGCAATTACATAAGACATTGTATGTATTTAAAGAGTAGGAACCACATCAATATTGTGTGTGTGTGTGTGTGTGTGTGTGTGTGTGTGTGTGTGAGCGCGCGCGCTTGTGTGTCAACATAGGTATGTATGTATGTATGTATGTATGTATGTATGTATGTATGTATGTATGTATGTATGTATGTATGTATGTATGTATGTATGTATGTATGTATGTATGTATGTATGTATGTATGACTGACTGACTGACTGACTTTATTTCCTCTTCAACAGAGATTACATCAGATTAATCAAATTCAAGATAATACAAAACCATGAAATACAACAGACAAGTGTATTAAAAAAAATGGTGAAACGTATACCATTGTAATCATCAATGTAGTTCTTTCTACATGACATGTGATTATGCATACATGCATATATACATACACTCACATAAACGTACACACACATACACATACACACACAAACACATACACACACATACACACATACACACATCTATACATATATATGTGGAACAACATGAAACCATTCTCAAATGAAAAAAAATTTGCAAAAGATGACATTCTTATATTATATAAGACAGAAAGCATTATATCTCCGTGATCTGTCATACAACAAAATTGCGGAATTTGACAAGAACAGGATGGCCTTTAGTTTTTGCTTTTTTTTTAAAAATTAATTAATTTATTTATTTACCTTAAGTACTGTATATTGCTGTTATGATATGACATGTTGTTTGAGAGTAGAGCATGCATTTTATTGTAAAATGAGGTTATGCTTTTTGCCGTTACCAACATGAGTTTATGCAATACGTCATCGTCGATAGACGACAAGCAATCTACTCTGCTTCCAAGAAGTGTCTCCAATAGTATATCGTCTTCTTGATTAAATAAATTAACCCCGTCTCTCACCTCTAAAGTGTCAATCACCCTCTCAAAGAAGACGTTTCGTTCTTCAAGTAGCATTTCACAACCTAAGATAAGATGGTTCGCTCTGTCGTCAGTCTCTTTTCCACAGAGTTTGCATATCATAACTTTTCCAACAGGTATGATATATAGTTTCACTATTTCAGAGAGAGGCCATAACATAGATGGAAATTTACGCCCAAGAAACCATATACTGCTTGGTTTTAAGTCCAAATGAATGTTTCTGAAGTGAATTAAATCACCCTTTAGCTCAATATCTGTATTCCAGGTAGATTCTTCGATGTTTTGAATATTATTAATAATATACCGATTCTAAACAAGTTTACCTTGGGTTTGTACTCTTACTGCATGGTCTAAGAGAACACGTCCCATACCATATCTCTTGAATATTTTGTCAATATCTGCTATATTGTGTTAGTGGGTTGGTCAAGTACTGACATAAGCGCAAATTGAAAATCTTTTTCCAGATAAGAGTCCAATCGCCCCTACACAGCCGGTTGAAAAAACACAATTTCATCTTATCTATATATGTTTCCATTGACCAGAGTCCTAAGGTACTACGCGTTGCCTCTGTGGGCGAATATTTATCGAAAGCTTGCATACGTCGCGCTGCATATCTCTGACATAGCTCAAGTTCTTCTATATTGGTGCTTGTCATATTCAACCATAATTCACATCCATATAGGACTGTGGGTCGAATGATTCTTTTCCAGATTTTCATACTTGTTAGAGGGTTCATTCCCCCGTCTCTGATACCAATAAAATAAAATGAGTTTAATAAGTGTTTACCTTTATCGCATGCTTCTTTTATCGCGTCATTAGGTTTAAAGTTGTACTTTAGAGGTATGCCGGCATATTTCTTACTTTTGACTACTGGAATTGGCGATTTGTTGAATAGAAAAGAAGGGATATCAGTTCTTCTTTTGTTTGTAAAGAGGATGCTGCAACTTTTATCTGCATTATATTTCAATCTTCACCTTTTCGCATAATTAGAGATTGTATCGAGCAGATGCTGCATCGAATGATGCGAATTAGCCATTACAGTTGTGTTATCCGCTAATAAGACACACGGCAGGTGGAGATCGACAAGTTTTAGGCCTCGCAAAGTGTGATCTAAATCAGTGATCAAATCGTCTATCATAACGAGAAAGAACCAAGCGGACAAGATACAACCCTGCCCTACACCTTGTTTAATATTGAAATATTTGGACAATTTGCCCGCAAATAAAACAGAACTGGTCACTCCCTTAAACGAGTCTTTTATTATGCACCACGTCTTCCCTTTTATGCCAAGTTTGTACAGCTTGTAAAATAACCCATTGTGCCAGACTGTATTGAATGCCTTAGCATTATCAAGAAATGTTGCATAGGCAGGAGTATCTTTATCCATATAGTAGCATATAGATTCTTTGATGCAAAACGCTGCAGTGATACTACCACAATTATTCCTAAAACCTTGTTGCAATGGATTTGGAAAATTAATGTGCTTAGAAAATATAAGTAGTCTGTTATATATAATTCGCTCGAGGATTTTCTGAAGCACTGGAACTATAGTTATATCACGGTAATTATTCATATCTAACTTGCTTTTTCCCCCTCCTTTAAATATTGGTATTAATAAACCTTGTTTAAAATAGCATGGGTACTCCTCGGCCTCGTACACTTTTTTGAAGACAGTTTCAAGTAACTGTACACTGCTTTGAGTGTCCGCAAACAGTAAACGCTCGGCAACAATACCGTCGTGACCACATGCCTTATCTTTATTGAGAGAACTAATTGCACTACTGATTTCTTCTCTAGTGGGAATTTTGTCAACAACTTCATCAAAGTGGGAATGGGTTTCTATACTCTGTTTTTTAACCTCTGCTAAGACCATCTGGTAATGATTCCCATCGTACAGATAGGTATTGTCAGGTAGTGACAAACAGGAAAAATGATTTGCCCATAAATCTCTTATAGAGTGGTGGTCGCGTTCGATTTTTCCGTTAGATTCAATTTCGTATATGTAATCACGTTTATGTCTTGTATACCGTATAAACTTATAGAAAGTGGAAATATCGAGCTCTGCAGCCTTTTCAAGCTCACTGAACTGTTCTCTATCACACATTTCTTTTGCTCTCAGTAACTCTTTTCCAAACAGTTTCTTCGCTTTCTTATAGTTCGCGTATGACTGAAATTCCCATCCTCTTGGCCTACCATGAGAGATCCATACCCTACGTTTCAGCCTCATTTCTGTATGAAACTTTTTTGCGTTTAGTAGTTTCCAATAGGGGGTAGCGTACGGGCAAAACCTTTTTATGGGCAGAAACCTAGAAGCTACGTCATGTAAGATCTTTACCGTGTCTTGAATAATACTTTCAATATCAACATTTGTCACTAGTTCTGCTTTATGCAGTTGCACTAAAAATGCATTGCGTGTTGCTTCCTTATACCTATTTATTTGTTCTGCCGATGCTTTCTTCCAATTTATGGAGGGAATTATATGTTTTTCAGCCATGATTATATTATATGCAAAAGGAATGACCAACTCTATTTTCACAGGATGATGATCTGAAATGTTCAAAGGATGGTCATCAATTAATTCGGCCTTAACCACTAAATTGAATTTGCTTTTATGCAATAGTATATGGTCTATCAACGATGTGGATTTACCATCGATTGAGAAAAATGTAAAGTCAGGCCCTTCACAAATAGATTGACTATTAACGGATATTAAGTACCTATCGGTCAGAAACATTTCTAGAATAGCACCTCTAGCGTTTGTTGTTAGACAGTTCGTTTTGGAGCTAAGCAGTGAACTCAACTGGCCATTGAAGTCTCCCGCGAGTATGGGAATGCCTTCTTTACAGAACATATCATACTGGTCCTTTAATTCTTCCATTGTTTCATAGTAACTTGTAATGGGAAAATTAGTTGGTGGCAAAAGTGCTCCGAATACAAAATATTTCAATTTATCATTACATATTACTTCTATCCCTAAGACTCTATCGCTGCCGACGCTCAATAAAGGATTAACCCAGAGTGACTTCCTATATAGGATTGCTATTCCACCAAACCCTGTATGTCTTATCCTTTCTTCAAAATTCACTTTTAGCCTATTGTCAGAGCGTGAGAAAGATTTAAACTGTGGATGTAAATTGTCTAAGAAGTTGAGTTGCTCCGGAAGAAGCCAGTGCTCAGTAAGCACTGCAATATCTACCTCATTTAGCAAAGAGTACAAGTATGGTGCACCATACATGGCTCCTTTTACGTTCAATGTCATCAGACGAAATTTATAACTAGACATTTGTTGACTTAAAAAATAGATTTTCAACACAAGTATTACAGTGACTATAAAGTAGTTGACCATAATTTATGCATATGTATGCGACTTACTATCCTTTATATAGTTTCACTTGAACCTCTTGGCGTCCTTATCACCGTAATCCTCATACCATTCTCTTGCCCATACAAAATTTGGCCAAAAACCTTTCTCTAAAACCTTCTCAAAGTCTAAGTCATCTACCGTGACTAAAGCAGTAAAAGTGTCCTTTCCTCCTCTAACACGCCAGTGCTTTAAGATCTGAGAGTCAATTATTTCTATTCCTTTTTTTCTGGCGTGCTTTTTTTATACACGTTCTCATTTCCTCTCTCGTTCTGTCAACCGGTATCCTGGACATTAGAACTCGACGTTCATAAGAGTTTCTCACTCTTTTTTGTGGTCTGCAGTTTCTGTTAGTTGTGATGACATCGATTGTTCTGCTTCCTTTATCCAAGTCTTTTGTTGAGGTTGCTGAATTTTTTTGAATGGTGATCTTCTTTCCCTGTCGATGTTTCTTGCATTTTCCCGTGCTGAGTATTTCTGATCATGGTGATAACCACGTTCTCCATTATCTTCAATTACTGTCAATTCTTCAGTTGAGGTACTGGGTATGGTGGACAGAGTTAGAGCCACTCCTTCCCTTGAATCAGTGGATTTCAAGCGACCACTTTTGTTATTCTTCATATATTTCGTTTGGTTCGATAAATGCTTCCACCGTTTTGTACGATCAAGATTACGAGCAGTTCTCACATTTATAAAATCAAACATGGTTGATCAGTTTACAATGAAATTTGTGCAAAGGCGTTCATCGAGTTAAAAATGCTACTCAAAAAGACTTTGTACTGGATCCAGGAAGGGTTCTAGTCTCTCAGGGATTGATTAAGACAGTCATTACGAAAAGCGCGATCGCAATTACATAAGACATTGTATGTATTTAAAGAGTAGGAACCACAACAATATTGTGTGTGTGTGTGTGCGTGTGTGTGTGTGTGTGTTTGTGTGTGTGTGTGTGTGTGTGTGCGTGTGTGTGTGTCAACATATGTATTTATGTATGTATGTATGTATGTATGTATGTATGTATGTATGTATGTATGTATGCATGCATGCATGCATGTATGTATGTATGTATGTATGTATGTATGTATGTATGTATGTATGTATGTATGTATGTATGTATGTATGTATGTATGTATGTATGTATGTATGTATGTATGTATGTATGTATGTAGGAAAGGATGAACAAACGGATTATAGTCAATTACAATATTAAATGGATATCATGTACATTCACAAAAAAACCCAAATATCAAAATAGTATGAAATAATGATTTCAGTAAATGTCTATTTTTCTTAGATATAATTCATCTATTTAGTAATTGATAACGGTTTATGCCATTTTTAATAGAAAGGACTGTCAGCAGTAATAGTAACTCTGGTAACGATAATAATGCTTGTAATAGCAAGAGCAGTAGCGGAAGTAAATTATTATTATTATTATTATTATTATTATTATTATTATTATTATTATTATTATTATTATTAGTAGTAGTAGTAGTAGTAGTAGTAGTAGTAGTAGTAAGGACAATAATTTATAGTAGATATGGTGTTGGAAAATAATTAATTTCTCGTTATACGTATGTCTTGTTATATTTGTGCATGTATTTGTGTACCTAATTTCAGCAGGTTAACTTGAAGAGGCGAACTGTACATAAACGTACTCAAAACGAACTTTGTGCTCAGCACATGTCTATTATGACAACCATATCCTATTGTAATGTTCTGTACTTGTTAAGAATGAATGATTACGTGCGACTTTTACAAATTATATCTTCCATTTACAGTTCATATAACTTGATTTCATTTATCATGCTTCTTGTAATATTAGTGGCTTCATTTTGCCTCAGTATGTATTCATGTATATCCCGTTTTCTTCATTGCAAGAGAAAATAAAAAAAATCGCGTGCGTGTGTGTGTGTGTGTGTGTGTGTGTGTGTGTGTGTGATTGTAAAATGTCAAGATCGTAAACTATTGCAGACATGTTATTACATCCAGTAACTGTTTTCGTTTTATCGAGATGTTTCTACTTCATTCTTTTTCGCACCTAACCATCTAATTGGTCCCGATCCGGGTGAATATATTAAACGTATTAGGACAGAATTTTTAGTAAAAGTTAAAAAGTAACAAAATGGAAATTTTCTCTAAAATGTATTAAAAGTAACAACTACTTATTGTTTAAGTGATTCGGTAAAATAAACTGATATGCCTTCTAGACATTTAGTAACAACATGTGTTGGCTATCTGTATAATCGAATATAGTCAGAGAGTTAGAAGTACATAAACTGATTATCCGTTCCAAATAACTGATATCAGCAGTACAAATTAAGCACTAAGTAGATTGAAGAAGAACCATCTTCGATCATTGGGTCAAGAAAAGTGCAGATAGGTAATGGACAAATTATACGCAGACCGATTGTCCGTTTCAGTTAATTGATATAAGCAGAAGGGATTAAGTACAAAGTAGAAAGGAGTAATCGCAGAACGAATTATCTGTGATCTAAGTAATGGTCAGTAAAAGTACCATCGGTATGTTTACAGTTTACAGACAAATACATACTAAAGATACTTCGTGATTAATTAAGAATTATGATGTAGCTAATTGACTGACTAATAAGTACTTAGTCACCATCTCTTGCCTGTGGGATGCAATGAAACCTCAGTTTGAGATTCTGACGAAACAAAATAACTATATAAAGAGCAGTCATATTAGATCGAACCAGTCGTTTCGTCAGAGTTCAAAGGAGATTTGTATCATTACAGAGTCGTTTCGTCAAAACTCGAAGGAGACTTGTATCATTACAGAGTCGTTTCGTCCGAACTCAAAGGAGACTTGTATCATTACAGAGTCGTTTCGTCCAAACTCGAAGGAGACTTGTATCATTACAGAGTCGTTTCGTCAGAGCTCAAAGGAGACTTGTATCATTACAGAGTCGTTTCGTCCAAAATCGAAGGAGACTTGTATCATTACAGAGTCGTTTCGTCCGAACTCGAAGGAGACTTGTATCATTACAGAGTCGTTTCGTCCAAACTCGAAGGAGACTTGTATCATTACAGAGTCGTTTCGTCCGAACTCGAAGGAGACTTGTATCATTACAGAGTCGTTTCGTCAGAGCTCAAAGGAGACTTGTATCATTACAGAGTCGTTTCGTCAGAGCTCAAAGGAGACTTGTATCATTACAGAGTCGTTTCCTCAGAGCTCAAAGGAGACTTGTATCATTACAGAGTCGTTTCGTCAGAGCTCAAAGGAGACTTGTATCATTACAGAGTCGTTTCGTCAGAGCTCAAAGGAGACTTGTATCATTACAGAGTCGTTTCGTCAGAGCTCAAAGGAGACTTGTATCATTACAGAGTCGTTTCGTCAGAGCTCAAAGGAGACTTGTATCATTACAGCACGACTATGAGTTTATGAGAACTATCACTCACACAAAAAGTTCTCATAAAAGACGTAATGAAAGAAAGTAAATTAATGTTACTGCTAACGCTGATTATTAAAAAAGTGTTTTGTTTACAGAGTCTATTTCCGGCCAATGTATATAAACTTTATACTATGTATATACTTTATCTTGTCACTACAATATCACAGCTGAAACTATTTCTTGATCTAAGTTACGGAGGAAAAAACAACCGAGGTACGTATTTTTAATTTCGTTTCTTAAACATAGCCATTTTCATTTCTGCTAAAAATTTGAGTTGTTGGCTTCTTCGATTCATGAAACGAACATGTTGCTTTATAAAATTTCATTTCGTAATTAAATTTTTTTGGGATTTATTTTGACGTGAAACCTTTGCAAAAGATGCCCCAGCTTCTTCTGATGGGTAAAGAAATTCATATTTGTAGAATGTATTCATTTATGTAGCAGTATTAATGCATATAAGAGAGCGAATGTCACTCAAATATTAATATTTCCCATCAACGCCAGTACCACAAAAGCGCGATTTTTCAACTGAAAAAATGTAACATAGCAAAGAAGTGCATATTAAAAATCTACTTTATGTCTATCAGACTTCACTTTTCGACATAAAAGTGTCGTACTAATCGTAACAATGGAATTGAGAACATCGGAAATAAAATATGCCTCTTTTTTTACAGTAAAATACTAAATTCTAGCAATCTCGGATTTTTCTTGTATGGCTTGACATAAATGGCTGAAAACGAATCGGATTTTTCATTTATGTTTTGATATAAATGGCTGAAAACGAATCGGATTTTGCATTTAAGTTTTGCCTCTAGGAGTGTTTTAATTACACTTATTGACTGAGTATAGTTAATTTCCAGTGAAGTGGCAATGATTAATCTCTTATCTATCTGTAATTGATATAGGGCAAAGTTTAGTGATGTATATTTTTCATTGTATCTAACTTAAAACATTAAAAGAAAATTAGAAAAAATTCCCTGACTTGACTGAGAAATTATATGAACATATTAAACGATTGATGATTGATAATTTATAAGCAAATATCTTATTTGGCGACTCGTTAAGGTAAAACTGACGCCATAAATTGAAACAAATTACGATATTTCCTCGATTTCGCACTCGTATCGGATGGCGTTAGATGATCACAAGGATAGAGCAAGTGTACTAGTCATACAATTGTCTTTTAAACAAACATTTGTAAAACATGTACAATGTTTTCTATATAATTTAAAACGGAGAGTTCAACAAACATAAAAAGTTTAACAGGCTGCAGAAGGATGCCTGAAATATACGTCACAATCATAACGATTCTCTGATATAGTTCATTTCTGAATTTCATGTTGCTTAACTTGTATAGCGTTCCAGATCTATGTAATATATTATAACTTAACAAGTGTTAGACCTGACACAATTATGTCAGTTATCTATATAAACAATTCAGAATATGTTAACTTTTTATGTCAGAATTATGCCGATAAGTTCATATAGGAAGTAAAACAAAAAAGACGTTGTTTAGGATTTAACGCCATTTACATCGCCTGATAGAATATGCATGGTGGGCAGTATAACCCAAGGAAGCCACGGTAAGTACCACCGATCAGCGGGAAGCTACGGTCAAGCTTTCTCGCATACTACCTTGGTCGAGTCCAAGACTCGAACCCATAAGGACAGTGTATGTATGTATGTATGTATGTATGTATGTATGTATGTATGTATGTATGTATGTATGTATGTGTGTGTGTGTGTGTGTGTGTGTGTGTGTGTGTGTGTGTGTGTGTGTGTGTGTGTGTGTGTTCTAATCCAAGTTTTAATTAGACGATAAGATACGTAAAGTTGTGCATACGTTTGCTTTGTAGTACACTTATTTGGCTTTGCCGCTACCATCCCATCTGATCCAAGATAACATATCATAATATAACAGCTGTTGCCTTGCACGTTCGTGTACATATCATAACATAACCGTCAACAGGTTATGAATGGTAGTAGTGCTGATATTTTTAAATCAACATTCATGTTGACAGTTTTAGCTGTTTTTGTTCTGCTATTTTCAAGGGGCATTTAACATTTTTTTTTTTAAAATAACCTTTATATATTTGTACATTGTAAAATTTCTAAATTGGGGACACTTTAAGTTTTCATTTTCATTTATAAACAGTTATGAACATATTCACAATCTGTGTCAAGTGCCGAAGATGATGAAATATTTTCTTGTTGTATTCATGTTAGAGGAAGTAACACAATAGTATAAAGGGGAATATCAAGGATGAACGTTTGCGGGATAGTAATTTCCAATCATGCCAAAACTAAGCCGAAATACAGATTGGACAACCTTATATAAAGGGTTGGGAGGTATGTACATATGCAGGTGGGGAAAATCAAGTGTACTGCGACTTATTCATTCAATACTCATATCAAAGGTAAATAAAGCAAGTGCATTGTGAAGGAAGTGCAAACGTACCAGGAACACTGCTGAAGCGAAGACCCAATTACTGTAGATCTACAGGGCCCAGAGAGAGAGAGAGAGAGAGAGAGAGAGAGAGAGAGAGAGAGAGAGAGAGAGAGAGAGAGAGAGAGAGAGAGAGAGAGAGAGAGAGAGAGACAGACAGACAGAGACAGACAGAGAGAGAGACAGAGAGAGACAGACAGACAGAAAGAGACAGACAGACATACAAATATACGGAGAGAGAGAGAGAGAGAATATTTAGAAAATTTTACTTACAAATTCTTCCATCGAAAATTTCACCGTCCGCACTTATATTAATAATGTCACCGCCTTCATGATACAATCACTATTTTGTTTTTAAATAATTTGTAATTTTTTGTGTTGATAGCATTATGTACGGTAAACTTTGTGTCAGCTGATATAAGAAATAGGTGACGGTAACATACCCTTGTACCAAATATACACGGTCCTTTATAAAACCCAATTTTCTGCCGAGCGCTTTCCGTACATTATATTCTTCTGTCCGTAGATAACGTGAATTATCAAAAATCAGAAAACCTTAAGTTTTGCCTTCATGTGCCATCTTTACGAAGACATGTAATACTAATTTTCATAGAAAGTTGAAATTTAAAAACCTGTACACTTTGCAATACTTCCTCGTTTGAGTGCACTTCCTGATTCCATGCGACGAGGCTTTGGTCTGTCTTTTGTGAATATTATCATAAAGTGAATAACGATTTATTTATTTTCGTTCTCATTAAACAACATGAAGTAAATGGCAAGAATATGTCTCTCTATTTATTTCTCTCTATCCAACACACTTTCTATGAATATTACATGCTGTTATATAGTGTTTTTAAATTACCTTTTCCATAATTTTAATAACTGTACCTTTTAATATTTTGGTTGAAGCCTTTATTTAAATTTCTTTGGAAGGCTTTTACTTTTAATTGTTTCAAATTATTGTACTGAGATGCCATTTAACGCTAACACAAACATTCGATCCATCAATCCATCTATTCGACGTTACGTCCATATCTATCTATCTATCTATCTATCTATCTATCTATCTATCTATCTATCTATCTATCTATCTATCTATCTATCTATCTATATATCTATCTATCTATCTATCTATCTATCTATCTATCTATCTACCTACCTACCTACCTACCTACCTACCTACCTACCTACCTACCTACCTACCTACCTACATACATACATACATACATACATACATACATACATACATACATACATACATACATACATACATACATACATACATACATACATACATACATACATACATACATACATACATACATACATACATACATACATACATACATACATATATATATATATATATATATATATATATATATATATATATATATATCTGCCATGATTTATCTGGTACCTAAACAGCCCATGATACATATCGGATCAAAACTGAAAGACATTCATACTAACTGGGATAAATATCGGATCCAAAACTGAAAGACATTCATATTAACTTTGATACATATTGGATGATGCAAACTGCAAAAAGGTTCATACTAACTGGTATAAATATCCGGTCCAAAAAGCAAGACATTAATAATAACAGGGATAAATGTCGGATCCAAACTGCAGGACACATTATTACTAACTGAGATAAGTATCTTATCCAAATTGAAAGACACATTAATAGCAACGGGGAAAATAACTTATCCAAGTAATACTATGTTTGTACAAACTGGCGTGATAAATATATGACCCGAACGACAGGCCGTAGTTCTAACAATGATTAATAACTGATCCAAATAGTTAATAATAAACATGACCAAAACAGTTTTGGTGAAAAGTGACAGGAAATAAATTACAAAATGTAGATTAGAATAGGTTTTATTTAAGTGAAAACGACTAGAATATGTTGAATTATTTTTATTTTTTTTATAATGTTTCGAAAAGAAATTAATTAAAAAAAATAATGGACCAGTTGTACACATGGGCATTATTTTCACTAATGCATTTTTTCCCTTCTTGAAAGCATCATTAATACAAAGACAGGTCGAACATACATCAACTATTCAATAAAACCTTTAGAAAGCAGTACACATACATACATACATACATACATACATACATACATACATACATACATACATACATACATACATACATACATACATACATACATACATACATACATACATACATACATACATACATACATACATTGGTTACTAGGAATGGCTCATATGTGTCTCCATTGTCCTGGACTCGTGCCTGCATGCCGTCGTGGAGATGCTGAACCATGGATACAAGTTGTCTCGGACATCAGTACATGACCATTACCTTCCACAAACCTTCTCTGCTGACAATATCAAAGGTCTTTGTCAAATCGACGTAGATGGAGGAAAGCTCAGTGTTTTGCACTTGACATTTCTCTTGTAGCTGCCTCGCAGGAAACAACATGTGAATGTCCCACGTTCTTTTCGGAATCCACACTGGCTTTCTGGCAGGAGTCTCTGAGCAAGGTTTGTGGTGAGCCGGTTAGGATTCTGGCGAGTATCTTTCCTACAATTTAGAGCATGGATTTACCCCGATGGTTTTCGCAGGCCTGGCGGTTTCTTTGCGCTTACACAGATAGATTATGAATTCCTGGGGGATCGTCTCTTGCTGCCATATCAGTAAAAACAGTTGGGGGAGCCATTCTATAAAATATATGCCCATTTCTTTGTAGCATTCAGCTGGTATGGAGTCTGAATCAGGGTCTTCGTCACTGGGGAGCAGACGTATCGCTTTATGTGTCTCAAGCAATATTGGTAGGTCATCCAGTGCTTCGTTGATGGGTGAGACGACCGATGTTTTCATCGTTGATAAATGATTGAGATTCAGGACGCTGTCAATGTGTTCAGCCCATTGTTAAAGAATATTCTCTTTGTCAGTAATTAGCGTAATTAAATTGGATGGGTGGATGACTAGAACGACTTGCTTGGAGACTTTTTTTATGCGAGGAAGAGTTGCGCAGTTCGTCCACCTCACTCTCTCGCCCAAAACCATCTGAGGCAAGCAGCATGGCAACGTTGAGACGGCCGGAGACGGAGGTGACTGCAGTGAATGACTAGGACGTCTTACGTGTCTCGTCTAACTTTCCACTGAGATTTGCTTGGGATCGCCTTTCTGCCTGTTGTAGACAAAGCCTAACTCACCGGGGGTTTTAGATCCGTCGGCTACCCTCAGCCTGGCTTAGCTGGAACGTCGAGGCTTTTTTCCGGGATGTGGCCGCTGAGCATGCTACATATTATTGGAGCCACATGTGAGAGCTGAGTGCCAAGTGGGGACCAAAGTTCTGAGAGCTATCCACAAAGGTGTACGACTGATTCACCTAGCCGGATGTGCTACCCCTCCCCTGACACCCTATACACCTCCGTTGTATGGTAAACACATGATGATACTCATTTTCTGGGTATGCGATAGTTCTCGAAGTCCTTATCTAAAATGCATTGCCTCCACTTAAAAGTATATGCTATTTTTCCGACATAATTTATAAAATTCCACTGTGAATCAGCCTGAATCTGTTTTTGTTTTTAGTTTTGCTTTCCCCCAGAGACTGCTTGTTGCTTCAAGGTAGGGTTTAAGTCCTATCAGCGAATCCTTCAGAATATTATTTTGAATTTGGAACTATCTGAATAATATAGAGCAGTGGTTAGAGCGTCTGCATCGGAGGCGGGAAGTCGCGGGTTCAAAGTCCGACTTATAAACATGGTATTAGCAGCTGTCTCGCTAGGCGCTCATCGTTACGAGGGTAGTGTTAGGACTGGTCGGCCTGGTGTCAGGATAATGTGACTATGTTGGACATGCTGATACATGTCTGCGGCATGATGCCCCAGTGCTAGACATCACTATCAACTGCCACATGGCAGACATCGTACTGATATGACTGAAAGCTACTTTAATAATCCAGATCTCTCTCTCTCTCTCTCTCTCTCTCTCTCTCTCACACACACACACACACACACACACACGAGTTAAAGGTTAAACATCACGTTATTTGTTGTTAATTAGTTTTTTTTATGAGGATCTTGAAAGACGAGTATGGTTTTGCAGTTTTGCAGTCCCTGGGTGATAGTGAGTGGTATCGTCCCCTCCCACTTTAAATGGAAACCTTGTTTTCTTCTTGCGCTTAATTTGTTTGCATTATGCACACTTTGAGAAAATACTCATACACTTTTGCTTTAGTGCCCTTTCGAGGAAATTAAATGTTAGAACCCTATAACTTCACGTGATCATGCGTTTCTAAGAATAGAACCGTTATTAAAATATTTGATTACTAAGAATAAAATATCATATCAATTGATAAAATATGTGTAAATTGTCTGATTCATCGACATTAATGTGTTGTTTATTTTGAATGGTTTATTTTCTTTATATTTTCTGGGTATATGAGCAGTCAATTATTAAATTTCCAATAAAGAATATTTTCGCATGCACCGAATTAAACAGTGATCAATCCAAAGTATTGTTTCAGTGTTAGCGTTTCCGACTATTATGCATACATTTTCAGAGAATAAAAACAAAACAAAGCCTTGCTTGTTTAATCGCGTAACGTCTTATCCACGTGTATTTATGCATACCAGTTCCCGATAACTATCTCTAGGACTATATTCCGTGTCTAAAAGAATATTTCTTGCGTATTATTTATTCCTCTATTTACAATGTAATCCATTTTAAACTCCGAAATGTCTTTTCATTTGATCTGGGCTCTCTCAATTATGTCCGTGTACATTTATAAGTATGCGTATTTATATAATTATCACATTGTTATGTCCAGAAACATTTGTCTTTAATCACTTTGTGTACAATAAGTTGTAATTTATTGTTCAATTCTGTAGCTACTGTTCCAGGATTAGTAGAATTAATTAGTTGAATATGAACTATAGAGTCATTATTATCGCCATTTAGTCATAATGTTATTTATTTACGGTAAAACTTTTTGGTAATATGATATATGCCTATGTATAGGAAAGTTCAACTGTCTACGATTACGTGTCATAAATTAACAGTAAGGCCATATGACCACAACATAATCGCCATAGCAAGTTTGAACATAATCATGGTTATTCTCTAGCCAAAACAAAGCCATGCTTAATTAAAACAATTCCTGTATTGATGATGACCCAGAATATTCAATATATTTGTTAGGTCAGTGTTTTTATTTTTGCTCGTGCATCATGCAATCGCTTGAATGGTACCAACTTCAAAATACGGTTAAACGCTCCTTCATCCTTATGTTTTCGTAGGCAGTGGCAGATTATATTTCTGCTCGGGAAATGGACACACCCGCCCATGCATGAGTCTCCCGCTGCTTTGCAGTTCGGCTTTGGTTAGCCAAAGGCTAAATGAGTAAACCCTAAAAGAAAATCAGTTGAACGATGTACTACATCCCCTTCTGGCCACTCCATGGTCTGGAGAGGGATGGGCTCCGCCAGACGACATTTGCCCAAGACACTGATAATGTTGGACAAATCTGAAGTTACCGGGTCAACAAGAACCGCGTCTGCCGTTGTCCACCAGTACGGAGGTGACAAATCTGCTCTAGTACTACAAAGTACTAGTTACTTTGCATAAAATCAGTGCGAGAGACGGCAGCGCCATCGCCACCTGGAGCACCAGAACTTTGGCGCAGATTGGAAGACTCCAAGAGTTGACATATCAGTTTAAACACTACACATGGCACCTTCTGGGACTCTGTGAAGACAGATGGATAGCCCTAGGAGAGCACAAAACTAAACATGGGCATATATTCTACTATAGTGGAGAGTTGGACAGGTCCATAAATGGCGTAGTCTTCCTTGTAAACAAAAACATCAAGGGATCTGTGCTTGAATGTCGCCCAATATCTAGCATAATCATCTCCATTCGTCTGAAAGCGTCTCCATTTAACATCACAGTTATACAAGTATATGCTCCGACTACTGATCATGATGATGAAGAAATAGAGGAGTTTAGCAAAAAAAACAACAAACCATGGTATCTTAAACATGGTAAGTAAAAAAGACACCAGTATCATCCAAGGAGACCGGAATGCCAAAGTTGGCAAAGATGCTCAAAACGACTGGGGTAATCATTGTCGACATTCTTGTAATGAGCTTACCAATAAAAGAGTGAGACGGCTGCTCGAGTTCGCAAGCTACAACAACTTGTTACTAGCCAACACCCTGGGACAACATAAAATTTCATGTTGCTTGACATGGCGCGCACCAAATGGAACCTATCATAACCAGATTGACTACATACTGGTTCAAACCCGTTACCGATCTGGCATTAACAGAGCAAAAACAAGAACGTTCCCAGGTGCTGCAGTTGGGTGTGATCACGATCTCGTGATTATGAACTTCCGAATAAGGCTGACGATAATTAACAAGCCAAAGAAAATCAGAATCGAATTCAACCTTAAACATCTGAAGGACCCTAACATATGCATGTTATTACAAGCCACAATTAGAGGAAAACTTGCTCCACTCCTAATGATGGATGCTGATCCTAAAGTGATGACATACACTTTCCATACTGTCATGACAACAGTTGCCAAGGACATCAATGGCCTCCATCGCTCAAAGAAAACACCCTGGGTTACAGAAGAGATTCTGAATCTGTGTAATGCCAGAACAGACCTAAATAGACCAGATACAGAACAGGGGAATGGAGTACCGAGAAATAAAAAAGAATATCAGAAACAATTTGAAGAAAGCAAATGAAGATTGGATTGGACAAACGTGCACAGAAATAGAGAGCAGTCTGATAAAGAATAACAGCCAAAAGGCATTCCAAATTGTGAAAGACCTCGCCATACAGAAGCAGACAAGAGTCAGTACCATTTAAGAAGAAAATGGAAATTGCCTCACAGAAGCAAGTGACATTGTAGAAAGATGGACTGCGTAATGTAAAGAACTCTACAACCATCCGTCCACAGGACACCCAGAGGTGCTTGACGTTCCAACTTCACCAATGATGATGATTTCCCCATTCTCAAAGAAGAGGTGGAGTCAGCAATAAGATTACTGAAGAATGGGAAGGCAGATGGAGTAGACAACATTCCAGCTGAATGTATCAAGAATGGTGGAGAATCAGTGAATAACAAAAATCAGCAACAAGATCTGGCAGACAGGCGAATGGCCAACGCAGTGGACCCAGATACTGATTATAACACTCCCCAGAAATGGCAATCTCCAGCTGTGCCAAATTACAGAACTCAGTTTGATCAGCTATGCTAGTAAGGTGATGCTGAAGATCATCTTGAACAGATTGAACACACAAGCAGAAGAAAAAAATCGCTGAAGAACAGGCAGGGTTCCTGAGAGAAGAAGCACAACAGAACAAATATTTAATTTTAGGGTTCTGTGTGAAAAGTACTCGCAACGTCAACAAGACATCTATCATGCGTTCATGGATTTCAAAAAGGCTTTTGACAGAGTGTGGCATGAGGAATTGTGGGCCACAATGAAGAAGTACAACATGAGTCAAACGTTGACCAATACCATCAAGCAGCTGTATGCCAAGTCTACCAGTGCAATAATTGATCAAGGTTCTGTTGGGTACTGGTTCAAAACAACAGCTGGAGATCATCAAGGCTGTCTCCTCTCATCCACGCTTTCTACTTATAGCTTATCATGAGCGAAGCATTGGAAAACCACTGAGGGACTGACAGCATTGGAGAGCGTAACATTACCAACTTACACTTTGCCACCTTAGTGAAGAACCTGGATGAAACATCTTCCAGATTTGACATGGAGATAAGCGCATGTAATACAAAGCTGATGACAAATAGTGGCAAACAAATCACAACCAAGATTAAAGTCAGAGGAAAGGAACTGGAACTGGGCTGTCATACAGTTAAGACGAGCTTCCACCTTAGTGAAGAACATGGATGAACATCTTCCAGATTTGACATGGAGGTAAGCACATAAAAGGAAAAGCTGATGACAAATAATGGCAAACAAATCACAACCAAGATTAAAGTCAGAGGACAGGAATTGGAACTGGGCTGTCATGCAGTTAATACGAGCTTACACACCTTAGCGAAAAACATGGATGAAACATCTTCCAGATTTGACATGAAGGTAAGCGCATAAAAGACAAAGCTGATGACACATAGTGGTAAACAAATCGCAACGAAGATAAAATTCAGAGGACAGGAACTGCAAACAGTGGGACAGTTCAAATATCTTGGTTCTATAAGCACCAAAGAGGGATCTAGAGCAGATATTATGTCACGAGCAGCACAAATAATGGCAGATAAGTCAAAGCTAAGACCCATTTAGAGAGACAAGAATATCTGTCTGATAACTAAAATGAGACTATTGAGAGCACTGGTCATCTCAATCTTTTTGTATTCATGTGAGGCCTGGACCCTGACAACAGAATTACAACGAAGAATCGAGGCACTTGAAATGAGATGCTACAGAACCATCCTTGTCATCTCTTACATGGACCACATCACAAATGAAGAAGTGCTGAACACCATCAGGCAAAAAGCCATTTAAAAAAAGATTTAAAACTTTACATCATGACATTGAAGTAAGCTGAGGAAAGAGAATAAAGGAGTAAAACCAAAGGTAAAGACCGGATTTTTATCGTCACCATGATACACAATCAGCATAGTATAAGTTAAATAATTAATCAATATACATTATTTACCGGCAAAGTAAGTACTAAAATCAAATGCGAGCCAACATTTTAATTCAGCTTCCATCAAAAAGATAACAGTATGCGTTGAATAATTTTCAGCATGGTATCACGTCATCCTATATTCATTTTCAACTTCAAAAGGCAGCGATGAATACAGCTGAAACAATTCTTTCCAGACGTAAATCTCATAGTACTACGTTGAAAACAACACATAAAGAAATTGTGTGTTTGCTACACATTAATAAAACTATAAAATAAGTGCCGTAAATGACATGCTACTTTGATTATATACATAATGACTTCGCACTTAAATAAAAGATTTATCTTGTTTATGCTTTAGAATTATGATAAAATACTTAAGTAATGAAGATAGTATGGAATAATGACCTAATTAAGATATGGCGGTATTGCATTTACAATACAATCTTATGATATTTTGTCGTGTCTTAAAAATATCGAATTAAAAACGTAGCCCAAGATTTTTTGTTTTACCAATAAAGAAAAAAAAAATCGATTGAAAAACGTAATCCAAAAGGAATAAAAACTGACGAAATTTGCACATCCACCCTAATTAAGAATTCAGAAAAATACAACTAAAATATTATACACAGAGAAAAGGCTATTCTGCAGAAGTTTCGTTAATAAGCAATGAAATATGATATAAAAAAATGGAAATAACTAGAGGCTGATTGTTTTAAATAGTTTATTGAAGAGGGAAATATGTATCAATTATACGTGCATACTTGGCAAAACAGAATTATGAAAACAGCTTAAGCATTAATAGATCAATAAGATTGAGAGAAATGAGTTTCTCTCCATGAGATAGAAATGTAGATGAAAGTGTTGATACTGTAAACAAACGACGGAGTATTATGTAGATATAAAACTCATCAACATGAAGACTACATTACATCTGGTATACAAAATGTCATCAATTGAACACTACATTACGTTTGGTATACAAATAGTCATCAACGTGAACTCCACATTACGATTGGTATACAAATAGTCATCAACTTGAACTCTACATTACGTTTGGTATACAGTCATCAACATGAACACCACATTACGTTTGGTATACAAATAATCATCAACATGAACACTACATTACGTTTGATACACAAATAGTCATCAACATGAACACTACATTACGTTTGATATGCAAAATATCAGCAATTTGATGATAGTCTACTGTGAGATTCATATTGGGAGTAAGATGTAAAATACATTCATAAATATAATTCATTTATGCTTGGACCATGAGAAATAGTATTGAAGACTATTCATAGACACGCTATGCACTTGAGAAATGAGGTTGTAGTGTTTAAGTCAATGAATTGTGTATACATAACGTAATGTAGTGCACAAGCTGCTCACCTATTGCATACAAAACGTAATTAGTGTTCAATTTGATGGCATTTTGTATACCAAATGTAATGTAGTGATAAAGTTGATGACTTTATTTATACCCATAAAAGATGTAATGTTCCGGTTGATGGTGTTTTTGTAAACCAAGCGCAATATAGTGTTCACGTTCATGTACACCAAACATCATAATATAATATTGCTTTCAAGTCGGTAAAGTGTTTGATTTAGACTACTTCCACTTTTAACAGATGTGCTCTTCTATTTCAGAAGAGACTAAAACTGAATCAGCCACATATTATGAAAAAGAAACCAGATCTTCCAATATATCAAATGGGATCTAACTGTTCTAATATCGACATGCACAAAAATGTGAAATTGTTGATTATACATGAACTGACAATGTGTACTTATTAAAATGAAATTAATTTCACAAAATGTACCTCACCCACAGGGAGACCATGGCTTCGATCTCAGCCAAGGCCATGTTTATCAAAATATCTTGTTAATTTGTAGAAAACATATTACATAGATAATATTCATCTTTTACTTTACTTTATATATTATGGTGATTATTATTAGGAGGGAAAATATTTACTTGAATCTGACTTCAGGACGTAGGCATTTCTATGGGTAAAATGTCGTCTGCATGCCCTTTCTTTGGTAACTTGCTAAAACTTAAGTATACAGACCTGATCTTGTTTACTAATTTGATAGAATATTCCATTAAGGTGCAAGATTATTTTCAGAAATACAGACCTGACCTTGTTTACGAATTTGTTGGAATATTCCATCAAGGTGCAAGATTATTTTCAGAAATACAGACCTGACCTTGTTTACGAATTTGTTGGAATAGTCCATTAAGATGCAAGATTATTTTCAGAAATACAGACCTGGCCTTGTTTACTAATTTGATGGAATATTCCATCAAGGTGCCAGATTATTTTCAGAAAATTATTGTTGCGACATAGGTCAGGTGGAAAGGAAAATAAATTTTGTTTACTTCTAAATTACAGTCGACTCCACTTAACTGCACATCGGTTAGATGCACACTCCGGATAACTGCATGTAATCACGCCTGTCCCGTTTTTGCACCAATGCTTAAAAATGTACTGTACCGTACTCCGGTTAACTGCACGGTCTCGTGACGTGTCCGAGGGTGTGCAGTTAACCGGAGTCGACTGTACTGGATAATTATGTTAACATTAGTTTTGCTGAAATATGTTTTGTTGTGTTCAGTTAAGTTGGTAAATTTATTTAAATTATTCAATGGGCTTACAAAATGATCGTTGATTTAAGACTAAACCACTTTTTGGAATTAGTATAAATTCATTCCATGACATTTTGGATTATATCATTGCGATGATTGATGACTGTTAGCATATTAAAGCATTTGAAACTACTTGCATGACAGCATATTCAGTAATATTATTTATGAGGGACACAACTATACTTCAAACGGAATTTTCTATTCTTAAAGACTTGTGATATAACTTTTTGGACTGTTTGGAATTTAATTCAGATTTCTCAAAGTTCTTTTTAGATTCTCACATTTTTCTATTGACATAAATTCTTTGTTGAATTTTACACAACTTGTTGGTTTTCTCCCTTCTTGTTACCTAGTTCAAGACCATAGAGGCGTAACAATACCGCTATATCGGCGGATGTTATTCAATGCTATGCATTTATCATTTCTGAGTATATTTTGACGAAGCGCAGGTGTCAATCATAAAAGAAAGGGGAATAACTTCATGATTATACCACTGAAAAGACTGAAAATAACAGAACTGTGTTGAAATTTGATGATATTAGAAAGCTTTTCTAATTCAATAAGGAACCCATATACACACGTATTTGTTCATATTTGCTCGCTAATAAAATTAAAAAGACGTTAAACTTATGGGCATGCACAAAAGTATACGCATCATGTTAAACTTGGGTTACTATCTGAGCGTCCTGACCTTTGATTATAGTTCTGTTGAGCAAAGGACAATTAGACATCACTCGTTCATCACAGAATTATGAGATCACTGGATGGTTGCAGTATAGCATAACTATATCATCCGTTGAGAAAAATATATTTAAATTGATAAAATATGTAAATGTTAGTTGTTAGAGAACTTAATAAAATTATCCAACAATTCATTTTTAAACAAACGGTATACATGTTTTATTAAAACTTTTTACTTAAAGGTGCTGTAGTGAAATCTATAATAAAATACTATATATAAATTATAGAATGCAGTTAAGTTAAATCGGCAAGGGACTGATATATTCACCAAGTGAAAATCTGACCCCCAAATTACTCCCTATAATTAATAATATGTAGTGGTGTGGTGTTTCTCCAGCATGGTATGTAACAGAATTGTTACCAAGAAGATGGTGGATTAAATGAACAACACAAACACAATATGTGAAAGAAAATATAAATTTATGAAATAAATTATTAATGAAAAATAATGATGTATCAACACAATAACTCATGCGCTCAACCCACAGTTACACTCACAACCATTCACAATACATGAATAAATGAAATATCAATACAAAATAAAACACAGATATAAAGGGATCTCTTGGACTATACACAGATCCAAGGAACCCTTACGAAAGTTATATTAACGCAAGTATAAATTACGATACAAACACAAAACATCAAACTATACTATCGCACGTATGGATTGCGACAATTAGCACGAACATATACATGTATTCAATCAAGTTGCTAGATTTTATTGAGATTCATGCAATCCCTTGAAATACTATTCTGATCTGAAATAACCATGTAAATACAACAATGTATTCAATTGTACTACAATTGCAACACACACATGTGTCTCGACCGTGTATAACCGTACGATTCACTAACAGTTGAATCGCCGCCCAGTTTCCCCGAAAACCTAGGGTTGACTCAATACTTTTATCGGTCACTTGCCCTTCACGGATCCACCACAGTTATACGTACAGACAGCATACAACATCTACTAGAACCAACGTTCCTCAATACTCTAGATGTCGCCCCGGATGTTTACAACTCTAGACAGCTCCGACACTCGGACTTCTAGATTTCCGGATATTTACACGTCACGACAGATGTAGACGAACAGACAATTCGACAGACAGACAGTCAGATACTTCAATTCGATTGCACAATAAATCAGCAACAATTTCAGCTACGATCTCAAAGACGTTATCAGAGATGCTATCAGAGATGCTATCAGATGCGTTATCATAGATTATCAGATGTTATCAGATGCGCTATCAGAGATTATCAGATGTTATCAGATGCGCTATCAGATGCGTTATCAGATGCGTTATCAGATGCGCTATCAGATGCGCTATCAGATGCGTTATCAGATGCGTTATCGGAGATGCTATCAGAGATTATCAGATGTTATCAGATGCGCTATCAGCTACAATAAAGAAACCAGACTAATAATAGTTGTCTCAAAAAACAATCTAAACCTTAGATTACGCTATTGCATTTAAAGTCTAATAGTGACTAGTAATTCCAAATATTCCACGTTTTAAATCTGCATTGCAATAAAGGCATCATTATATGAAATGATAAACTGAATAAAATTCACAATAAAACGAAATATAAATTTAACACTCACCCCTTTGGCTGGAGATTGAAAGACGAGCTATCTATCCTGTGATTAGATACTTTAGGTCCCGTAATATTGATCATAAATATTCTGCCTTATATACCCTCAAATAGGTGAGCAGAAATCACGGCAAGATTACCGTGCACCCTGTGAATCTAAATGTTCCGGATTTCATGTAATTCAAAGTCAGGCACATGCAAATCGTTACACGCCGCTTACCTTGGAGAAAACCACTTATTCACCCCAGGTAATGCATGTACGACGAAACAAAGATAATGGTGAGATTGGTTTGTAAATCAATTAGAAAATAAATTAAATTTTCGCCTAATTCTGTGACAATACCTCCCCCCTATGAATAAAAATGTACACATTTTTACAATTAACACAGAATAGAAGAAAAATAACTACTGATGATATCTTACATTTACACTGGTTATACTACAATCTGGATTTTATTACTGGGCAAATTCATACAAATTTCCCATCATGCCCTACTCAAGTAGTCTGCGCCTATATTTTCAACTCCCCTTATTGCTTCTACACGGAAACGATAAGGTTGTAGTGTTAGCGCCCAACGCATCAACCGAGCGTTGGCGACCTTGGCCATGTTTAAATACAGTAGGGGTTGGTGATCAGTCTCAAGAACGAAATCTCTCTCAAATAGATATGCGTGATACTTCCCAATTCCCCATACTACGGCCAAACATTCCTTTTCTATGACGGAATAATTCTTCTCCCTGGGTAGCAATTTCCTACTCGAGTAAGCTACGGGTAACTTACTGTCGTCTTGCTCCTGCAGTAAAACTGCCTCCAACCCAGTTTCAGAAGCATCTGTTCTTAGAATAAAAGGTTTGCTGACATCTGGCAATTTTAATATAGGTGCACTAACAAGTTTCTCTTTCAGAGTACAAAATGCTTTATCTTGTTGCGGTCCCCATTCAACTTTGTTTGGTTGCCCCTTCTTGGTCAAATCAGACAGCGGGCTAGCAATGGCTGCAAAGTTTGGTATAAACTTTCTATAAAACCTACTAGACCTAGAAATGATCTTACCTGCGTTTTGTTGGTTGGCTTTGGTGCGTCTCTAATTGCTTCAACTTGCTTGGGATGAGGTTTTAACTGACCCATACCGCTGACCCTTTCCGTTTCAATAGTTGGTAACGCTACGGCTTCGGGGTATCTGGTCGCGTAGTCAACCAGAGTAAGAATATACCGATTCTTTCTTTCGGTAACTGGGTATATTGGTCCTACAATATCTACTGCCACTCTTTTAAACGGTGTATCTATTAATGGCATCTGTCCTAAGGGCACCCTTGTGACCCTTCCCTTACATACGGTTTTCTGACATACGTCGCACGACCTACAGAACCGTGTGACATCGCCATTAACACCTGGCCAGTAGAATTCAGCGTCTACCCTGCTAGTGGTCTTAGCCTTACCTAGGTGTCCTGCCATGCTTGACTCATGCGCCACCCTAAGTACTTGAGATCTATATCTCTGGGGTACGACCACTTGCCAATATTTCTTACCCTCCCGAGCGCTAAACTCCCTATGAATTAATCCGTTCTTGCGTACGAATCTCGAGCTACCGCCACGCTTGCAGTGTTTAATCGCGCCGGACGTGATTTTCTCAACAATTGTTCGGATGGATTCATCACGTTCTTGCTCTTGTTTGAAATCATCACGCGAAATTCCGGAGATCGATTCAGGGACTATTAATTTATGAAACGCGGTTTTCTCTCCCCGTGTTTGCGCTCGCGTTTCGACTGCCTGAGCCAAAGGTATTTTAAAATCGGCCATGGTTGGAAGATGGGAACCTTCAACATTACCGATCGTCAGATCGTAAATAGGATTTTCCATACAAAGGGCATCAACAGTTCCCGTTAGGAAAGGTGTTTTTACTGTGATCCTTGCTACGGGAATGCGACCCATCGTCTGATCAAGTAACATACATGGGGACTCCCACCCGAGCATTTGGTTATCCTGCACGGGACTACGTTTGATCACTACGCCAGTGCAACCAGTGTCACGTAATACTACGACTTCTCGACCGTTGACAAACCCTCTCGCGGTTGGTACACGCGCTTCGGGAAATAGACACGTGCCAAGCGAATGAATACAAGGTTCTACCTGTACGATGTTATCAGATATACCTTTACTTTGTATAGCCACTGCTACCTTATGTACAAGTCCCTTTCTTTTAGGACAGTCTTTTTGAACATGACCCCATGCATTACACAAGAAACAATGCACACGCTGAATAACTGGATTCCTAACTGACCTATTTACCTCAGCTGATTTTACAAGCCCCCTAGGCATAGGTCTCACAGACTGGTTTCCAGACTTAAAATCTTTTAAAACCACGTTCTGGGTTCCCCCATGAGCTTCGGCAAAGAAATCGGCTTGCTTAGCCATATCTTTTACGTTTGTGAAGACTTTCTCTTTCAGAAATTGATCTAATTCTCGCCCAACTGTATTAAATAATTGATCTCTGAGCAAGAAATCAGTCAACCCTTCAAACGTTTTCACCGCTTTGCCGCATTCAATCCACCGCTCAAAATAGTTCGCAATTCTAACGGTGAACTGACCAAAGGTTTCTCCCTTATCGGGCTTGCTATACCTGAACTTTTTACGAAAACCCTGTTCAGTGAGCTCGTACCTTTTGAGAAGTGCTTCCTTTAGGACGTCGTACTTAAACACATCGTCTCTCGGAAGTCGCGAGTATACATCCAGCGCTTTACCTTTTAATAGCGCACTGAGATGCAGAGCCCAGTCATTTTGACTTCTGGTTTTCAGCATACCGCTCAAACCGATGAAGATAACTATCCATGTTATCTTTTTCATCGTCAAAGGGAGGTAATTTGGGGCCCCTTAATTTTCTAAAGGTAGAATCGTGTTCTCTTCCAGATGTCGCTAATTCTACCTTACGCTCATGATCCCGTTGCTTTGCTTTTTCTTCTAACTCTATTCGCTTTCCCTCCGCTTCCATTTCCCATCCTATCCTGTCCTTTTCGGCCTGCTTCTCTAATTCTATCTTTTCCCTTTCGGCCTGCTTCTCTAATTCTATTTTTCCCTTTGGGCCTGCTTCTCTAATTCTATCTTATCCTTCTCAAATTCTATCTTTTCCCTTTCAAAGGCCCATTTCCTATCATCGGATTCCCTTTCTAATTCCCGTTTCCTTTCTTCGGATTCCCTTTCTAATTCCCTTGCTCTGACCCTTTCTTCCCTTTCCCGGGCTTGTTCTTCCTGAATAAATTTCCTTAGACTTTCACCTTCATACCCAAATTCTTTGCCTAAGGCAACCAAGTCCTTAAGGGATGACATGACAATGACAATTGTAATATGAATATATATATATAGGTAACCAAACCAATACTTAAACACGTTTATACTGGACACACGGACCTAGATAAACTAAACAAAAATAAACCCCAACTTGAGTATTATCTTGTCAAGAACGTCACGCTCAAATATAAACATTAAATGTTTACTTTCACAAAAATGATTGACAGTTCACTTAATCTAGCGATCCCACTTCTGACACCATTGTAACACAATTGTTACCTAGAGGATGGTGGATTAAATGAACAACACAAACACAATATGTGAAAGAAAATATAAATTTATGAAATAAATTATTAATGAAAAATAATGATGTATCAAAACAATAACTCATGCGCTCAACCCACAGTTACACTCACAACCATTCACAATACATGAATAAATGAAATATCAATACAAAATAAAACACAGATATAAAGGGATCTCTTGGACTATACACAGATCCAAGGAACCCTTACGAAAGTTATATTAACGCAAGTATATATTACGATACAAACACAAAACATCAAACTATACTATCGCACGTATGGATTGCGACAACTAGCACGAACATATACATGTATTCAATCAAGTTGCTAGCTTTTATTGAGATTCATGCAATCCCTTGAAATACTATTGTGATCTGAAATAACCATGTAAATACAACAATGTATTCAATTGTACTACAATTGCAACACACACATGTGTCTCGACCCTGTATAACCGTACGATTCACTAACAGTTGAATCGCCGCCCAGTTTCCCCGAAAACCTAGGGTTGACTCAATACTTTTATCGGTCACTTGCCCTTCACGGATCCACCACAGTTATACGTACAGACAGCATACAACATCTACTAGAACCAACGTTCCTCAATACCCTAGATGTCGCCCCGGATGTTTACAACTCTAGACAGCTCCGACACTCGGACTTCTAGATTTCCGGATATTTACACGTCACGACAGATGTAGACGAACAGACAATTCGACAGACAGACAGTCAGATACTTCAATTCGATTGCACAATAAATCAGCAACAATTTCAGCTACGATCTCAAAGACGTTATCAGAGATGCTATCAGAGATGCTATCAGATGCGTTATCATAGATTATCAGATGTTATCAGATGCGCTATCAGAGATTACCAGATGTTATCAGATGCGCTATCAGATGCGTTATCAGATGCGTTATCAGATGTGCTATAAGATACGCTATCAGATGCGTTATCAGATGCGTTATCAGAGATGCTATCAGAGATTATCAGATGTTATCAGATGCGCTATCAGCTACAATGAAGAAACCAGACTAATAATAGTTGTCTCAAAAAACAATCTAAACCTTAGATTACGCTATTGCATTTAAAGTCTAATAGTGACTAGTAATTCCAAATATTCCACGTTTTAAATCTGCATTGCAATAAAGGCATCATTATATGAAATGATAAACTGAATAAAATTCACAATAAAACGAAATATAAATTTAACACTCACCCCTTTGGCTGGAGATTGAAAGACGAGCTATCTATCCTGTGATTAGATACTTTAGGTCCCGTAATATTGATCATAAATATTCTGCCTTATATACCCTCAAATAGGTGAGCAGAAATCACGGCAAGATTACCGTGCACCCTGTGAATCTAAATGTTCCGGATTTCATGTAATTCAAAGTCAGGCACATGCAAATCGTTACACGCCGCTTACCTTGGAGAAAACCACTTATTCACCCCAGGTAATGCATGTACGACGAAACAAAGATAATGGTGAGATTGGTTTGTAAATCAATTAGAAAATAAATTAAATTTTCGCCTAATTCTGTGACATGGTATACAGTTACATTTTAAAATGAATAGGTACAAGTGATCAATTTCTCAGTTAGGTTTTGAAGTCACACATGTATCACTTTTGACATTTTTACAAGACGAAGAAAAGTGAAAATGTAAACCTAAAGATCGTTTGCTTTAATAAAAAATTTAAACTTTGGTTTATTAATTACTTTTTACGATGTACACATGCTTATTGACAAAATAGCGTCATTACTTTTCTAATTTTTGTCTTTGTATGTAATATCGTTTTTGTGCAGCACTTCTATTGTCACATACCTTGCGATTGTAAGCATTCAGGTGCTTTGCATGGGGATGCTGTGATAATAGGACCATACGAATACGATGAGACAAACGGAAATGGTGGTTAAAATACGCAAAACGTTTGATATCCTGTTGCCTGTGATAAAACAGAAAAAGTTGACAGTTTAAAATCTCAACAATATGGTATCATATAAAGATTTAAGAGGTAGCAAAACATTTCAAGCATATCATGTGAAATTTAATTTATATAAAGACTGAAAATGTATACATTCAAATTGTCTGGGACGCAAAGGATGGAAGAAAGAAAGAACGTAACGTTGTTTAATCGCTCTTGTTTATTCAAGGGGGATTTATGACTTAACACAAGAAACAAAGATGACAAATTAAAACTTATACAGCAAACGCTCCGTACCTCCTGTTTGTATTCTTTATCGCATCCTTTAATCAGGCTCTCTGTAAGAACAAGTCATATAGGGAAAATGTTACCATTGTTAGTGAGCCATGATAATAAACATTCAAAACGCTACTATTGTGTGAGAGCAATGATAATAAACATTACTAAAAATCACGAAAATTTAATCAGTATATAAGTATTAATTAATATATTGAGAAATATCTAAATTAAATGGATTTGTTACTAATCCAATTACAAGCTTGATATCTAGAAGCGTTGGAGCTTTGTAAAAGGAAAATACTGATTAGAATATTATTTTCTCTGAAATTTTTATATACGCCGAATGCATGTTATGTAGAATGGAATGCATGCTCAAGTGAAACGATTTTTAATCTTGCTACATGACTAATCCATCCGTCATTTCCGCCTCTTGATCCAATCAAGCAATTGGAAAATGTTGATTTTCTGTTCGCATGTGGTAATGGGATCGTTAGTATGTGAGTAACTAGAGTTGAATGGCAAGAGTTGTTTACATTTGCTTGTAACATTCCGTAGCCGTGAGTAAATACCACCACATCGTATGGTATATGTGCCACTTTTGGTCACTAAATCATGTGTTTTGGCCTTGTGACCTGAAATTACAGAACAGAAACATTAGCAAATGAAAGGGAAACATCATACACAAATTCTTTATTCAAAATTCCTTTTTCTTTCTATCGAGGGAAATACATAAATACAATAGGGGACGACACGGATTATTACACATAATATCCTGTATATTTCGAAGAAATGAGGGTAAATTGCTACATACCAAGCCAGTTCTATGCTGGGCTTGGGCCGTTGGGTGTCTAAAAGTAAGTGGCAAGTTTGATACAATAGGGTTCAGTCAACACTTAAGACATTTACTTATATACATCCACATATATTTTCATAGATGCATATGTACATTATATATGCATATGCTATGCCTGACCCACATGCATACATATGAATAGACATACATCCATTAATCCACATAACTAAGCATACATACATGCATACACGCTTACATTCACACACACATAAATATACATACATCCATTCATCCACAGA